>JAULJL010000023.1:13987500-14587500 GCA_030761205.1 Fremontodendron californicum
GGTTTCAAAAAAATCGCATTTCCCTTAATCCGAGCCCAAAATCATTCAACTTAGAAATCCAATTTAAGTTTCTTTCAAAGATAGTCAGACACCTTCTTAGGTGTACGAATTTCGTTACTTCAAGGGAGATGCATTGCATATTTTAAAATATTTTTGCTTAATTCAGTATAAAAACGTGTTTTTTCGATTTCCTAGACATTTGGCGAGAACTAGTTCTTAATCTTTGCCGAGGTTTGTCGAGGAAGTTAGGAAATGATTCAATGCACGTGTTTATAGAATCGTGGGGTATGGTTTTCGTTTTATCTGAAATTACGTATGTATCATGCGAAAAAATATTTTTCTAAAGCTTTGTCGGGTTTGCCGAGGAGTTTGGTTTAATGTCTCGACGTATGCCTTTTATGTAATTTCACATAATAAAAAAAATTCATGAAAAAAATTTCAAAACAATGATATGTACATATTCCATGATGAGATCATTTATTGATTAATGTCTTCATTTGCCATTTTGATCATGATAATTCTATGTGTTTGAATATTCCATGATTGTGTCATTTTATTGATATTCATTTTGCTATCTTGATCATGATGTATTGATGGATGTGAATATTCTATGATAATGTCATTTTGTGATTATTGACTATATGATCTCTTTGTATGTCATGTCATGATTTATTTTGCTATGCCATAATAAGATTTTGCCATGTCAAGCATACCATGTCATCCATTCTTTTGCCATGTCATAATAGGATTTGTCATGTCAAGCATGCCATGTCATTCATCCTTTTGGCAATGTCATTTAGATTTTGCCATGTTATTAATTCTTTTATCATATCATTTATATTTTGCCATGTCAAGTATGCCATGTTATTCATTCTTTTGGCCATGTCATTAATTCTTTTGTCATGTCATAATAAATGTTTGCAATGCCATGATAATTGTACATGTTGTTTAAATTACTTTTGTATCTTAGTATTGGTTTACATATTCATGGTCATTTTTTTATGATTTAAAATGCATGAAAAATAATTAATGATTTTTAATAAAACAAGGTTATTCCTCAGTTAAAATAATTCATGAGTTCTCTATGGGGTCTGTCGGGGAGGATATAATCAATTATTATTAACGATGGATTTTTTTTTTCAAAGACAAGGATGATTAGGAGAATTTTCAAAATAAATAAAAATTTCTATTTCTTGCTGGGTCTGCCAGGAAATATAGAAAAATTTTATGTTAATAAATTCCAGATCATTATCAAATAATATAATTGTTTCTAAAAGGATATTAATTTTAAATGTCGAACCTAAAACCGACTTTTTATCGAGACTCAAGATAACAAACGATTAATAAGGTATCATTTTATACGGGCGTTGTGGGGGTGCTAATCCTTCCCCACACGTAACCGACTCCCGAACCCGCACTTGTTTTCTTTGGGTCAAAGCGCATACATTGAAATTGGTTTTAAAAAATGTTTTAATTAATTTTAAAATATTTTACAAAAATCAGTTTTAATAAGTGATCGATCACACCTAGTCAAAAAAAGATTGGTGGCGACTCCATTTCTTTTCCAAGTTTATTTTCAAACCCTCAATTTTAATCTAAGAGCAATTAAGTCGCATTTTCCTCTTCTTCTCCCCACACTTATTATTATTTTAAAACGTCGCGTAACGGTCGCGAGATTCGTTATGACAAACTTTGGATGGCAAGTACACCTAAAGTGTCAAATTTCTTAGAAAGTGTTGCTACCTGTGCAGTTAAAGCAGTGATTGCATCCAGTTCATGAACCCACATAGTGCACCCCTTTGCATACAACGACCAACAGAACTTGAAAATAAAGATAAAGAAAGTTTGAATTAAAACTAAGATTGCTTGGTATTAATATTAACAAAAATAGTAAAACAATTCTCCGATAACGGCGCCAAAAACTTGTTGTCGGATTTAACCACGCAAGTGCACGTATGGTTAACAAGTAATAAAGTGATGAGTAGAGTATCGTTCCCACGAGGAATTGTTACCTCGTTAACTACTAAAATTAAAATAATTTAATCTTATTCAAACACTTAATTAAAGTTTATAAAATAAAAACTAAAGAAAAAAAAAGTAACAAGCAAAGAAGACAAATTGAAATTTAGATTAATCAATTGAGAAAAAGCCTAAGATTACAATTTCCCTCAACACTTTGTTTGAACCTCTCCTACTCTCTTAACTTGACTAATGACATTGAGCTGTTAACCTAGAGTTCTAATTTATTTATAAGTATCTTTCGATGGTCTTATAAAAATATTCCTCTTAAGCAATTCACTATATTCCTATGAAAATTGAATTAAAGAGAAACTCATTAAGTTTAGACTCTAAAATTGGTTACATATGACATGTAAGTATATTCCTAACTCACATGCAAATCAATTAATCATAATAAATGAATCTGAAACATATATTATTCAATCTATGTCTGCTAAACTCCCTTTTCCAATTGCATCTAGGTTTACCAAATCAATCTAATTGGTAGTTAAGCAATTAGAAGCATTAAGCACAAGATTGAATAAACAACTCAAATATCATTAAATCAAGAAAGAGAGTAAAATAATTCAAATTCCCTGTTGAGTTCCATTGTAATACTAGAAAAAGTAATTTAGTTTATGCTAAACGTTGAAAACACAAAACAAATGAGTTTCACCATCATAAATATTACAAGAAGATTAAGGAAAAAGAGAAAACTAAAGTTTGTCGAGTCTTCAATCTTCACATCTCTAAAATCTCCCTAGCACCTTGTAAATCTTTTGGTGGCTGCTTTCTTCTTAGAAAAAAAAAAGGTTTATAAAAGCTAAAAAATGCTTACTTAAGTCTAAAAGATCCTATTTATAAAGCCCCAAAAGCTTGGAGTAGAAAACTTGCTGCACAGGTAACAGGGCTAATTTTTGCTATGTAAGCACTAGGGCCACGACGCCAGTGCTACTACTTGATGAATGGTGCTGGCCGAGGGGCTGGCGCTGCAGCGCTAGCTTTTTGGGGCGGCGACGCCAGCCTTGCTGGTGGTGCACTGCTGTCTCTCCTGTCTTCTCGCACTTTCTCAACATATTTGGATGACCAAATCTAATGCGTTTTGGGCAAGTAATATACTGTTTGAAAGCTCTAAGAATCAGCTTCAAAAGTCAAAAAGGAAGTTTCCTTGAATAAATACTTGAAAAATCATGTTTTCTTATAAACAAGCTCCAGAGGTCAAATCTGTCCTTCTTGCTTTGCACCTACAAAACACAAAACACTAAGTTATTGCCTAATTTAATCATGAAAGAAAGAACGAAAACTAACCTAAAAACAACTAGAGATTAAAATTTCAAGGACTTAGCTAAATTTAATGCATAAAATGTGACTAAATAACTCTATTGCATAAAGTTATCATATGGGTTCAAATGTAGATCAATCTGCGATTATGATGTGAAATTGAGAAATAGGTGGTGAAAATTTAGTAGGATGAAGATATGGACTCGAGTGTGGACCAATTTGTAGAGATCGTGTGGAATCAGGAAACTCTGTATTAGACATCAAGCTTTTAAATTCAACCACTTGCATCCTTTCTCGATACTTTTCTAGATCATTACTTGGTCCACCCATTGCATTAGTCTAGTAAAAGATTGATTGATCTTCACATAATGGTTGCTTATCCTATTGTTGGATACAAAGTGATGAAGATTTTGATCCACCTTTGTTTGATCAAGACTTCCAATCATCTGCATTAATCTGGAAAATTGCCCTTTCATCACTCGAACTTCATGTCAAATTTTTCTTGATTTCCCTTCAATGCGTTAATCCGTGCTTCCAATTGATCACCCATGTCTCTTGAATCCTTGCTTCTCAAGAAGAAATCACAAACATTATTGCACTCCTTTTATGTGATGAATGCATGAAGATCATGAATGAATGAAGTATGTATGTATGCATTATTTACACCCCTTTTTTTATATGATGCATGAGCATTATGAATGAAGTATGTATTATTATATTTTTTATACCTAATGAACTCATAAGCATTATGAACAATGTATGCATGAATTATGGATGGGCGAAAGAATATTTCAAAGATACAAACTCATAAAAATAAAGTCAATTCAAACAGTCACAAAGAATTTCACAAAGTTTAATACTAGGGCAATTAAGTTAAATGCAGACTAGAACAAAGTAAGAACTTCACAAAAAATAAAAGAGTTCACACAAAGATGTGAGAAGAAGAACATTCCTTCATGTGCCCTAACTTGGGTTATTTTCTACACAAGGGTGGGCATGGCTCTATCCCAAGGTTGGTCACTTAAGTGTTTATCTATATGCTGGGCTTAAGAATTTGATCAGCCTAAAAGGTCCCTAAATTGCTCCTTAACTTCATCTATGAAGAATGAGTAAAGCACCCAATCCTCGCCCATTACAGGCTCCAACCGGAAAGGGTTCAATTTGGGTGAGAGTATTTCCCTAACCACTGCGGAGGTTATTACATCACGAAAGCTTTGGTAGTTTACACCTTGATAGTGTTTCGCTAGCCCATGCAGAGGTTATCACCTCACGAGAGCGTAGGTACTTTACTCCTTTCTAAAAGAACGAGTTCGGGTATAGGTCTTATCTTATGCCATACATGTGTAGTGTGTTTAAAAACATTTAATAAGTAAGAATAATAAGCATGCAAAGAAAACATAGATAATATTTAATGACCATTTATTCAAACCTAGGGTAACATATGATTAATCATTTGCTCGACTCTCTAAAATCCCCAGTGGAGTCGCCAAACTATCATAACGTGTAAAATACGAATTCAGTAGCTACACACAAATTATGGAGTCGCCACTAATCTTTTTTATTTAGGTGTGGTTAGCCACCTATATGAATATATCCTTTTTATAGTAATCCTAAGCTTAGTGAAGGCACATAAAAAGGATGGGTCCTAGTCTACACTATCTGAACTAAGTTCGGGAGTACGGTTAAGTGTGGGGAAGGATTAGCACCCCCACAATGCCTATCCTAAGGATAGTACCTAATTAATCAAATATTATCCTAAATTGGTGTTAACTAATGGTCTTCAATTTCGATATTCTAAATATTGGAAAAATTCTTTAAGGTCTTCTCTATCATGCTGGTGGAATTCCAAAAAGAAATTTCCTCACCTCAAGAGCATTCAAGAGACACCATTTGTTTCCCTGAAGAGACTTCATCATCAGATTCATTAAGTGTTTTATGAAAAATGATACTTCTAAGTCCTAAACGAAAATTTTAAATTATTTCATTGTCATAATATATTATTGTTATTTAAAATAAATTTCAACCAATGATATTGAAATCATCTCCTAAACACTCCATCATGCTGGTGGAATTTAGGAAAATCCTTTTCACCTAAAAATTTCTTAGAAAATCGACCGTTTGCAATCCTCTTAGAATTTCATCGTCGGATAAGTCTCAATTTAATTTAATTTTTATTGTTACTTAAATATTTAACTATTAGAAGATTTTAAGAATCTTTTTCACCATTCGGGAGTAATTCTAAAAATCCATCTCACCTCAGGAATCTTCAACAGAAATCATTCGTTCTCATGAAGATCCGTTATCGAAATTATGTAAATTTAATATTTTTCAAATATTTACCTTTTAAAATTTAGAATATTGGAAAATTTCTAGAATCCTTTCCACCATTCGAGGGTAATTCTAAAAATCTACCTCACCTCAAAGTTTTCAATGGAAACCATTCGTTCTTATGAAGAGGCTCTATTGTCGGAATGAGGTAAATTTGATATTTAAAGATTAAAATTGAGAAATTAGAATATTAGAAAACTTTTAGGTTACTTTCCATCATTCGGGTTAAATACCTAAAAATTTCATTCATCTAAAAATTTCTTAAAAATTGACCATTCGCAACTTTCTAGAATTTCATCATCGAAAACTAATTTATTCATATTTTCATAATCAAGTTGATAAGTATCAAGGATTTTAATTAAAATCTTTTTTAAAGAAGTACTTAAAGTTTAACAACCTAAATAATGTAATAATATCATTAATAATATGAAAAATAATAAACAAATAAAAACACATTAAATAATAGAATAATAAGATGAATTATCAATAACAAAAATAATATGGAACAGCAAGCAAGTAGATAATTAAAGTAACAAATAAAATAATAAGCAAATAATAAATTGAATAAACAAAATTAATATGGTCAAACAAATAATAAAACTAAATAAATAAAAAATAGAATAAAAAATAGAAAAAATACCAAATAGAAAATAATAGAAATAAAAAAAAAAACCCCTTGACATACATGTCGGTTCACCATGCGCGACCCGACCCTCAAATATTTATAAAAAAAATCATTATTTCCCAGCTCTTTTTAAAAAAATTCTTTTTTTCTCTCTCCAAAAACCCAAACGAACCTGCCACTATGTTCTTTAATACCCAGTTTCCAGCATCCTAAAATTCAAATGGCGCTGAAAATTCAACTTTTCTAGTTTTCGATTACCGAAAATTAGAAAATTTTCAGAATTTTCCCTTTTTTTTCTTAAAATATTTTAGAATTTCAAACTTGTTTTCTAGATTTCCTCTTTCAAAAACTGATAAAATCATAAAATACACATTTTATGCCCTTTCTATTCTTAGCTTTCGTTATATTTTCTATCCTTATTTTGGTTTATTATATTATATTTTTGAATTTCATGTATATTTAGGAGAATGAAGTAAAAACATGTCAATTATGATGTTAAAGAGCTTATAAAATCACAATCACAAGATGGAAAAAGACTTGGAAGTCAAAAAGATCAAATTCTTGGTGCAAAACAAGAATGCAGATTTGACCTCTGGAGCTTGTTGCTAAGAAAACATGATCTTAAAATCTTTATTCAAAGAAACTTTCTTCTTGACTTTTGAATCTGATTTGAATACCTTTCCAATAGGAATATCATGCGCCCAAATTGGACAATAAATGGTCATCGAAATCAACCGAGAAAGTGCGAGAAGATGCAGCAGCATAAAGTGGCTGGCCGAGAGCCCAGCGACGCGACGCTGGAAGCTGGCGCAGCGGCGCTGGGCAAAAATTTTGAACTTTCCAAACTTTAAAAAAAAAAAACCGTAAATTTTGCCTTCTAAACTTACTTGTGGAGCAAGAAAGAATTCTCAGGGTTTTGAAACTCTATAAATACCATATTTTGAGCCACAAACTAGACATGTTTTGGTTTTTATTAATCTTCTTCTTCTGCATTCTTTTATTCTATTTTTAGTTTTTTCTTTTATGTTATCTATGCCTATGCTAGGCTAAACTTTCTTTTGGTTAAGGATGATTTCAAAGCCCTAGACATGATTGTTAGTTAATAAATTTCAGGTTGTCTTTCAACTCTCTTGTAAATTTGTTATATTCTACTGTATGCATGTCATAAATTGCTATCTTGTTTATTTAGGTGGCCAACTAGATGAATATTATAGTGATTTGATTGCTAGTTTAGTGTTTTGATCCCTAACTGTCAAGATTCCTAAACATAAGTAGCAAATTGTTATCAATGATTATGGGACATTTTCATTCAATACAATGTAGAGTATGACTCAAGTTAAATGAACCATGCTTGTGTGTGTTTGTTGCTTGATTTAATCTATCTTTCTAGATTGAATGCTTTCATTGAATTAAATTTAGAGAGCTTATCCTAGATTGTCCATTGAAAAGAGATTGGGTAAAAGTGCTTGTTCTTTTTCCCAACAACATAGTAAGGAAAGATTCGAGACAATTACCGCTTGTGTGTTGTCTTGAATTATTAAATTTAGAAGAGAGAGTGAAAGATAATTCTGATTATTTACTATATTTTATGCTTAGTGGTGGCGAATGACTCCTTAACCATACTTTTCATCATTATTGTTATTTGATATATTTAAATTCTTGCTTATTTAGTTCCTATTTTTAAATTTTAGTTTTCTTATTTTTTTTTTCATCTACAAAAAAAAAAAAAACCCCAAAATTAGTATAGGTATTAGAATCAATTAACATATAAACTAAGAACAATCTCTGTGGATTCGACCCTTGCTTACTACTATACAATAGCAATCATAATTTAGTGCAAGGTGTAGACACCTAATTTTGTTCGGACCACTAAAACAGGTATCTTTTCTTCCTAAATTGAGGTTTCAGAATGTAAAAAAACCTTTTTCATCTTGCAGCTAGTACTCTGAGACTTAGTTTAAGAGGGTGAGCATAAAAAGTCAAAGTCAAAAAAAGTCAACCCCAAAAAAGTCAACCCCAAAAAGTCAACTACTTAAAAAGTCAACCCACTTTCAAAATCAAGATTTGAAGTTCAATTGAAAAATGGCGAAAGAATTTTGATAATCCGAGGTCTACATCGAAAGATATGGAGTTCGAAAGTTGGTTATGGAGATTCAATAGAAAGGAAACCCTAATCCGAGAAATTTGGGGAAAAGTGCTTAAACGATCGAATTGGTCGAAATTGAAGGTTCCAAATGAAACATAAGCACTGACTATGTGTAATGGAGAAGCCACATGAAAGAAAAATTGAAACAAAAGTCAATCCGAGAGAAAATCGAGAATTAGGGTTTTTGGTGGATTTCGGTGAAATCGGGACGAATTACAGAAATGGCCCGACTTGGTAAAACTAAAGCCCCCAATGGATGAGGAATGATTAAAAAGGGATAGCCCAAGGCTCAGCTTGAAGAAAATTTGAAAATCGGACTTGTTTTGAGCAAAATCGGGTTTCGAAGGCAAAAGGGCAAAATTGGAAAATTTGGGAAAAATAGCAAATGGACTCCGAAAATTTTGAAAATTTTCAAATCTCATTCTTAAATCATTTGAAAGATATTGGCGAAAGAAAATCTTGATTCGGAGTTCGTTTGCAAAATGGCCAAATTCTAGGCTTCTTATGTAGTAATTCAAGAAGGAAAATCCCGAAAAAATAGCAAATGAACTCCAAAAATTCTGAAATTTTGCAAATCTAATTTTTAAATTATTTGGAAGATATTGGAGAAATAAAATCTTGATTCGTAGTTTGTTTGCAAAATTGCCAAATCCCGGGCCTCCTATGCAATATTTCAAGAAGATAATTCCCGAAAAAATAGCAAATGGACTCCAAAAATTTTGAAAATTTTGAAATCTCATTTTTAAATTATTTGGAAGATATTTGTGAAAGAAAATCTTGATTTGGAGTTCGTTTTCAAAATGGCCAAATCCCGAGCTCCTATGCAGTAATTCAACCAGATAAATCCCGAAAAAATACCAAATGAGTTCCAAAAATTATGAAAACTTACAGATCACACTTTTAAATTATTTGGAAGAGATTGGTGAAGAAAAATCTTAATTTGGAGCTCGTTTAAAAAATGGTAAAATGTGGGGGCATGAAAGGGCATTTTTGGAAGAAAAAATCCAAATAAATAGCAAACGGACTCGGAAATTTTTTAAAACTTCCAGAATTCAATATTTTATTATTTTGAAAGTATTTAAAAAATAAATTTTGAATTTGGAGTCCGTTTGACATTTATTTGCATCCGGGGGGCAAAACAGTCATTTCACCCAAGCAACCGAAAAGGGCTTCTTTTGGCCTTTCAAAAAATCAGACTTGGGCTGGAAAAGAGAAGTGCTGGCCTGCCAAGGTCCAAAGGAAGGAGGAAGCTTCTGATTTTTCAATCAAATGGCCAAGAATTAAGAGTTAGTTAGAGATTCTTTTTGATCAAGCCATTGTGATTAAGCCACATAGGCCAAGGGAGAGTGTCAACATTATTCTTGAATAGCTATAATTATGGACAGCTGATATGCTAATCTAAGGGTGATAATTTCATGATTTTTCACCTTGAATCACTAGCCCTTGGATGGAACTTGGTGGGAATCAAAATGACAACATCCTAGGGGAAGAGAGAGGTAAAATTCTGCCAGCTTTAAGGGGAGGGGCAGAATTTTCATTTTGACACTTTCATTTTGGCTGATTTCTCTTAGTTTTTCTTATTTTTTCTCTCCTTGGTTGAAAGCAAAAAGAAAAAGTTTAGAAAAGAAAGGAAACTTTAAAGAGATAAAGCTTGAAATTTAGCTTCTTGAGGTTTCTCTTGAGCACCAACTCTTGCACTTTCTTGATTTTCCATTCTTGTTTTTGCTATTTTAATTACTAATTGGTGAGTTTCCTTTTTAAATAAATGTTTTTTTATTGTTCTTCTTAAGTTCTTTCTTCATTTCTTTCTTAAATATTTTTTTTACAATTTTTCTTTTACATTTTTCTCACCATGGCCGAATGGCCTACATTTGTTTTTTTATTAAGGTTGCTGTTTTGTTTATTTTATCATGTTATTATTGTTATTTTCTTTAATCTTGATGTTTTAAGTGTTATTCTACTTCATATTTGAGTCATATTTTAATTTGGTTGCTTTGTTTGTTGCCATTTATGATTTAAATATCATGTTCTTACATTTTTAATTTTCTGTTTTCATAATGTCTAAATTTGTTGATGTTTTATATTTAGTATATCAAGTGTTTGTGAAAATGCTTGTGAGTACCTCTACCTTGTGTTTGCATGATTTGAATGTTATATTTTAGTTGAGCATGTTAGTATATCAAGTGTTTGTGAAAATGCTTGTTTGGTTTTAGTATCTCTACTTTGTGTTTGCATGATTTGAGTGATATATTTTAGTTGAGAATGTTAGCATATCAAGTGTTTGTGAAATGCCATGCTTGTTGGAGCTTGAGGCCATTCGGCTACTCCATGTGTTTTACATTGTATGTGCATTTTTACCATGTTAGTTGATAGGTTTTGCATTTGCATGACATTTGATTGAGTATTTAGTTTAAGTATACCAAGTGTTTGTGAAAATGCCATGCTTGTTGGAGCTTGAGGCCATTCGGCTACTCCATGTGTTTTGCATTATGTGTTGCATTTTTGCTATGTTAGTTAATAGGTTAGCATTTGCAGGATATTTGGTTGAGTTTTTAGTTTAAGCATGCCTTGTGTTTGTGAAAATGCCATGCATATTTTAGTTATTAGGTTTGGTTTATTTGCCATGCATGTTCATGCATTTTAGACCTAGGTTGCATTAAATGCCATGCAAGTTCATTTAGGTCTAGGTCACTATATGGATGCCATGCATTTTTTCATGACATTTAGGTTTAAACTCATATATTTCATGCATCATATTTGCTGTAATTTTTCATGCATTTCATGTTCATGCCACTTGACTAATGACCTAGGCCAATTAATGGTTCAAAGTCATGCTCTCTTGAGCACACTTGTGGAAAATTAAGTTTTGTCAAATTGATTATTCTACCTTTGTGATTTTTTTTACTTGGCCAATTTTTATCTAACTTTTAAAAAGTCTTAGCTACTATTTGTGAGTCATTTTGTGAGTCTTAAATATTTTTACTTTGATTTTTAAATGATTTTATCAAAGGGAAAAATGTATTTTGGCAAAACAGTTTTTTCACCCAGTACTCGTACTTTCTCGATTTTTCTGGGCATTCATATTTAATCAGAAAATTAAGCTGATTTTTCCCGTTTATTTTTACATGTCCTGAGTCTCCAGTATTTTTTTAGAATTGTTTGAATTTTTGAAAATAGGGTAAAAAATCGTGGATTAAAACTGGACAGTGGAGTCAGAATTGAATTAAAAGAAAAATCATTTTTCTGTTTTGGTTATGTTACTTAGAGGGAGCTGATTAGAAAGTTTAGCTACTGACTTAGGGTAGTTTCTAAGCCTTTTTAAACTCTAAAAATGATTTTTTAAGTCTCGGGTTAAGGGTGGTCAAGTCCAGGATTTTAAACCTAGAAAATTAGAGCCATTTCAAAAAAGGTTTAGCCCAGTTTTTTATTCATAATCTAAGCTTTTCCAATTGTTTTCAAACAATCACAAAGTATTTTGGTTTTAGAATATTTAAATTCACATATTTTCCTATGGTAGCCGGATACCCTTTTAGATATACGGATTTCCTTAATTAAAGGAAAAAAATACATTTTCATGCATTGCATTTTTCATATTCATGCATTTTATATAATATGTGATTTTTGCTATATGATAATTCCTATGGTATTGTTATTATTTTGATTTATATTTTTGAGGTTGTATGGTTTATTATATGGTTTTGAATATTTCATGATATCCTATGTTTTTATTTAGTTATTTTTTTTGTCATATTATTTAGCATATACTATGTTCATGCATTATTATTTTCATGCATATTATATGATAGCATTATTTTATATTCCATGTCATTTAAATTATATGCCATATCATTCATATTTGCCATGTCATTCAAATTATTTCATTTCGTATAGAATATATTATGTTACCTAGGTCATTTCATGTAGAATATATTATGTTACCTAGGTCATTTCATTTAGAATATATATTATGTCATTTAGGATATTTTATTTCATTTAGAATATATCATATGACTTAGGATATTACATTTCATATATAATATATTATGTTACCTAGGTCATTTCATTTCATTTAGAATATGTCATATAACCTAGGTCATTTCATTTCATTTAGAATATGCTAAGATATTTAAATCATATCATATCATTTAGGGTGCATTATATTATTTAGATTTTGCTATGTCATTTTATTTATATCATGCATATACATATTCATATCTTTTAAAATGTTTTCAAAAAGATAATGATTTTCAATAAAATGAAGATATTCCCGAGTTAAAATAATTCATGAGTTCTCTGCCAGGTTTGCTAGGGAGGATATCATCAATTATCATTAATAACGGAATATCTTCTTTAAAAGGAGAATGATTCAGACAGTTTTTCAAAATTAATAAAAATTTCTATATTTTGCCACGTTTGTTGGGGAATATAGGAAAATTTTGAATTTATAAATTCCGGATCATTTTTAATTAAAAATGAAATTATTTTTCTTTAAATTCGGAATTAATTTGAAATACTAAATTTAAAACCAACTTTATACCGAGACTTGAGATAACACACGATTAATAAGGTACCGTTTTATACGGGCGTTGTGGGGGTGCTAATCCTTCCCCGCACGTAACCGAGTCCCGAACCCGTTTCTTTGATTTCTCTGGTTTAAAACGCAGACTTGAAATTGGTTTTAAAAATGTTTTAACTAATTCTAAAATATTTTATAAAACCGGTTTTAATACGTGGCCAATCACACCTAGCTAAAAAAGATTGGTGGTGACTCCATGTCTTTTTCAAGGTCATTTTCAAAACCTTCATTTTTCTAGAGGAATTAAGTCGACTTTTCCTCGGTTTTTTTTTAATGTCACGCTTAACGAATAATAAAGCCTTGCGATGAGACTCGTTATTTTTTAGGTTGCGGCAACTTGGCGACTCCACTGGGGACTATTAGAGAGTCAGGCCTAGAATTAATCGTGTGTTATCAAAGTCTCGATTTTGTTGGTTTAATGGGTATTTAATTTTAATTCTCACATTTTTTTTTAAATAAGGAGAATTTTGAAAATAATAAAATGTTTTTAAATATTTTCATACTCATGTGCATGCATTTTATCATTGTTCTCTAGTTATTTAAGTTTATATATTATAATTGCTTGTTGGTTAATGCGTTACACTATTCTTGATTATTCTTTTAATAAATTGTTGGGGCATTTAGAATAAGGGTTGTAGAATAGGTGGTGAAAGGTTTGTTGTTCCTCTACACACACTACACATGCATTTGCATATCATGAATCCTATACCCGGGTTCCGTCCTTTTAGGTGGGAGCAAAGTAACTAAGCCTTCGTGATTAACAATCCGCATGGGCTAGTGAAACACTTCCGGAGTACTAAATTACCTAAGCCTTCGTGATTAACAATCCGCATGGGCTAGGAAAATAGTCTCTAACGAATTGAACCCGCTTTTATCGGGGTACCTTACTAGCCTTCACCAGCGACAGTGAGGAGCAATTCGGGGCCTTTAGAACCAATTCACTCTCATATAGTAAACCTAGGCAAAGCCATGTCGGATTTCCGTTAGATATACCGAAGATAAGAACACATGGAGGGACATTTCTAAACCTTTTGTTACCTATTTTACACTCTGAAGAAGTTTTGTAGATCGGGCAACGATGTACGTACATCGCCCGTAATAAATGTGATAATCCGTCCCAAAGACATTGTGATACCTATATAAATAGATATTTGTCGGGGAAAATATTCATTAACTGTTTGAAATAAAAATCATTTTTCAAGCATTTTTTTGCATTTTGCACATTTCATACATGTGTGAATAGAGCATATACATTTTGGTTGTATTATTGATCTTGTTTTTGCAATAAATGGATGGTGATAATAATTTCAATTGATGATTTCATAAAACCAGTAGTGTTGCATGAACATTTGCATATGGTACCATAGTAGGATCCACAACTCCGAAATTCTTTTGAAAATAGTATGATTGGTTTTTCATAGAAAAAAACATGTTTCAAAAAAAAATCATAAATTTGGAGGCAAATTTTGCATAATGAGATTTTTGAATAATCAAGATTTAGGTCCTACCAATTCCGTGTAATCATTGGTTAATTTACTTGTATCATGTTGACATCATGTCATAGTCCTAATATGCATGGTTATTCATTGTAGAATACATTTGTGATATACATGGTCATTCTTTGTACCTACCTTAGTATTAATTCATTTATTCTCCGCATGTATCATTTTGACATCATAGCATGCATGGTCATTATTTGTATATACCTATGGATCAATTTATTCATTTTTTTAATGCATCATGTTGGTATTAGAGTTGCATCCATAGCATACATAGTCATCATAATTTCTCTGTATATGTTCATCCATTAATCATTAGTATATTCATGCACATAGGAATATAGCATGTACATTCATAATTGTATTCTTAATCTCATGACATTTTCATTTGCATGAAAAGGGGTTCGAGATATGAGGAATGAATCGGAGGAACGATTGGGTGCTTTGGAACGCAATCAAGAGGAATGTGAACATGAAATCCGGGAGGTGAAGGAACAGGTTGCCAAATTGCTAAAAATGGTTGAGGATATGGGTAAAAGTAAAGAGGAACTTTCTCAAGGCTTTGCGTCGCCTACGGATCAACCAAAACAATTAAGTCCCAAACATACAATCCTTGCTGGATCTTGCACTTGTCAATGCCACAAAGGTTGCAATCCTAATGAAATTATGGACAAAATCGTCAAAATGATTAAACCTGAAATCCTGATACCAAAGATAGAAACCTCGAATCCAGTACCATACCTGCAAATTGTTCTAGGTCCAAACCAGTATCCCCACCCTACTATGGTCCAATCGTCCATTAGAATGACCACTAGGGGACCCATGAATCTCACTCCATTACCACCAATTGGCAGTTCATATTGCTTCTCTCATCAATCACTGATAACTCGTATAATTATATAGTTTTTAGTTATGTTTTATTATTGTTTTGTGTCAAATACGAGTTATTATTGTTTAGTCTAATTGTGTTTATGATCTTTTATATTTTTATGTAATTTGGTGTTTTTCACAAGTTTCTTTGAGTGATTTCAGATTACTAGAATTAAGGGCAAATCCAGTTCAGTTCCAGTTCCGACACCTTTTGCCATATCAGCTATATCTGAAGTTCCACTGAAGCAATAAGGCTGAAATTTTAACCGTGCAAAGCTAAGAGGCATATCTATCTTTTTCATGTTTTACACTTCTTGAAACGGAGTCGTTTTCCCTAGCGAAATCGACCATCAAGTTGGCTGATGTGCAATGACGTCTGTGCTGACCTGTTTTCGTATTTTGCCCATATCTTCTTATCCACATCAGCAAATGAGCTGATTCCAACGGCTATGGATCAGTAACTGACAGGGGAACATTTTTCTAGAAGACCATGTGATCAGATCAGGCCTCCAAAATTGACAAAATCGACCATCAAGTTGGCTGATCAAAATTGTCATACAATATGACGAAAATTGTTAGAAAAATGCACCCACCTATTATGCCTACCTTTGAAATTTGTAAAGCTTGTCTCTTGTCAATTAGCCCTCCAAAATGTGTATAAATAGAGGGCCTTGGATGATTGTAAGATATTGTACATTGGTAGGATATTAGCCATTGTAATAAAATTCTCTAAGTTTTCTTCTTCTTTCTTTTCTCTAGTTTTCTTTTTCTTTATTTTCTTCTTCTTCTTTCTTTCTTTTATTTCCTTCTTAGATTCTCTTTAATTTTATGTTTATGTTTACAATGCCTATGCTAGGCTAAACTTCTATTTGGTTAAGGGTGATTTCAAAGCCCTAGACATGTTTTGTGATTGATTTTCAGATTCTATCTATCATTAATTTTCTATCAAAGTTGCTTATGTTCTTCTACAAGAATTGTTCATGATGTTGTCTTGATTTATTTAGGTGTACAACTAGATAGATCTTGATAATTATCTATTGCTAGTTTAGGAGTCTTGATCCGTGTAATTGTCTTGATTTCCTATTCATAAGTGGCAATTTGTGATTAATGATTATGGTCAAGTTTTCAATAATTGCAAAGTGGAACATAACCTAAGTTGAACAATCCGAGCTTATGTGTTTGTTGCTTAGATCAACCTATCTTTCTCATCATAAAGCTGCCATTAAATTGAATTTAGAGAGCTTATTCTAGGTTGTTTAATGGTTAGAGATTAAATAGAGAGCTTGTTCTATTTAACGATAAACTAAGGAAAGATTGGGATAACAGAGCTTGTTGTTATCTATGGTTGTTAACTTTGATAGTTGGTTGATATTGATAGATCTGAAATTGATTCTTAATGATGTCTAGTGGTGGAGAATGAAACCTTAACCATATTTTTCATATTTGATTCTTCTTACTTACTTGTTTTCTTACTTTTCTAGTTTGTTTATTTTTAAAAGTATATTTATTTTTATTGGCTGGTTATACCGCCTAATTTGTATATTAACTTTGTTTTATTTTTATTGGCTGGTTATACCGCCTAATTTAGTATATATATTTTTATTGGCTGGTTATACCGCCTTGCATCTTATTCTTATTATTTACTTTAGTTTAAATCTGGCTTCAAAAACCCCTTTTCTTTTATTGTTTTCTTTGAACGTAAGTTATAAACTAATAACTCATAGATTAAAACCCAATCCCTGAGGACTCGACCCTTGCTAATCATTATACTTACAATTGATCTTTTTAGTGCAAGGTTAAATAAGATACACTCTTTTGGGTGCATCAAATTTTTGGCGCCGTTGCCGGGGATTGCTTTCTTTAGTTTATTTGTTACTTGGTTTATTCTTGTTTTCAGTTCTAATTAGTTTTATTTTCTTGTACATACAAGTTTTTCTTTTCAAATTAAAAAAAAAAAAACAATGGAATTGAGCAATCTAACACTTGAAGAGTTGGTGGCATACATGAACATAGAGAATCAACAAGCCAATCTCACCTCCCAGTTCAACAATTGGCCATGGGAGGATGTCAAGGCCATCAAGTGTTCCAAGACCAACAGTATGATCATTACTCAAACACTTACCATGAGGGATGGTGGGATCATACTAATTATGGCTACTCGAAAAATTACCAAGAAGTAGATCCTTATGCCAATTACACTCATCCATCTAGCTTCAATCAATCATGGTCTCAAGAACCAGATCTTTTTCAACCACCACATATGACTCAAAACTCAGGTACTTCTTTAGAAGATCTTGTCTATTCTCTTGTTACTGATTCTTTGCAATTTCAACAGGAAACAAGGGCAAGCATCCAGAGTTTGGAAAAGCAAATGAGCCAATTGGCTAGTAGTATGGTGGGATGGGTAGCACAAAGATCTGAAGAACTCCCAGCCCAAACGATGGTTAACCCAAAAGAGAATGCTACTATTGTGACCTTGAAGTATGAGGAACAAGATGAGGATGAAACAAAATTAGAGATGGATTCTATTCTTGAGGATAATGAAGCCAAAGATCCAAATAAGAGTATTTCGGCACCTGAAGTAACGTTTAAGGTTTCACTTTTTACTAATGTTTCTTCTCCACCTTTTCCTAGTAGATTTGCAAAGTTCAAGGAGGAAGAACATGAACAACACATGCCGGAAACCTTAAACAACTTGTTTGTGGAGGTCATTCAACAAGTATCAAAATATGCTCCATTCCTCGATGACATATGCACCATAAAGGATGATGGAATAATACTTGTAATGGAGAATGCATCCACTGTTGTGCAAAGAAAGCTTCCTCTCAAACGCATAAATTTGGGAAATTTCATGTATGAGCCTGACAAGCCTAAAATGCCAAGAAGGGGTGTTGGTTAGGTTCAAAACACTAAATCAAGTGCTAATTGGGGGAGGCAGCCTAATTAGTGAAAGCATTGCCAAACTGCCATCCTCAGATTTGCTATCTTTTTCTTTATCTTTTTCTTATGTTTCTTTGCTAATTGTGTTTAGTGTTTCTAAGTTCATTTAGGTTGCATAAGTTTATTTTGTTTATTAGTTCTTTTCACTTACACATGATTCTTTCATTTGGGATTAATAGCATTACATTAATGACAATATAAGAATTATGTGTGGGGGGAAGAATTTAGGATTTTATTTAGAGTGTTTTGTTTTTGTGTCTTTTTATGTTGTTTTTCTTTCTGATCCTTGTTTTGAAAATAACTAGATGTAAATATAATTTTTAATTTTTTTAACCCCGGTTAAATGGCGGATAACGGTACTCCGTGATTATTTAAGTCGGTTCCATCAGCTACCCACAAAACTGATATTGTATATAAATTTCTCTTTCAATTTCTCTTTCATTATTTTTTTTTCAGGATGGATGATATTCTCACAAGATTGCAGAAACGATTTCCTCCTTTTCCTCGAAATATTTTACTGAAGCTTTACCAAGTTCGATTCGAAAGATTAAGAATGCTTATGCACAAAGGGATTCCTGGAGACATACGTTGGATAATTGAAGCCAAGGTACGTGAATATGAATATCTTCCTGTTTTGCTTTTACTAGGTACAGGTAGAAGCACTTTTGCAAAGAAGCGACGAGCAAAGTGCAGGAGTTCAAATTGCCACAAATGTGCACGATGGACGTGTAACGGTAAATGTCGTTCTATTGGGATTCCGTCCTCTAATCGAGATGATAAAATTGAATTCATTAAGGATAGACTGAGTAAGGAGAATTTGGGTAATATCCAACTTTCTCTTGAGACGCATCCTAGTGGAGACGTACAAAGAGAAATTCTTGATTTATGGCCGTAATTCCAAAGGGAATGGCAACATCTTGGGAATCTGATGTTAAAAGACGCTGTTTGCCAGCTTGTAAGAAAACTGGATGGGAAGCATATCCTCGACTCATAGAAGGCGTTTAAGCCGTTTCTGGACGTAAAACCAGAGGAAGATGTGAGCCACAATCACAACTACAATAAATAACTTCTCAGCTTTTGGTTTGATTTGCAATAACTTCATTTCGGTTTAATTTACGTGTTGTTCGATTTGTGTAATTATTCTCGTTTTTTGTTTTTTTTTATTGGTCTTTTACGGTTGATTTTTCTTCTCTTTTTGATTTTCTTCCTGAAATCACGCAAAAATCTTTTGTTAGGTTAACATTTTCTTCTGATAGGTCAGATACACTTTCGGCGACATTATTACTCTTGTCTGATTCACTACTCAGTCCTCTATATATTACACCATGTACTCATTCTCTTTCAGGCACTCGAAGAAAAAAAAATGGAAAGTACTTCATCCCAGCGCATTAAAAAAATTTGTGTCTTTGGAGGTGCTTATCCAGGGAAAAATAACATATTCGCTGAAGAAGCCATAAGAGTTGGAGTAATACTTGCCCAACAAAAGATGCAGTTGATTTATGGAGGCGGTAGTACGGGTTTAATGGGAGCAGTCGCTACAGCAGCACACGCCGGAGGAAGTCCAGTTCTAGGAATCGTGCCAAAACTATTCACAGATTTTTGTGGACCTACCTTGGGTAAGGAAATACAAGTCTGGAGTATCCCTGAACGGATGACAATCATGTACCATTCTGCCGATGCATTCATTGCTTTACCAGGAGGTCTGGGTACATTGGAAGAAATAGCTTGCGTGGCTTCTTGGTCATCTTTGGTCACACAAAAAAAAACCCATTGGTTTGCTTAATATTAATGGTTATTTTAGTAATTTGCTTTCATATTTAGATAATGCTGTGGATAATGGATTCATGTTTTCAGAGGCAAGGAGAACCATAATTTCTGCTACAACCATTGAAGATTTACTTAAAAAGCTCCAAGCTTATAAGTGTTTATCTGCTACGGTTGTTTCGCAAACGCTCGGAAAAAGAAAAAGAGATATGGACGAGCAAGGAGTGGATTGCACTTTGTCTTTGTGACATTATCTAACATTTTGCTTGTTGTGTCTCAGTTATAATAAGTGGTTAGCAATCTCTGCAGGTAATATCTCCTAAATTCTACCTTTAAAATTTGACATTGGGGACAATGTCATATTTTAGTAGGGGGTAAGGGACATATTTTGCTAATTTAAAAAAAAAAATTGTTTGTTGTGTTTTAAGCAATTTAGAAGTATTCATTCTGAACAAGGTCTGAGTAAGGGAGACTTGAGACATACCTTGTCAGTTTTATTTTAATCTTTTTATGTTTACTTGTTAATTTTTGTTTAGAATTTTAGGATTATTTAGGTTGCATGAGTTTGTTTTGTTTTGAGTTTTAGTTGTTCCTATTCTTATGTTATTAGTTCTTTTTTCTTACACATGATTCTTTCATTTGGGTTAATAGACTTACATTGAGGACAATGTAAGAATTAAGTGTGGGGGGAATGATTTAGGATTTCTTTTATTTTTGTCTACTATTTTTTTTATGAGTCTTTATTATTATTATTATTATTTTTTTTTTTAGTGTGTTTTAGTTCCTTTTTAATACAATGATGAGATATGAATTGCATAAGTCTAAAACAGATTTATTAGTGAGAAGATTTTCATGAGAATTGAGCTTGATGTCAACCTTTTTATGAGCCAATGTTAATATGATATGTTGATTGAGAAAGAAGCATGTTTAGACTTAATCTGACTTGTATAATCATCCTTGTGAGTTTTTGAGCCTATAATGATTGATGCATTATACAAATCAATCTAATTTTTTTCAAGAGTGCTCTTATGATTACATGATTCTCTAGAACTTGCTTTAAACCGTTTGAGACTATATTGATACATGTGACAACATGAATATGATAGAGGCATTAGGATTATAACCAGAGCCAAACAGCCATCCATTATTAATGTTCTAAGAGAACATCCCCACTAGTGAGCCAATTTGAGCCTACATTAAATATGCTGTTTTATTGGTAACCACAACTTACACCTAGCCTAAATATACTTATATCCTTACCCTTGTTCTAAAGATGGATTATATATTTTGAGACATATTGCAAAAAACAAGGGATATTTTTAGTTGAAAATTTGGGTTAGAAACAAGAAATAATTGTGGGGGGAAAAGAAAATAAAAGTTTAGAGAAAAATAAATGGAATACTGGCAAATACATTCCTAAGTAAAAAATATGAATCATCTCTTGAATTTGTGGAAAAAGAAAAAGATGTTACAAAGTTGTTTAGAATGAAGAAAAGGCCCAACATAAATATTCGGCCTAGGTGACTATGTACTTGTAAAGAGTTTTGAGAAGTTTCTTTGTATGATCTTATTATGTCTCTAAACTTTATGAACTCTTTGGAGCCTTTGTGATATCTTTATCCTTTTGTTATTCAACCACATTACAAACCCCTTGGCCCCATTACAACCTTGATTAAAGACCTCTTGATTCATGAAGTTGTATGATCTAAATAGTGGAGAATAGGTGGACAAGCAAGAATATGGTAGAACTGTTTTCATGAGATTGATTGAGTGTAAACACTTCACCACTACTTTAAAGAGTGAAAATCATGAGGGTATATCATGTGAGAAGTTGAGATTAAATTTGAACATGCACTATTTTGATTGAGATATGTTATGTTAATATTGGCTTAACTCAAACAATTTATGAATTTTTGTGAAATTCTTTAAGCTATTTATTAGTTTATAAGACTTGTTCAAAGATTGTCTCTAATTTGTATTGAAAGGACTAGGAATAAATATTTTTAGTATATGTAGTTTATTTATATTTTAGTTTTTCAATGTTTGTGGGTATCGTTCTAGTAAACCCTCACGAGACTAAACTCGTCCACTAGGGACACCTAGGGGTTTAAAGGCTTGTGTCACATGCTAAGTGCCACCGTGATTTCCTACGAAAGTGGATTAGATTAGATTTTCTTATTTTATTTTTATTGAGTCGTTGCTAGGGACTAGCAACAATCTAAGTGTGGGGGTGTGATAACTCGTATAATTATATAGTTTTTAGTTATGTTTTATTATTGTTTTGTGTCAAATATGAGTTATTATTGTTTAGTCTAATTGTGTTTATGATCTTTTATATTTTTATGTAATTTGGTGTTTTTCACAAGTTTCTTTGAGTGATTTCAGATTACTAGAATTAAGGGCAAATCCAGTTCAGTTCCAGTTCCGACACCTTTTGCCATATCAGCTATATCTGGAGTTCCACTGAAGCAATAAGGCTGAAATTTTAACCGTGCAAAGCTAAGAGGCATATCTATCTTTTTCATGTTTTACACTTCTTGAAACGGAGTCGTTTTCCCTAGCGAAATCGACCATCAAGTTGGCTGATGTGCAATGACGTCTGTGCTGACCTGTTTTCGTATTTTGCCCATATCTTCTTATCCACATCAGCAAATGAGCTGATTCCAACGGATATGGATCAGTAACTGACAGGGGAACATTTTTCTAGAAGACTATGTGATCAGATCAGGCCTCCAAAATTGACAAAATCGACCATCAAGTTGGCTGATCAAAATTGTCATACAATATGACGAAAATTGTTAGAAAAATGCACCCACCTATTATGCCTACCTTTGAAATTTGTAAAGCTTGTCTCTTGTCAATTAGCCCTCCAAAATGTGTATAAATAGAGGGCCTTGGATGATTGTAAGATATTGTACATTGGTAGGATATTAGCCATTGTAATAAAATTCTCTAAGTTTTCTTCTTCTTTCTTTTCTCTAGTTTTCTTTTTCTTTATTTTCTTCTTCTTCTTTCTTTCTTTTATTTCCTTCTTAGATTCTCTTTAATTTTATGTTTATGTTTACAATGCCTATGCTAGGCTAAACTTCTATTTGGTTAAGGGTGATTTCAAAGCCCTAGACATGTTTTGTGATTGATTTTCAGATTCTATCTATCATTAATTTTCTATCAAAGTTGCTTATGTTCTTCTACAAGAATTGTTCATGATGTTGTCTTGATTTATTTAGGTGTACAACTAGATAGATCTTGATAATTATCTATTGCTAGTTTAGGAGTCTTGATCCGTGTAATTGTCTTGATTTCCTATTCATAAGTGGCAATTTGTGATTAATGATTATGGTCAAGTTTTCAATAATTGCAAAGTGGAACATAACCTAAGTTGAACAATCCGAGCTTATGTGTTTGTTGCTTAGATCAACCTATCTTTCTCATCATAAAGCTGCCATTAAATTGAATTTAGAGAGCTTATTCTAGGTTGTTTAATGGTTAGAGATTAAATAGAGAGCTTGTTCTATTTAACGATAAATTAAGGAAATATTGGGATAACAGAGCTTGTTGTTATCTACGGTTGTTAACTTTGATAGTTGGTTGATATTGATAGATCTGAAATTGATTCTTAATGATGTCTAGTGGTGGAGAATGAAACCTTAACCATATTTTTCATATTTGATTCTTCTTACTTACTTGTTTTCTTACTTTTCTAGTTTGTTTATTTTTAAAAGTATTTTTATTTTTATTGGCTGGTTATACCGCCTAATTTGTATATTAACTTTGTTTTATTTTTATTGGCTGGTTATACCGCCTAATTTAGTATATATATTTTTATTGGCTGGTTATACCGCCTTGCATCTTATTCTTATTATTTACTTTAGTTTAAATCTGGCTTCAAAAACCCCTTTTCTTTTATTGTTTTCTTTGAACGTAAGTTATAAACTAATAACTCATAGATTAAAACCCAATCCCTGAGGACTCGACCCTTGCTAATCATTATACTTACAATTGATCTTTTTAGTGCAAGGTTAAATAAGATACACTCTTTTGGGTGCATCAATCACCTTATCTAGCATCTGGGATAGGAACCTCAAGCTATGTACAACCTCTAAAGGCCCCGTGTCCAAATCCATACCCTTACCATGCTGTTCCGCCATATCTCCATGTAAACACTCTGGTTCGGACCTTAGTGCCACCACCAAGTGCCCTAACTCCTAGGCCATGTGTGACTAAGAAACGACCCCAGGATAAGACCCAAATGCATTTTGTCCCTTTCCAATCAACTACCGAGAGCTTCTCCCTATACTGATCCAAAATCACATGGTTGCATGCGTCCCATTGAAACCCTTGTTACCATCATATCCAAAGTGGTATAATCCAAATGCAAGATGTGATTATCACTGTGGAATTGTTGATCATAGCATCGAAGACTGTATAGCATTCAAAAAGAAAGTGCAAACTCTTATAGATGCCAAGTGGTTGGAACCAACGACACTGATTGATAAAGGACTGGGAAAGCGTCATTAGGATTAGGAGATTTACAGTATTGAGGTGGAAAAAACTTCGGTCTTATATGATGTAATAGGATTCCACTTATTCAATAGCCGGCTCTTATAGCCTTAGGATGCTAGGAAGAATAAAGTGCTTGTAAAAGACAGTTTTAACCACTGTTCAAATTTTGTAAAACATGGTTTATACCATTGTGAACGTTGATGTGGGAATGAATTGACTATGCTTCAAATTTATGAGATGTTGATGATTAAGTTCCTCCGATTCTTATTTTCCTCCGTGATATCTTCCCCTTTGCATTTTGCATCCGATAAATTATTTGTCATACCATACATTCATACATGTATCATGTTAGCATCAGGTTGCATTTATGCATTCATAATCAGCATGATTTTTCTGTATATATCCATGCATTAATTTTCTTATTACATACATCATGTTAGCATTAGGTCGCATTCATGACACATATGGTTAGCATGATTTTCTTTGTATATATTATGTATCAATCATTCATTGTTTGCATGTATCATAATTGACATCGTGTTGCATTCATAGGGTATATGATCATTCATTGGGAAATACGCTAAAATGTACATGATCATTCATTGTATATATCCATGTGTTGATTTGTTTATTCTTTGCTTGCAACATGTTGGCATCATGATTGCATTTATTACATACATGGTCAACATGTTTCCACTATATATGTCCATACATCATTTTTTTTATTCTTCACATGCATCAAATGACAATCATGGC
The DNA here is from genome assembly GCA_030761205.1 of Fremontodendron californicum. Classification (NCBI taxonomy): domain Eukaryota; kingdom Viridiplantae; phylum Streptophyta; class Magnoliopsida; order Malvales; family Malvaceae; genus Fremontodendron; species Fremontodendron californicum. The sequence continues at coordinate 14,012,787 of JAULJL010000023.1, forward strand.
TCATTCATCATGACATACATTTAGGGGAAATAAAACAGAAGTTGGCTTGGCTTTAGGAGTCTTTGAAAGAATTTCCATTTCAAATCAGAGGTATAAGAAGTACTGAGTATCCTTTTAATACAGGCTAGTGCTATGGAGGATGAACAAGTTACTCGAATGGAAAAAATGGAAAGGGAACAGAAAGAATTGCGAGAACAGCTAGCAAAGTCTCAAGCAGGATCTGAAGATCAGATGACTAAATTAATGGAGCTGATGTCCGCCGTAATCAAGGGAAAAGGATACACTGAAAACTTTGTCGCTAGGAAAGGGTTAGAGGCACAAAAGGGTCAGAATGAAATCGTAATGATGGATGCCCAGAACACAGTTAACCTCGTCAATGTCCTAAACTCAGATGATCCAGCTGAACACGCAAAGTTGAAAATGGTTGCAATAAATGAGGTTGAGTTGGCAGATTCTGAAGGGAAATATCAGTTGTTAGATGAAAGGCTCCGGGTAGTAGAAAGTACAGATGTATTTGGGAGTTTAGATGCGAAAGAACGATGTTTGGTCCTCGATTTAGTCATTCCTCCTAAGTTCAAGATCCCTGACTTTGTGAAATATGACGGGACGACTAATCCATCAGCCCACATCACTATGTTCTACCGGAAGATGACAAGTCATATAGATAATGATAAGATTTTGATTCACTGCTTTCAGGATAGCCTCAGCGGATCCGCAATTAAGTGGTATAGTCAGTTGAGCAAGGATCAGATTCGCTCTTGGAATGACCTGGCTAGGGTTTTTCTAAACCAATACAAGCATATGACCGACATGGCGCCTGACCGTCTCACATTGCAAAATATGAAGAAAAGAGCTACTGAGAGCTTTAAAGAATATGCGCAATGGTGGATGAGCCTGACCGTCCAAGTACAACCGCCCTTAACTCAGAAGGAAACCACTGTCATTTTTGTGAATACACTGCAGGCCCCTTACTATGATATACTTGTCGGCAACACCACGAAGAATTTTTCGGACATGGTAATTTCAGGGGAGATGATTGAGAATGCTATCAAGGATGGGAAAATTGAAGGAGAAAGAACATCCAATACCAAGAAAAAGGGGGCGTCTGAAAAGAAAAAGGAAGATACCCAAGTCATGGAAGGCTTTGGCCCACCTCCCCAATTCTCCTCGTATCAACCATTTTACTCTACCCTGAACAATGTCTCTCAAGGTTTTTATCCCTACCAACCAATGACTGCAACTACACCAGAATTTACATCTGTCTACCAATCGAACACCCTTGGGAATAATCGAAGGGGGTATAAAAAGCGAAAAAGAAATCAGGATAACCCGATTGCTATGACATACGGTGAGCTATTACCTCAACTCATCCAGAATCACCTTGTGACACCCATGCAATTAGAGCCTCTGAAGCCCCCTTATCCGAGCTGGTATGATGCTAATGAGTGTTGTGGTTATCATTCTGGCAATCAAGGTCACTCAACAGAGAATTTCCCCGCTTTGAAGTACAAGGTCAGAGATCTCATCAAGGCTGGATCGATACGTTTTGAAGATGGGAAAGTCAAGTGTCATAAGAAACATGGTGCATGATCATATTAGGTTTTTGACGCATGTAGTTCTATACGCTGTGATGATGAAAACACTTGTCTCATGTTAACATCTACATGAATTAAATGAATTTTGAATTTTAAAATGCTTTGTGTTTGTTTTGTCTTAACAATAATCTGAATTTGCAAAAACAAGCATTAAGGAAGTTTTAATAATGGATAGTCTCAAGAAGATTGATGAGCAATGTTACAAATGACCCAATACCTTCTCCCCTCTCTTTTAAGCTTTCCCAGGCCTAAACCCCTTGAATCGATAACACTTGAAAGACCTAATGCTTTAAAGAATATGAATGATTGAACTTCATAAAACCATTGTCATCACAGAATAAGCAAAGACATAGATCTTAGTCTAGGCTATGAACAAAGGAATGAACTTTTTTTTTAAAAAAAAAAAAATTTGAACTCCTTGAAATTCAAACAAATGAGACCTTCTTTCAAGAATTTATATCATGGTAATTTGGTCTGTGTCAAGGTTGTGCCAAAACCATTCATGCCATTTTCAACAAACCACAAAACATTAATTTCCCAAACATCACTTCATGATTGACACCCTGGGGCACAATGATTAAACTAGATTATCCCTTGTCCCAGAGAAAACCCGTTTTTGGGTTATATTTTCTTTGTCTCTTCAAAGAACTCAGATTTGAAATTCAGTCTTTCAGTACAGACCTAGACTTGCGATGTTCCTCGTAATGGCACAAATTCTCATGGTTAATCAAATTGGGGCATCATATGTGGAAATGATGGATACATGGTGAAGAAGGATGGACTAATGCATGAATCATTGGGGCATGCGAAAAAAATTAGAAAAAAATTTTGTGATATCATGCATATGAGAATTCGGATGATTCCAAAGTGCAAAATGAAATTCTGAATATCTATTTCCCCTGGAGATTGCTTTTCAATGTGAATATTCATGCTTGACATGAGAAATGGCCATCTTTCATATCCCTTTCATACAAAAAGAAATTATCCATAGTCACCCCTTTTGAGCCAAAAGAATTCTTTTTTCTTTAAAACCCTTATCAAGGATCACCCTCTACACTTGGGGGCAAATTCGAGGAAAGATCTTTTTAAAGATCATTGAGAAATGAGTCATAGCTCAAAGACTACAAAGCAAATAGAGAGCCGAATGAATACATGCTCACTCTGTCAAACAGAAAGAAAAGGAAAAGATGGCGAAATGGAAGCCAAGAACAAAAAAAGTGTGTGAAAAAGTATGGCAAATGAAAGCCAAAAACAAGGAAGAAGAAAAGACGCAAAAGTCAAAAGGAATGAAAAGTCCAAAAGGGACAAATGCTTCAAAAAGAATCCTCCTCAAGAAATGATCCTTGATCTGATTACCCTCAAACACATATTTTGGGCCTATTTATCCTTTCTTTCTGAACCCTGAGCCATGGCCTACATTACATGCTTTAAAAGTCCATTTTGATCAAGCATGAATATTTAATTTGAAAGGTTTTTCCTCAGATTTTATCCCATCTCATCAAATTATCATTTCACTAAGGAAGAATTTAGAATTCTCAAGTGTATGGTAAAAAAAAAAAAAAAAAGAGAGAAAAAAATTGGAAAGAATGGGACTCTAGGGCGAAAACCCAAATATGGGCGGTCTAGAGTAAAATGGAAATTTTTGATGCCATCTATGAAAGTGCCGATACCACAAAAAGAAAAGGTCATCTAAAAAAAGTGGTCATCGAGGAACATTTAGGAATTCCTGAACCTCTCAAATTGACAACTCTCATTCGGATGATTGTTTTCAAAAACTGAAACTTTTTTTTTCCTCCAAGATTAAACTTTTCGTTTAAACATCCTAGCTAATCTTGATGCTTGTCAAAATGCCTTGATATGGAAACTAAAAGAATGTTGAATTTGCTTGGTTCTCAATGAATTCATGATTTATAAAACCTATTCCATTTGTGAGCCTAGAAGGGATATACATTTTTGTCATGAAATTTTCCTGGAAAAGCCAGAATCTTGTTATACCAAGCCTTGCCAATTCCAGCTGAAAAAACCCAGATTGACACTTAGAGAAATTTCTAACAATGATCATTAGTCTTCAAAAGATTTGTACATCCCACATTGTGGGGTTAATATTTTTTGTTCAGAAGTTTTCAAAATGAGAAAACAAATAAAGATATGTTTTTGAAATACCCATTTTGATGTTGACATGAGACTTCTGTTGATGAAAATTTGGAAACTGTTGGGGCAAAGAGAATAGCCAAAATGAATTGAAGATATACTCTGATTTGAAGAGGAAAATTGAATTTGAAAGGCTAAGCCAAAGTCTAGAAAAACAACTGGGGGCATTTGCATCACTCATGAGCACTCATCTCTTTATCGAGCTTTTGCATCTGCACAGTGTCAGCAAGCATTTGCATCATTCATGGGTATTTGCATTGGCATTATTCCATAAGCATCTGCATTTTACCTTTACATTTTCATTCTTCATTGAATTCGTATTTGCGTCATCTCAAGCAATTGCACCATTTCTAGAATCATTGCATTTTCATTATTGTGTGGTAATTGTAGTTACACCATTCATAAACCAGTTACATAACACAATTAGTAGGGGCATCTGCATCATTAAACATGGGCATCAATCCAAGCCATTTTCATTTGCACCAAGAAGCATTTACATCAATCCAAGCCTTTTACATTTGCACCATGAAGCATAAGCACTTTGTTAAAAACATGTGCATCTGCATCATTTCTCAAATCTTTTGGGTATAATTTTCAACACGATTTTTAAAATGAGCAAACCTTCGATAGTGATAGCTGAAGTTTCTGGAGGAGTTACCCAGAATCTTACAAGTTTTAAATAGTGAGAAAATCTTCGGTGGTGATAGCTGAAGTTTCTGGAGGGGATATCTAGAATTTTACAAATTTTAAAAGTGAACAAATCTTCGGTGGTGATAGCTGAAGCCTCTGGTGAAGAAATCTGGGGTTTTACAATTTTGAACAATGAGAAATCTTCTTCTGGAGGAGTTACCCAGAATTTTACAATGAGCAAACATTTGGTGGTGATAGCCGAAGCATCTGGAGGAGTTACCCAGAATTTTACAATGAGCAAACCTTTGGTGGTGATAGCCAAAGTTTCTAGAGAGGATATCCAAAATTTTACAAATTTTAAAAGTGAACAAGTCTTCGGTGGTGATAGCTGAAGCCTCTGGTGGAAATATCTAGGGTTTTATAATTTTGAAAAATGAGGAATCTTCTTATGGAGGAGTTACCCAGAATTTTATTCAACATTTGCATCTACATCAAGAAGAATTTGTATCAATCTAAGTTATTTGAATCTGCATCAAGAAAATTTGCACCAGTCTAAGTCATTTACATCTACATCAAGAAGCATTTGCATCAACTAAAGACATTTGCATTTGCATCATGAAGCATTTGCATCATCTTTTAAAGCTTTCAGGTATAATCGAACTCATTCTGCTTCTCAAATGAGTCGAGCCCCGAGACCACCATCGAGATACTTTCTTTTATTTTGAACTTGCCGAACCCGGAATTTTAACACGTTTTAAAAAATGAACAAGTCTTGGTGGTGATAGCTGAAGCTTCTAGTGAAGATACCCAGAATTTTTACAAATTTTAAACAGTGAGAAAGTCTTCGGTGGTGATAGCTGAAGCTTCTGGAGGAGATACCCGGAATTTTTACAAATTTTAAACAGTGAGAAAGTCTTCGGTGGTGATAGCTGAAGCTTCTGGAGGTGATACTCAGAATTTTAACAAATTTAAACAGTGAGAAAGTCTTCGGTGGTGATAGCAGAAGCTTTTGAAGGTGACACCCAGAATTTTTACAAATTTTAAACAGTGAGAAAGTTTTCGGTGGTGATAGCTGAAGCTTTTAGAGGAGATACCCAGAATTTTACAAATTTTAAACAGTGAGAAAGTCTTTGGTAGTGATAGCCGAAGCCTTTGTGGAGATATCCAGAGTTTAAAATTTTTTGAAAAAAGAGAAAGTCTTTGGTAGTGATAGCCGAAGCCTCTGTGGAAATATCTAGAGTTTTAAAATTTTTGAAAAGGAAAGAAAGTTTTTGGTGGTGATAGCCGAAGCTTCTAGAGGAGATACCCAGAATTTTAAACACAGCTGAGAACAAGGCAGGTTAAGATCCCGAGACCATCGTCAAGGTCATTTCTTTTCTTGCAAATCGAATCCGTTTCCTTAAGACGAGTCGAGCCTTGATTAGTCAGAGAATTTAATTTAAGGACAAAATCTTCAGTTTACAGCTTTTTACAAAAAAAAATGGAAAAAAAAAACAAACAAAAAAAATGAAAAAATGAAAAAATGAAAAAAAATGAAGAAATGAAAAAGAAAACCCCTTTCCCTTTCCTTCACATGTGATTTCACTTACCGTACAAAATTAGTGTTTGTTTATCTTTGCCTGATTCCTGATTCTCAGCAATAGCCAAAGAGGGGCAGCTGTAGACACCTAATTTTGTCCGGACCACTAAAACAAGTATGTTTTCTTCCTAAATTGAGGTTTCAAAATGTAAAAAGACCTTTTTCATCTTGCAGGTTGTACTCCGTGACTTAGTTTAAGAGGGTGAGCATAAAAAGTCAAAGTCAAAAAAAGTCAACCCCAAAAAAGTCAACCCTAAAAAAGTCAACTACTAAAAAAGTCAACCCATTTTTAAAATCAAGATTTGAAGTTCAATTGAAAAATGGTGAAAGAATTTTGATAATCTGAGGTCTACATCGAAAGATATGGAGTTCAGAAGTTGGGTTATGGAGATTCAATTGAAAGGAAACCCTAATCCGAGATATTTGGGGAAAAGTGCTTAAATGATCTAATTGATCGAAATTGAAGGTTCCAAATGAAAGATAAGCACTGACTACGGGTAATGGAGAAGCCACTTGAAAGAAAAACTAAAAGAAAAGTCAATCCGGGAGAAAACCAAGAATTAGGGTTTTTGGTGGATTTCAGTGAAATAGGGACGAATTACAGAAATGGCCCGACTTGGTAAGACTAAGGCCCCCAATGGATGAGGAATGATTAAAAAGGGATAGCCCAAGGCTCAGCTTGAAGAAAATCTGAAAATCGGACTTGTTTTGAGCAAAACCGGGTTTCGGAGGCAAAAAGGCAAAATTGGAAAATTGGAAAATTTGGGAAAAATAGCAAATGGACTCCGAAAATTCTGAAAATTTGCAAATCTCATCCTTTAATCATTTGAAAGAGATTGGCGAAAGAAATCTTGATTTGGAGTTCGTTTGCAAAATGGCCAAACTCGGGCTTCTTATGTAGTAATTCAAGAAGGAAAATCCCGAAAAAATAGCAAATGAACTCCAAAAATTTTGAAATTTTGCAAATCTCATTTTTAAATTATTTGGAAGAGATTGGCGAAAGAAAATCTTGATTCGGAGTTCGTTTGAAAAATGGCCCGGAAAAATAGCAAATGGACTCTAAAAATTCTGAAATTTTGCAAATATCATTTTTAAATTATTTGGAAGAGATTGGCGAAATAAAATCTTGATTTGGAGTTCGTTTGCAAAATGGCCTATGCAGTAATTCAAGCATATAAATCCCGAAAAAATACCAAATGAGTTCCAAAAATTATTAAAACTTCCAGATCACACTTTTAAATTATTTGGAAGAGATTGGTGAAGAAAAATCTTTATTTGGAGCTCGTTTAAAAAATGGTAAAATGTGGGGGCATGAAAGGGCATTTTTGGAAGAAAAAATCCAAATAAATAGCAAACGGACTCAAAAAATTTTGAAAACTTTCATAATTCAATATTTTATTATTTTGAAAGTATTAAAAAAAGAAAATTTGAATTTGGAGTCCGTTTGACATTTATTTGCATCCGGGGGGCAAAACGATCATTTCACCCAAGCAACCGAAAAGGGCTTCTTTTGGCCTTTCAAAAAATCAGACTTGGGCTGGAAAAGAGAAGTGCTGGCCTGCCAAGGCCTAAAGGAAGGAGAAAGCTTCTGATTTTTCAATCAAATGGCCAAGAATTAAGAGTTAGTTAGAGATTCTTTTTGATCAAGCCATTGTGATTAAGCCGCATAGGCCAAGGGAGAGTCTCAACATTATTCTTGAATAGCATGGACAGCTGATATGCTAATCTAAGGGTGATAATTTCATGATTTTTCACCTTGAATCACTAGCCCTTGGATGGAAGTTGGTGGGAATCAAAATGACAACATCCTAGGGGAAGAGAGAGGTAAAATTCTGCCAGCATTAAGAGGAGGGGCAAAATTTTCATTTTGACACTTTCATTTTGGCTGATTTCTCTTAGTTTTTCTTAGTTTTTCTCTCCTTGGTTGAAAGCAAAAAGAAAAAGTTTGGAAAAGAAAGGAAAGTTTGAAGAGATAAAGCTTGAAATATAGCTTATTGAGGTTGCTCTTGAGCACCAACTCTTGCACTTTCTTGATTTTCCATTCTTGTTTTTGCTATTTTGATTACTATTTGGTGAGTTTCCTTTTTAAATAAATGTTTTTTATTGTTCTTCTTAAGTTCTTTCTTCATTTCTTTTTTAAATATTTTTTTTACAATTTTTTTTTTACATTTTTCTCACCATGGCCGAATGGCCTACATTTTTTATTAAGGTTGTTGTTTTGTTTATTTTATCATGTTCTTGTTGTTATTTTCTTTAATCTTGATGTTTTAAGTGTTATTCTACTTCATACTTGAGTCATATTTTAATTTGGTTGCTTTGTTTGTTGCCATATATGATTTAAATATCATGTTCTTGAATTTTTAATTTTCTGCTTTCATAATGTCTAAATTTGTTGATGTTTTATATTTAGTATATCAAGTGTTTGTGAAAATGCTTGTGAGTATCTCTACCTTGTGTTTGCATGATTTGAATGTTATATTTTAGTTGAGCATGTGAGTATATCAAGTGTTTGTGAAAATGCTTGTTTGGTTTTAGTATCTCTACTTTGTGTTTGCATGATTTGAGTGATATATTTTAGTTGAGCATGTTAGCATATCAAGTGTTTGTGAAATGCCATGCTTGTTGGAGCTTGAGGCCATTCGGCTACTCCATGTGTTTTACATTGTATGTGCATTTTTACCATGTTAGTTGATAGGTTTTGCATTTGCATGACATTTGATTGAGTATTTAGTTTAAGTATACCAAGTTTTTGTGAAAATGCCATGCTTGTTGGAGCTTGAGGCTATTCGGCTACTCCATGTGTTTTGCATTGTGTGTTGCATTTTTACTATGTTAGTTAATAGGTTAGTATTTGCATGATATTTGGTTGAGTTTTTAGTTTAAGCATGCCTTGTGCTTGTGAAAATACCATGCATATTTTAGTTATTAGGTTTTGTTTATTTGCCATGCATGTTCATGCATTTTAGACCTAGGTTGCATTAAATGCCATGCAAGTTCATTTAGGTCTAGGTCACTATATGGATGCCATACATTTTTTCATGACATTTAGGTTTAAACTCATACATTTCATGCATCATATTTGCTGTAATTTTTCATGCATTTCATGTTCATGCCACTTGACTAATGACTTAGGCCAATTAATGGTTCAAAGTCATGCTCTCTTGAGCACACTTGTGGAAAATTAAATTTTGTCAAATTTATTATTCTACCTTTGTGATTTTTTTTACTTGGCCAATTTTTATCTAACTTTTAAAAAGTCTTAGCTACTGTTTGTGAGTCATTTTTGTGAGTCTTAAATATTTTTACTTTGATTTTTAAATGATTTTATCAAAGGCAAAAATGTATTTTGGCAAAACAGTTTTTTTCACCCAGTATTCGTACTTTCCTGATTTTTCTGGGCATTCATATTTAATTAGAAAATTAAGCTGATTTTTTCCCGTTTAGTTTTACATGTCCTGAGTCTCCAGTATTTTTTTCAGAATTTTTAAATTTTTAAAAATAGGATAAAAAATCGTGGCTTAAAACTAGACAGTGGAGTCAGAATTGAATTAAAAGAAAAATCATTTTTCTGTTTTGGTTATGTTACTTAGAAGGAGCTTATTAGGAAGTTTAGCTACTGACTTAGGGTAGTTTTTAAGCCTTTTTAAACTCTAAAAATAATTTTTTAAGTCTTGGGTTAAGGGTGGTCAAGTTCGGGATTTTAAACTTAGGAAATTAGAGCCATTTTAAAAAAGGTTTAGCCCAGTTTTTTATTCGTAATCTAAGCTTTTCCAAATTGTTTTCAAACAATCACAAAGTATTTTGGTTTTAGAATATTTAATTTGACATATTTTCCTAAGGTAGCCGGATACCTTTTTAGATATACGGATTTCCTTAATTAAAGGAAAAAAATACATTTTCATGCATTGCATTTTTCATATTCATGCATTTTATATAATATGTGATTTTTGCTATGATAATTCCTATGGTATTGTTATTATTTTGATTTACATTTTTGAGGTTGTATGGTTTATTATATGGTTTTCAATATTTCATGATATCCTATGTTTTTATTTAGTTATTTTTTTGTCATATTATTTAGCATATACTATGTTCATGCATTATTATTTTCATGCATATTATATGATAGCATTATTTTATATTCCATGTCATTTAAATTATATGCCATATCATTCATATTTGCCATGTCATTCAAATTATTTCATTTCATATAGAATATATTATGTTACCTAGGTCATTTCATGTAGAATATATTATGTTACCTAGGTCATTTCATTTAGAATATATATTATGTCATTTAGGATATTTTATTTCATTTAGAATATATCATATGACTTAGGATATTACATTTCATATAGAATATATTATGTTACCTAGGTCATTTCATTTCATTTAGAATATGTCATATAACCTAGGTCTTTTCATTTCATTTAGAATATGCTAAGACATTTAAATCATATCATATCAATTAGGGTGCATTATATTATTTAGATTTTGCTATGTCATTTTATTTATATCATGCATATACATATTCATATCTTTTGAAATGTTTTCAAAAAGATAATGATTTTCAATAAAATGAAGATATTCCGAGTTAAAATAATTAATGAGTTCTCTGCCGGGTTTACTGGGGAGGATATCATCAATTATCATTAATAACAGAATATCTTCTTTAAAAGGAGAATGATTCGGAAAGTTTTCCAAAATTAATAAAAATTTCTATATTTTGCCACGTTTGTTGGGGAATATAGGAAAATTTTGAATTTATAAATTTCGGATCATTTTTAATTAAAAATGAAATTATTTTTCTTTAAATTGGGAACTAATTTGAAATACTAAATTTAAAACAAACTTTATACCGAGACTTGAGATAACACACGATTAATAAGGTACCATTTTATACGGGCATTGTGGGGGTGCTAATCCTTCCCCGCACGTAACCGAGTCCCGAACCCGTTTCTTTGATTTCTCTGGTTTAAAACGCAGACTTGAAATTGGTTTTAAAAATGTTTTAATTAATTTTAAAATATTTTATAAAACCGATTTAATATGTGGCCAATCACACCTAGCTAAAAAAGATTGGTAGCGACTCCATGTCTTTTTCAAGGTCATTTTCAAAACCTTCATTTTTCTAGAGGAATTAAGTCGACTTTTCCTCGGTTTTTTTTTAATGTCACGCTTAACGAATAATAAAGTCTTGCGATGAGACTCGTTATTTTTTAGGTTGCGAACACAAGGATTTAATAGATACATAATTTTGTGTATCAATTTTTGGCATCGTTACCGGGGATTATTTTCTTTAATTTATTTGTTTTTTGATTTTGTATTCTATTTTTAGTTTTCTAATTAGTTTTTTTTTATTAGTTTTTCAGGTTTTCTTTTCAATCCAAGCAAATAAAGATGGCACGAAACAACCTAACACTAAAAGAGTTAGCGGCACCAATTTTGCATTGAATATCCTAACCTTGAGGTAGCTTTTAAGCTTAAATCTGGTTTAATTCATCTTCTCCCAACGTTTCATGGTTTTGCAGGAGAAGATCCAAACAAGCACCTTAAAGAATTTCATGTAGTCTGCTCAAGCATGAAGCTGATCAGGGTCTCTGAAGAGCAAATCAAGTTGAGAGCCTTTCCATTCTCTTTGGCAAACTCTGCAAAGAAATGGCTCTACTATGTACCATCCGAGACTGATCTACAGGAATAAGATGAAAAGATTGTTCTGAGAGATATATTTTCCTGCATCAAAGGCTGCCAACATTAGAAAAGAAATTTGTGGAATTCAGCAATATAATGGAGAGTCCTTGTATGAGTATTGGGAGCAGTTCAAGAAGCTTTGTGCAAGTTATCCACATCATCAAATAAGTGAACCGCTTCTTGTCCAATACTTTTATGAAGGTCTCATGCCTATGGAGAGAAGCATGATTGATCCTGCAAATGGAGGAGCTCTAGTTGATAAGACTCCGAAAGCTGCAAGGATTCTCATCTCCAACATGGAAGCCAATTCCTAACAATTCAGCATGAGACATGAACCACCACCACCACCCAAGAAAGTGAATGAGGTAAGCACATCTTCCATTGAACAATAACTCTCTCATCTTACTTCTCTTGTGCAACAAATGGTTGTAGGTAGTTTGCAACAAGTTAAAGCCTGTGGCATCTGTTCTACAATGGGGCACACAACTGATATGTGCCCAAGACTTCAATATAGTTACAATGAACAAGTTAATGCTATGGGTGGATTCTCAAGCCAACAACGAAATTATCAACAAGCTGCTCCTTACGCTAATTACAATCGTTCATCTGGCTTCAATCAACCAAGGCCACAACAACCAGATCAATTTCAGCCACAATTGGTGACTCAAAGTCAGGTTAAATGTCTTGAGGATATAGTTTAATTTTTGGCTAATAATTGTTTGCAATTCCAACAGGAAACAAGAACATCCATTAAGAGCTTGGAAACACAAATAAGCCAATTGGCTAGTGGCATGGCTAAAGTGAAAGCACAAGGATCTGGAAAACTCCCTACCAAACTGTGATTAACCCAAGGGAGAATGTTAATGCCGTAACCTTAAGGAATGGGAAACAAATTGAAGAAGAACCAAAAAGAGCAAGGAAGCCCGAGGATGATACAAACACAAAGATCGATTCAACTCTTGAGGATAATAAAGCCACAAATCCTATTGAGAGTAGTATTACGGCACCTAAGGTAACTTCTAAGGTTCCTATTTCTACTTATGTTCCTTCTCCACATTTTCCTAGCAGGTTTGCAAAGTCTAAAAAGAAGGAACATGAAAAAAAAAATTTGGAAACCTTCCGCAAGGTACAAGTAAACATACCTCTTTTGGATGCCATCAAACAAGTACCTCGATATGCAAAAATTCCTCAAAGAGCTATGCACCACTAAGCGCAAATTAACGGGTGATAAGATGTAAGTGTAGGGGAGAATGCATCTGCTGTTTTGTAAAGGAAGCTTCCACCAAAGTATAAAGATCCGAGAAGTTTCACCATACCATGCACAATCGGAAACACCAGGTCTGAAAAAGCCATGCTAGATTTAGAAGCATCCATTAATGTTATGCCTTATTCTGTTTATGCTTCTATAAATTTTGGTCCACTTAAGGAAACCGGTGTTGTTATTCAACTCGCCGATCGCTCTAATACTTATCCAATGGGTGTGTTGGAGGATGTTTTAGTGCAGGTAAATGAGCTAATTTTCCCAGCTGATTTCTATGTTCTTGAGATGGAGGGTAATCCATCATCAATGCCAACATCATTACTCTTAAGGAAACCATTCATGAAAACTGCCCGAACCAAAATAGATGTTTATAATGAAATCTTAACCATGGAGTTTGATGGTGAGATTATAGGCTTCAATATTTTTGAAGCAATGAGGTATCCAAGTCATTTGCATTCTAGTTTTTCAGTTGATATACTTGATTCATTAGTGCAGAAACTCTTTGAGTTAAATGGCAAGGATGCATTGTAAATTATAATGAGAAAGAGTATTAAGGTAGATGATCCTAAAATTCCAATTACAGATATGCAACTTTGTGACAACATTAAGGAGACCATGGCATCTTTAGAATCATTACCAAATATTACAAACAGGTATAATGCTTCCTTTATTTCTATACCTTTGTCTAATGAGAAACTTTTACCTTCTGTGATGCAGGCCCCTACATTAGAGCTTAAGCATCTTCCCGAGCATCTTAAATATGTGTTCTTAGGTGAGAAGTGCTTAACAAGCAAAACACTAACTCTTTCTCTATGCAACAATCTGTAAATCAAGTTTAATCATTTGAGCAAGTTTAATATCACACACTCGAGATTTTTGGAGTCATAACTTACAAATATAAAACTTGTTTGACCATTTTGCCTTTTTAACGGGACGAGAAGTGCTTAATACACAAAACACTAACTTTTTCTCTACGCAACAGTCTTCAAATAATGTTTAACGATTTGAGCATGTTTAATATCACAAACTCGAGCTATTTAGATTCATAACTTACAAATATAAAATTTGTTTAACCATTTTGCCCTTTAACGGGATGAGAAGTTTAGGGTTTATGGTTTTAATTTTTTAATTTTGACTTTTGGATTTTTTGAATTTTCAATTTTGAATTTCTGAATTTTCAATTTTGCATTTTTGAATTTCGAATTTTGAATTTTAAAATTTTGAATTTTAATATTTTGAATTCTGAGTTTTAAGGTTTTAATTTTGAAATTTTGAATTATGAAATTTAAAATTAAAAATTCAAATTTTCACATTTCAAAAAATTTAAGATTCAAAATTCATAAATTCAAAATAGAAAATTCAAAAATTCAAAAATTTACAATTTAAAACTCAAAATTTTAAATTTCAAAAATTCAAAAATTTAACATCATTTGAGTCTTCAAATAAAGTCTAATCATTTGAGTAAGTTTAATATCACATACTTGAGCTATTTAGATGCATAACTTACAAATATAAAACTTGTTTAACCATTTTGCCCTTTAATGGGACGAGAAGTGCTTAATACACAAAACACTAACTTTTTCTCTATACAACAGTCTTCAAATCAAGTTTAACCATTTGAGCAAGTTTAATATCACACACTCCAGTTTTTTGGATGCATAACTTACAAATATATAACTTATTTGGCCATTTTGCTCTTTAACGAGACGAGAAGTGCTTAATACACAAAATACTAATTTTTTCTCTATGCAACAGTCTTCAAATAATGTTTAATGATTTGAGCATATTTAATATCACACACTCAAGCTATTTAGATGCATAACTTACAAATATAAAACTTATTTAACTATTTTTCCCTTTAACGGGACAAAAAACGCTTAAAACACAAAACACTAATCTTTTTCTCTATGCAACAGTTTTCAAATCATGTGTAACCATTTGAGCATGCTTAATATCACACACTCGAGCTATTTAGAAGCATAACTTATAAATATAAAACTTGTTTGACTATTCTACCGTTTAACGTCATGAGAAGTTTAGGATTTAGGGTTTAGGATTTTGAATTTTGAAATTTATTTAATTTTAAAATTTTGAATTTTGAAATTTCAAATTTTGATTTTTTGAATTTTGAATTTTAAATTTTTGAAATTTGAACTTTAAATTTTTTTAATTTTACTTTTGTATTTTTTAATTTTGAAATTTAAAATTTTGAATTTTGAGTTTTTCAATTTTGAGTTTTTCAATTTTGAATTTTAATTATTGATTTTGAATTTTTAAAATTTGAAATTTTGAATTTTGATTATTTTTAAATAAAATACTCAAAATTATATAATGATTATTTTATTAAATAATGAGTCTTTTTTTAAAAAAAAATAAGAAAGATTTATATTCAAAACATGATATAAATAATATTTTAAATAAAACTAATTAAATTAAATTAAATCTAAATAATTTATATAAAATTACATGAATAAATATATTTATTTATATATAATATTATATTATTTGTATTTATCTATTTATAATTAATGAATTGTTATATAATTTATACACATATCTATATCAAATACACAGCACAGTCCAATACCAATATCCAAGTTCATGTAAGCTGGAATACATAAAAAGGGAAATTAGTGGGAATAGGGAGAAATTATTAAATTACTAAGATTTGCGTTCCTTTCTGCAATTTTCTTAAGGAGATGTTACACTTATTTATTTATTTTGTTGTTGCTCTTATTACAAGCCCTTTTTATTGATGGTGTTACCTTTTTCTTCTGCAACAACTACATTTTTTAAAACCAAAATTACATTCTTTTGTTTCTTGAAGGGATTGAATCCTAAAAGCCAAAGCCATGTCAGGTCTGTATAATCCCAACTTCTCACCTGCAAGAGCTTCTTCTCCACAAATTAGAAACACCCCAGACGTTGACAGGTAAACTCTCACTTCACAAAACCAAAAGATAACTTCATATCCATCTTCCCAACCATATTGATAACAAAAAAAGAGGCTTCACTCTTTCTTATGTTCCTCAATTTTGATTTTTTTTTTTCTTTTCTTTTGGGTTTAACAATTTTTTGATCTATGTGGGTTTTTGGGTTCTTATTCTTTTTCTTTTCCTCAGTCAGTACTTATCAGAGCTGTTGGCAGAGCATCAAAAGCTTGGACCTTTCTTGCAAGTTCTTCCGATATGTAGCCGACTGTTAAATCAAGGTTACTACTTTACTCTCTCACTCCTGGATCTAGGTTTTTTTCTGGGTTTTTTTTTCTGCTTTTAAATTACCCATGTTAGATCAGTCTGATAGAGTGTAGTGATGAGATGTTCAAGTGTGTTTCCTTTCTTAAGACCTATCCTCTTTTATCGTTATTGTCTTGGCTTGATCATATACTTGACTCAAAGTTTGTTAGTTAGCTACGTGTTCCAATGCTGAAACATGACAACTCCCATACACGATTTGGATAGTGCCTCAACACTTGAATTAGTTGTTTACGACAGAGTCACTCAGTGATCGTTGTTGTTTTACTTAAATGGGCTTAAAATACCATCATCTTCAGCTGGCATACATTCTTGAGTATCAAGAATTCCAAGCCTCGGGTCTACGTGGGTTATGGTGTGAATTTTTTTTCCTTTTTGATTCAAGTGCTATGTATTTGTCAAAGATGCATTCGAAGAGATTCTTAAGTTTTGGATTTCAAAAGCTTATTGCAGTTCGAGTTTTATTGATGTCTTCAGAAGAAAGTCTGACTATAGGGAAGCTAGGATAGAAAAGGAGTAGCACTATAAGTAGAGATTCAGTTAATGCAGGTGAACTTGTAACAAAAGAAAAACACAAGACCAATTGCTCTGCTAAATTTGAATGTCAGAAAATCTTTCTGATGTTGAATCTGAGTGCAAGAATGTTGAGCTAATTGTCTTGGTTAGTTTGGACAATAAATGATTTTCTGAAGGCGTACACATCCCTTGTTTAGCATCGA
The DNA here is from genome assembly GCA_030761205.1 of Fremontodendron californicum. Taxonomy (NCBI): domain Eukaryota; kingdom Viridiplantae; phylum Streptophyta; class Magnoliopsida; order Malvales; family Malvaceae; genus Fremontodendron; species Fremontodendron californicum. The sequence continues at coordinate 14,029,667 of JAULJL010000023.1, forward strand.
AGAGAAGTTTATATATTTTTCCAGTTAGCTGACCTTCCTACAACCAACACTGGCATTCTAAATGTATTTTCTTTTTGGTTTATATTCTTTCCATATTGTAGGATGTTTTCATATTCTAAGTTTTTTTTTAAGTCTTGCCTTGAAATGGTGAATAAACGGAGATCTGTTTTATTTGACTTGTGGTCAATGTTCTATCCGTACTTTACAACCTTCATTTATCCACTGTGGTCCTTTTATGTCTTTCTGATTTGATTTTGGATGCTATACTCCTTTCATGCATTGATATGTTTTCAAAACTTCATCCATTTCTTATATATAATGGTCTTCATACGCAGAGATATTTCGGGTCTCGGGAATGATGTCCAACCAAGGATTTGGTGACTTTGACCGGATGAGGCATAGAAGCCCCAGTCCCATGGCTTCTTCAAACCTTACGTCAAATGTTTATGGGACAGGATTAGGCGGCTGGAATAGTCTTCCTCAAGAGGTAACTATTTTTCAAATTTTCATTTTAGTATCTTTATTTTGAATATATATATCATTCACATTTTTTCTTGTTTGGTTGATTGAGTTCTTTTCTTTATGTGCACAATATTTGTGTCATGCCTGCCTATAAGTTGACAATTTGTGTAAACTAAAAGTGACAAGTTCTTTATGCTTTTAATTCTCCGACATTCGCTTTAAGATTATATCTGGAAACCACCATTACAATATGAATGTCTAAAACATTGCAAAGGAGAATCATAACATCCAAGTCTTCTTGTCCTTTGGCATCATAAAGACCACAAATAAAAATAAAGTTTGAAGTAGTTTCTCTTGCTTTATTAATATGACCAATAAGCTTTAAAATCAGTTCTTAGAATTTTATTTGTGCTTCAAATTGCAGATCATGTCAAAGGGATCATGAATTTAGTTTTCTGCTACTTTCATTCATACTTTATGTGGCACATTATAGGTATCGTTTTTCTATTCAGGAACTACACGACAAAATGCTTGCCCACGTGACCCATTTCAATATGTGTTGGTGTGTGCATAGGCATATCTGAATGAACATATACGCCAATTTGAATACTATGTGACTGTTCTAAAACTCTGGTTTTCGATTTTGGTTGCTAAGTTCAATTCATTAGATAAGAATAAGGAAAATGGCCAAATTGTCACTAAATTAAAGCATTCCTGCCAAATGGTGAATATTTGAGTTTCATATTAATCCTCTTCGCATCTGGTTGGTGACTCAAGCAAAACGGTAGTTTAATCTCCAATATTTTACTTAACGATGGATCCTCTTAAGTAACACATGAGAATCAAGTTTATTTCCTGTCCAAAATGCTACGGTTACCAAATGGTATTTTTTTAATGTGCTTGAAGTGCAAAGAGCTCCACTCAATATAATGGCTATCTATCAGTTCATTTCTGGTTGCTAAGATGTATTCAACTTTTGTTCCTTCTTTTTTTTTTCCCATTTCTTATTTCAACTGGTTAACATTCTAAATCTATTTTGTAACATTTTAGAACTTGTTCTTTAATGAAGTGTTGGGAAGGTATTCTCTTGGAAAGTCGAGAGAATTAGTGTGCACAAGGGTTATTTCAAGCTAAAACTTGTTTTTATATGCTTGCTTCCTGTTATCTGGATTGAGCCTTCTGATCTTTTGTGTTACTGTTGCGTTTTGTATTTTGACAGAGACTAAGTGGACCTCCTGGGATGACAATGGACTGGCAAGGTGCACCAGCAAGCCCTAGTTCATACACTGTGAAGAGGATTTTGCGTCTTGAAATTCCTGTTGATACATATCCAACTGTAAGCCTTATATGAAAAATGCTAGTGCATTAGATTAAAATTTGTTCATTATTATATTCTGAGATTTCAATTGAATGATTATGAGTATTGATGTTTAGACTCTGCTTTTCCTTTGTTTTTAGTTCAATTTTGTTGGTCGACTTCTAGGCCCTAGAGGCAATTCATTAAAGCGGGTAGAAGCTACTACTGGCTGCCGTGTATACATTAGAGGCAAAGGATCAATAAAGGATCCAGACAAGGTAAAGCTACCAAAGTTTTTACTATTGTTGTTGTTGTAAAGGTTTGATGCCACTAGTTTTCTGCTATGTCTCAATTTTTGAGATTCAGCTGAAACTGGCAGGAAGATGCAATGAATTTCTGGATGGCTGCATCCGAGGACCCCCCCCCCTCCTTTTTTTCGCTTATCTTTTTATTTTGACATAAAAATTGAATAGTTTTGGATAATAATTTCTCGTCTTTTTTCCATCTGAAGGAAGAGAAGCTCAGAGGCAGACCTGGCTATGAGCACCTCAATGATCCACTCCACATCTTGATTGAGGCTGATTTACCTGCTAATATTGTCGATATAAGGCTTAGACAGGCACAGGAAATCATAGAGGAATTACTCAAACCTGTGGTATGTACTGCAATCTTGATCTTCTTTCTAGACAGTATATTAGCCGTAGGTTGCTCTCATATATGCTTCCATCTTGAAACACCGTTATTTGTTATAAATTTCCTGCTTTTGCTTGTGTAAGCTCTTTCCTCTGTCAGAAACTTTGGCATCCTCATGATTGTGGTACAGGACAATTTTCCTTTTCCTTTTATCAACTTGCAGGCATTATTGTGTTAAAGCTGTTAATAAATATTTTCATCTTGTATTTTTTATAAACTTCATATTCTGATATGTAGGATGAGTCACAAGATTTTATCAAGAGGCAGCAGTTGCGTGAACTGGCAATGCTAAATTCCAATTCCAATTTCAGAGAGGAGAGTCCTGGTCCAAGCGGTAGTGTTTCTCCTTTTAATTCCAGTGGAATGAAACGCCCCAAAACAGGATACTGAGAGTTCAACCATGTAATGTTTCTACCCGGCTCCACAATTTCATAGCCAAGCCAAGTATACCTTCTGAATTCTCATCCATATCGAAACTGGTGAGCTTTTCTGATGGGGTTTTCATTATTAAATTGTTTTGCTCTTCGGACCAAAGAAAAAGAAATATATAGTTGGCTCTCGAGTTTAGGTTTGGTGAGCTCCCTTTTCCTGTAAACTCAATACATTCATTGGATTTATTCTTGTGTTAGTAGAGCTTTGAGGAGTGTACACTGTGGAATATATATATCTATCTGTTGCAAGCAAGCATTAGGCCTGGTGAAGTGGTGAGGTCGGATCGAGTTTTGTAGGTGTGTCATGTCATGTCATGTTTGTTGTTCCTTTCCTTTTCCTTTTTCTTTTGTAGTTTATATGAAAGCATAGCAATGTCAGTTGGGTCTATAATCTTTTTTCCTTCACCATCCGAAGCATATGGATCTTCATCTTCTCCTTCACTCACTTAATGTAAGTTCGAATTTTTGCTTGAGAGATAATTATGGCCCGTGCACAAGCATTTCAACCTTTCTCTTAATGGCTAGAATTTTTATCTTTATAGCTTTAATTAATGAAGTAAATTTGTTCTAGATTCTGAAGTTCTTTCTATCCCGTTTAGGAATGGTAATGAAGCCAGATGGAGGTGGAGATTGTTTTATTTAATTTTTTTTTTTCTTATGGAAGTTAAAAAGTTTTTATCATTTTCGCTTTCATAGATATTGGTTACATTTATAATTGCTTAATTTCGCTTCACTTTTATATATAATTAAAAAGTTAAAAATTAAAATTTTATTACTTACAAAAAATATTTAAAATAATAATAATAAAATTAATCTTTTACTGATTGAATTAATTTTTTATTGATTTACTAAAATACCGATTTTTGATATGCACATATTTTTTATTTTTTATTGAACTGATTTGATCGGTGATTCGATATAAATTTTTCAACAGTTTTCCAATTGCTTTTCAGCGTTTGCACAAATGTAGCGTATTAAAATAATAAAAAAGCAATGAAAAGTAGAAAAGATTTTTTGGGCCGTCAGAGGAGCGTTTGAGGTGAAACTTGTGTGGATCCAGTTTTGATTTTTGTTTGAAAGTTTTTATGATAAGCAAGGACCGCTTACTCGCCTTAGTATGCTTTGACTGATTGGCTGATTCAGGGGGTTTGATTCATTAATTTTATTTATTATTATGCGCTCCAATTTAAAGTTGGGTACGTAAAGAAGGTGTAGTAGGAGGAGGATTTAGAGTTTCACGTGTGCAAGTGCAGTCCAACAACGGAAAGGAACATGGGTGACAGTGAGTGAGTCAGTCAGTCAGTCCACTTGCCATGTGCAGTGCAGATCAGATGTCTCAGGTGGAGTCTGGATTGATTATAGGTAAATTTGAAATATATATTATTAATAATACAATAATTATTAAATTGTATAATGAATAAAAATTATTTGAAAAATAAAAAATAAAAAATTATTAAAAAAATTTATAAAGATAAAATTATTTTTGATAAAAAAAAAAGATTTCTTCTACCTTTTTTTCTTATTTTTTAATTAGAAAATAAAACTTTCTAAAAGTAAATTTTTTTAATTTAAAAAAATAAATATTTAAATGTACTTTTTTATTAAAAATTTTAAAAAATAAAAAATAATATTTCTAAAATAATATTTTTTTATTTTTTAAATTAAAAAAATATTTAAATATTTTATTTTTTAAATTTATTTTTTAATTAAATTTTTTTAAAAATAATATTTTTTGAATGGAAGAAAAAAAAAGATTTTTTCATTAAGCACAATTTTGTCTTTACAATATCCTTTTTAATAATTTTTAATTTTTCTTTTTTAAATAACTCTTGTCTATTAAATCATTTAACAATTATTTGACTATTAAGAACATGTTTTTTTAGATTTACCCATTGATTATCTTATTATGTTACTGCTGGAACTGAACATGTTGTTAGAAAATAATTGAGAATGAAACCAAACAAAAAATGTTTTTAAAGTACGATAACTTGGTTTTGAGACGTGTAGAATATTTTTTTAAAAAAAAAATTTATACACTTTCAAAATGTAATAAAACTGTCAACACTTCAAACAGAATTGTAAATGATTGAATAGAAAAGTTTTTTATATAGATAACAAACATATGTATCTTTTAACTAGATACCCTTTTTTAAAAGTTCGGTTGTTTTACAATATAACTTTACATGTAAAGGATATATTTTTATAAGATAATTTTACACGTAAAGTTATGTCTTTATAAGACAACTTTTATAATATAAGAGTTGTTTTTTTCTAACACAACTAATCATGAACAGTTATAATTTTAAAAATAATTATAATTTTCATAATATAATTATTCTGAAATTAAAATTATAATAAAATTAATTTTTTATATACTCTATAAGCTTGACTTCTTTAGATAATATAAGATTGATTATCTACCAATATTATAAACTGTTAGCAATCCCCACTACTTTAGAATGTTGGTAATTTAATTTGTAGTCTTTTACATACTTAGTATTAGAATGGGAGATACACCACATATAATATTCAGTTATATTTCTATCAGATGTTGTTCACTTTTAGCACTATTATGGTCATGTGCTTATCTTGTTCATAATAAACATTTACAAGAAAGACTCCAATTTTTCTTGTTGAAGCGGCACCACTTCTTATGTTTATATAGGTAGAGTTTGTATGATATTCCCATTGCTTTAGACATTTGAACAATAATAAATTTCATTAAAAGTATAAAACTCATCCTCTATACGCAATGGACCATACTAGTCTCTGAACAATTTCTTTTGGAATGAATTTTGCTAGTGCATCAGAGACACATAACTTGTTTTTACTCATTGAACTTTAAAGTAGAGGTACTCATTAAAAGTTGAGTTCCCAATATTGGTGTCTAATAATAAGGTTTAAACGCATTCTACTTGTAATACTACTATCAATTTATAGGAATTTATTTCCTTTCACCTTAAAAAAAGGATCGGAGGTCAAACCGATCAGACCTCCGATTCTCGGTCCAACCAGTTGGATCGGCCGGTTCGATAAAACTCTTTTTTTAAATATTTAAACACTAAATAAATATTAAATATAGTTAATAATTAACAAAAAAAAATCAATTTGACTTAATGGTATGGTCTTTAATATAATACTAAGAGGTTAAAGGTTCAAATCTTATTAATTACAAATAAAATTTTGAAAAAAGAAAATATATAAAATCGATTTTTTACCGATTCAATCTGGTTTTTTATCGGTTGAACCGATTCTTTATCGGTTCAATAAAAATTCGGTTCTAATATGCCCGTCGGACCGAACTGATCACCGATTTCCGATTCAACCGGTTCGACCTGCCGTTCCGATCCGATTTTTTAATCACTGCCTTTCACGATAATTACCTCAAATTAGAGATTGAATCTCTAATATAATAAATTCATAGGTTTACATGTCCAAATTTTTTTTATTTTACATATTACTATATGTTTTAGACATTGTTGCCCCATTCTTGCAACTGTAGGAAATAATTGGTTTTGGTTGGGATCACAACTCTATACTCATTAATATAACTTTGAATCATTTTATTTTCATACCTTTTATCTATATTTAATGTAATTATACTTATAGTATAATTGGATAAACTGAATTGATAAACCAAGCCATTTTAGCTTTTTAAAGATATTTAAGAACCTTTTTAATGGCTTTCTTTTAATAAGTTGTACTAAACTTATTAGTTCGTATAATTTAAACATAATAAAATTATACCAATTTTTTTTTACACTATGGTGGTATTATATTTCTTTTATTTTTTTAATAATTTATAAGAAATCAACACCCCCGTCATGTGTAAGATATATGTTCTTTTATTGAATAATCTCTCTTTTCAATTATCAAGATATCATATTTTAATCAATTTGCTTATTTCATTTATATTTTCACTATATATATATATATATTTTTAGTAGGAGACCTCCAACTATTCATCCTTAGGGAAAAGATAACTAGCAAATATTTTATATCTTGATCTTCACTTTTATAAAAGTTTCAAAACTTTTACTTTAACTATACATCAATAAGTATGATGTCAAATACAATTATCCTCAAAATTGTTTTCTTTTAGCAAATTCATGCTCCTATAGTTTATTTTTTGAGATTTGCATGCCAATTCATATGGTGGATAATTACTATGAATTTATTTCATCATGGACACCAAAGCCATTTTCACCACCAAAATAGATCAAATAGCATTCATCTTGCTATTTTAATTTTCATATTCACACCATCTTTAAGTCATGATTTTCCAAATAATTCAACTCTTAATGAGTTAACTCATATTTTCATGTCTCTCAAGCATGGCCACTTAAAATAGCCATCAATATGGAAAACATTAACAAAGGGACTACAAAAGGTATCCTTCCAATATTAATTTCATATTCCATGCTTATCCATATTCTCTTTTACAAAATCTCATATTTAAAATGAAAGAGCACATCATAAAATCTATCATGATTTCATAGTGTCTCACTTGAAAATCTCTCACAAATGCAATATGCATGGTGGATATATTGAATATAAATATTTTTTTATAGTCATAAATGACTATATATTGCCTTGCTTGAACTATATTCACCACTTCAATCGTTTGCACTACACGTCATTGCATAATCAAACCAAACATTTGTCAAATAAAAATAATCATATTGTTATCTCCAAATTTTTGTAGCCAAATTTATGACCATCATGTAAAACATTTTCTATAGAAGATTATATTATCGTATCAGAATAGTGATTTCATTATGTAAGCCAATACTTTCTCACGATTCTATCTTAACTAGAGAAATTAATCATGCAAATAGTATATGGTTTATTGCTATTTTTTCATCAAAATCACTTCTAGGTTGCGTTTGGAAACTTAGATTTTAAAAGATGGATTTAGATTTCAAAATTAGTGTAAATTGTGTAATAAAACACATGTAAAATTAAAAGTTATTGAACATTATCGATTGTTTACGTGTGTTATTTCAAAAAATTTATTGAATTGAGTATACATTATTAAAAATATATATATATCATTGATGATTATTTTTCAAATTCATGGATTTGTTGGATGCCTATTTAGTGGTGAATTTGAAATACCTATAAATATTTGTGAATTTGAAATTCATGTTTTTATACCTTTCAAATATATAATTATATTGAATCTTAACTAATTTATATATAATGTATGTATTTCATTCTCACAATTTATATAGCAAATGAAATCCAAATCCAAATTTTCTGATTCATGTTTCCAAACATAGTACTAAAGTAATAATAAAATTTATAAAATAGTCCAACCTTTTATTTCATAAGGACATCGTGAATTCATGTGAAAAATAATGAAATGGTTTCAATTCTTCTAAAAAATAATTCCTTTTACCCCTTTAACATGGACTATAAATTTTACTCCAAAGTATGTCACATTTTATTGTTTTTCATATAAAATGATTATCAAATAATAGATATACAACTTGATTTTTTTTTTTTTTAATTTAATAGCAATCTCATCTTTTCATGATATGTTTCTTTTTGAAAATTCATTTTACCCAAATCATGCTATATAATTAAAAATAATAATTAATTTATGCAATTCATTATATATATATATATATATATATACCATAATCATTGTATTAATAGTGTAACATCCATTATCCAAATATAAAGTAAATACACTTTAGATAAAAATACAAAAATAGCAAATATATATTACTATTTTTCTAGCTTTTTCCAACTTAAACATTCTCTCATGGATGACGTCCAAATGTCACTAATATGATGACTTAAACAAAACAAACCATATATCATGTCTAAATGCAAGTTTTCATCACATATAATAAATATTATATAAGTCAAACTTATTTTCAAATAAAATTAAAAAATATCAAATTTAGGCTAAAAACCACGTCTAGAAAACCCCTTTATAAATTACACGAACAAAGGATTTTCAGTTTTATCAAGAGTACCATTCAAGCAAAGAGTCATAGCAACTTTTCAATAGATAACACTTGTTAGGTGAAAGAGTTTCACTTGAGCAAGGAGTCTGATTATGAATCAAACTCTGTTAAATCGAGCTGGTTGAATCTGTTAGTATATGTCCTAGAGCCAATTAGATTGGACAAGGGATATACAGTTAATAATACATACCCATCACTATACATTAGTGATACAAGGTTTTTCTTCATGTTAGTACAATGATAAAGAGTTATTAAGTACTAATCGGATGAAGCCCATGGAACATAATGGCTGTAGACACCAAATTTTGTCTAGACCCCTAAATCAGGTATTTTTCTTCCTAAATGATGTTTTAGAATGCAGAAAAGCTTTTCTCATCCTGCAGGTGATACTCCGAGACTTAGTTTAAGGGGTCAAGTATGAAAAGTCAATTTGAAAAAAGTCAACCTCGAAAAAGTCAACCCCAAAAAGTCAACTACTAAAAAATTCAACCCAAATTCAAAATCAAGATTCAAAGTTCAATTGAACAATGGTGAAAGAATTTTGATAATCCGAGGTCTACAACGAAAGATATGGAGTCCAGAAGATAGGTTACATAGATTCAATGGAAACGAAACCCTAGTTCGGAAAATTTAGAAAAAGTGTTTAAACGATCAAATTGGTCAAAATTGAAGGTTCCGAATGAAAGATAATCAATGACTACGGGTATTGTGGAGGCCATTTGAAAGCAAAACCCAAAGGAAAGGTCAATTTGGAAGAAAACCGGAAATTAGGGTTTTTGGTGAATTTTGGAGAAATTGAAGAAAATTGCAGATTTGGCCTGATTCAGTAAAATTAAAGCCCCTAGTTGATGAAGAGTGGATAAACAAAGATAGCTCATGGCTCAGTTTGAAGTAATTCCGAGAAAAGAGCCGGTTGGAGAAAAAACAGAGAAACGAGGAAATTCCCGATATTGGAAAAAGGAAAAATCAAAATGGATGGGAATTTGATTGTAAAAATTGGGCGTTTTTGGACCAACTCAAATTCAATATATAACAAAGGCCTGAAAAAAGAAAATCTAGAAATCGGACTTTGTTTTGAGTAAAACTGAGGCTTTGGATGTAAAAGGGCAAACTTGGAAAATCTAGGAAAAATAGCAAATGAGCTCGAAAAATTATGAAAACTTTCAAATCTCAATTTAAAATTATTTGGAAGAGATTGGTGACTGAAATCGGAGCTCGTTTGCAAAATGGCAAATTTCGGGCCCACTAAGCTGAAATTCCAGAAGATAAATCCCGAAAAATAGCAAATGAGCTCAGAAAAATATGAAAACTTCCAAATCTCAATTTTAAATTATTTGTAAGAGATTAGCGAAGAAAAATTCAGAATCGGAGCTTGTTTGAAAATTGGTAAAAGTTCGGGTGCACAAAGGGGTAATTTTGGAAGATAAATTCGGGAAAAATAGCAAATGAGCTTGGAAAATTATGAAAATTTCCAGATCTCAATTTTAAATTATTTGGAAGAGATTGGCAAAGAAAAATCTGGAATTGGAGCTCGTTTGCAAAATGGCAAAAGTTTGGGTGCACTAAAGGCAATTTTGGAAGATAAATTCGGGGAAAATAGCAAATGGGCTCAGAAAATTATGAAAACTTTCATAACTCAATTTTATATTATTTAGGAAGTATTGAAAAAAGAATATTTGAATTTGGGGTCTATTTTATATTTAATCAAGTTTGGAGGCCTAAAATGCAATTTTACCGAAGAAACCGAAGAGGGTTCTTTTTGCAATTTAAAAAATAGAGAGTGGGCTGGAAGTTGAAGGGCCATTCGGCCAAGCCCATGAGAAGAATGAATTCTGCTGAATTCTTGCATCCAAAGGCTAAAAGTGGATAGTAAGGTAGTTATTTTTCTTTATCAAGCCTTTGTAATTGTGCCACATGGTCCAATGCATGAAGAGGAAGGATGTCAACATTATTGTTACATATTTTTGAACAGCTGTATTTGTTAGGGGCTGATCACTTAATCTAAGGGTCACATTTTAAGCATCTTGGATTAGTGGCCTTTGGATCAAATTGGCTAGAAAAAAATGACAACATCCTACACCATCTAGAAGGACCATTCTGCTGCCTTGAAGAGGGGGAGTTTTCATTTTCATTTTGGGGGCTTGGCTGCTCATAGAGAGGGCAGTAGCTCATCTTGAGAGAAAAAAAAAAAGGGAAAAAGAAAAGAGAAAGAAAAAAGAAGGGTTTTCTTACTACTTTTTGATTTGGAAAGCTAAAGCAAGGTAGCTATTTTCTTTCATGCTCTCCTCCATACTTTGTTCATATGATTTTGTTATTTTCATTGTTATTTTATTTTCTTTCATGAAATTAAAATTTTTTTCAAAACAAGTTCTTAAAGCTTCTATCTTATGCTTTCATGAAAAAAAATCAAAGAAAAAACAAATTTTTTTACCTATTTTTTATGTTGGCCGAATGGTACATTTTTTTTGCATGTCTTGTGTTTGACCTATTTTCCATGTTGGTTGTGATATATTGGCTTGTTATGATGTTCAAACTTTTTAAAATAATCAAGATATGGAGCTTGTTTTTTAACCTTCTTTACTTACTTGTTCTTATTTTGCTGATTTTTATCATTTATTTTCATATCTACTTACTTTGTTTGCTATGTTTAATTTTCTGTTTTCACTATATTAAGTTGTTCATGTGTTTGTGTTAATGTCATACCATGTGTTTGTTTATTTGTCTAGCTAGGTCTTTGCATTTGCATCATGATTGTTTGGTCTAACATGTTTCCTTTTAAGTCTTGCATATTTACTATGCCATGTGTTTGTGTTATTGCCATGCTAGGATCTCACATTGCATTTAGTATCCATTCGGTTTCTACATGCCTTTTTTGCCTTGTGCATTTGCATCTTCATTTTGAGTATGTGATTACCATGTCTTCATTCATACTTTGTATTACTATGCCATGAGATTGTGTATTGGTTGTGCCATGTTCATGCATAGTTTTATGTTTATTTGGTCATTATTTGTTCATGTTACTTCCATGCATTTTCATATGACATATTAGGTCTTAGGTCATTTTGTATTTCCATGCATGGTTTCATGTCTACTAGGTCTAGGTCATCTTTGTATGCCATACACATTTCCATGCTATTTAGGTCTTAGGTCATATTGGTATTGCCATGCATTTTCATGCTCATTAGACCTAGGTCATCTTTGCATTGCCATGCATTTCATGCATATTGGGTCTAGGTTTGCATTTATTGCAATGCATAATTTCATATTAGGTCTTAGGTCATTTTGTATTGCCATGCATTCTCTATGTCATTTAGGCATTAGGACATGCATTTCATGCATTTAATTTGCTGTTTGTTCATGCATTTCATATCATCTCACTTGATTTTTGACTTAAGCCAATCAATGGCTTAAAGCCAAGCTCACATGAGCATGCTTGTGGAAAATTAAGAAATTGTCAAGTTGGATTTTCTACCTTTGTGATTTTTTTTCATTAGGCAATCCTTGTCCAAATTTTTAGAAAATTTTGCTACTGTTTGTAGGTCCTTAGAGGAGTCTCCAATATTTTTATTCTGATTTTTTAATGATTTTATCAAAGGCTTAAAAATGTTTTTTGGCTAAACAGTTTTTCACCCAGTGTTTTGAATTTTGTGATTTTTCTGGTAGGTTCTCTTTACTCTAAAAATTAAGCCAATTTTTTTAATAGAGTTCGACATGTTCTGAGTCTCCCATAATTGTTTCAGATTTTTTTGAAATTTTAAAAATAGGTTAAAGATTCACATTTTAAAACTGGACAGTAAAGTCTGATTTGATTTCAAGGGAAAAATAGTTTTCTGTTTTGGCTAAGGCATTAAGAGAGGGCTGATTTAGAACCCTAGCTACTGTCCTAGATTGATTTCTAAGTCATTTTAATCCTAAAAATGATTTTATAAAGCTCGGGTCAAGGATGGTCAAGTCCGGGTTTTCAAAGTTAGGAAAATAGAGCCATTTTTTAAAGGGGGTTCGACCATGTGTCATTTTTCATCCAAGAATTTTCAAAATTGTTTTTAAACCAATCACAAAGTATTTTTGACTTTTGAAAATTTAATTTGATGTATTTTCCTAAGGTAGTCGGATATCTTTTTAGGTATGCGGATTTCCTTACTTAAAGGAAAAAATACACTTTCATGCATTGCATTTTCCATGTTCATGCATATTATATGATATGTGATTTTTGCTATGAATATTTCTATAGTAATGTTATTATTTTGATTTATATTTTATGGTGTTATATTGTTTGTTATATGGTTGTGAATATTCTATGATTATCCTATGCTTTTTGCTTAGTCATTTATTTTTGTCACATCATTTAGGATTTACTATGTTTATGCATTGTTATTTTTATTTTCATGCATATTTCATAATAATATTATTTTGTGTTTCATATCATTTCATATTACTTAGATTATATTGCCATGCCATTTAAATTATATTATGTCATTTAGAATATGTCATGTCATTTAAAATATGCCATGTCATTTAGATTTGCCATGTCATTAAAATTATATTAGGTCATTTAGAATATATTATATCACCTAGGTTATATCATTTCATTTAAAATATATCATGTCACTTAGGTTATATCATTTCATTAAGAATATATTATGTCACTTAGGTTATATCATTTCACTTAGAATATACTATGTCATTTAAATTATATCATGTAATTTAGGTTGTATTATATCATCTAGATTTTGCTATGTCATCTTTATTATGTCACACATATTCATATTCATATTCATTTTTTTAAATGTTTTATATAAGATAATGATTTTCAATAAAATAAAGATATTCCCGAGTTAAAATAATTCATGAGTTCTCTGCTGGGTTTGCTGGAGAGGATATCATCAATTATCATTAATAAAGGAATATCTTTCTTTCAAAAAACGAGAATGATTCGAAAAAATTTCTAAATAAATAAAAATTTCTATATTTTGTCGCGTTTGTCGGGGAATATAGGACAATTTTGAATTAATAAATTACGGGTCATTTTCAATTAAAAATGGAGTTATTTTTCTTTAAATTAGGAATTAATTTGAAATACCAAATTTAAAATCGATTTTTTACTGAGATTTGAGATAACACATGATTAATAAGGTACCGTTTTATACGGGCATTGTGGGGGTGCTAATCTTTCCCCGCACGCAACCCAGTCCTGAACCCGCTTCTTTGATTTCTCTGGTTTAAAAAAACGCAGACTTGAAATTGGTTTTAAAAATATTTTAATTAATTTTAAAATGTTTTACAAAACCGGTTTTAATATGTGGCCAATCACACCTAGCCAAAAAAGATCGGTGGTGACTCCATGTCTTTTTTCGAGGTTATTTTCAAACCCTCGTTTTATTTCAAAAGGAATTAAGTCGTCTTTTTCTCTGTTTTTCCTCAATGTCACGCTTAACGAATAGAGTTTCGCGATGAGACTTGTTATTTTTTTAGGTTGCGACAATGACCTTGCAAAGGAATTATTTATAATTGTGAGATCCTTATGCATCAAAGCCATGTTCCTAAAACAGTTCCTGGTCATCGTATTGTCAAGACGGGGCATTGGCAATGCTCAAACACTAGTACATGTTAAGCCTACTTACTTATGAAGTAAGCAACTGATCTCACGTCTTGTAGTATGAGGGATACTTGGATAACATGTAGGTGCTTGTCTGTTGAACAAGTTCACTGAACTTGGCCCGTTGTGAGAACTCCATCTGGTATAGTCACTCGAGTGTCTGTGAAAATGTTCTCACGTGCCAGTCGTGTAAATTAGTCCTCGGACTTGTGATACCAGGTCATCTTGTATGGAAATTGTTATACTTTGATTCCATCACGAACGGGTTCCAAATGAAGGGATGCTTATGGTAGGGTGGTTTTGGGTATGATATGAACCATACGAAGATGGATGAGTGATCCAGAGAGGATTCACCACTCCAAGTGACATCAGAGACATATCTCGTTTGTTCTTGGCTTCGGTTAACTTAATGAAGTCTCTGGCCAGAGCATGATGGATTTAGGAGAAATCGTTTCTCTAAATTTATAAGGTTAACCATAAGCTACATGAACTAATATGGATTGAACATGAGTAGACACTACATCATGCTCATGGGCTTTCCGGGATATTTGGTGAAAGGACCGTATTACACTGATAGGCTGGTTACTGAAAGGTTTCAATGAGGTCACGTTGACTTCTCAACATTTGGGTGGTTATGATGGGTTGCTAGATCTCGTTCTTGATATATGTGTATAAATTAATGAGATTAATTTATACGTATTGCCAACATGTTGGAAACTTAATGGGTCACACACAAAGATGGAATTATAGGCTTAAGCTTGGGATTTAATTAAGTAATAACTTAATTAAATAAAAGGTTAATTTGGAGGACCTAATTGAATAAGATTCAAATTAGGAAGGTTAAGACATAATTTGGATTTGAGAAATCCAAATAAGGATGTCTTAATAAGACAATATGGATGAGCTTGTCTTAAGTAGATCATGTCTTAATTTAGACATGTCTTAAGATAAAGTTGTCTTGGCCGAAAATGAAGTTGTCTGAAATGAGAAAACGTTTCTCGTTTAGAGGAGTTTGATTGCGAATCAAATTTCGACTTCTCGTATTTCACTAAACCGAACATTGCTTCGATTATGTCTAAGTTCAAGTCCGTCACTAAGAGTTAGTGTTTGACTAGGACTCTGACGCTTGTTAAGAAAAAGTGTTTCACTTGAACAAGGACTTTGTTAATCCGAGCTGGTTGAGTTCGATTAGGATTCTAATGGAATCAAACTTTTATCCCTGTGAAACCGAGCAATTAACATAGACATAATCCGGGATAGATTTGACCTCGGCTTTCAGAGTTAGAGTTTCAGTCGAACTAGGATGCTTGAGGTTGAAAGTGTTTCACCTCAACTAGGTTGTTAGATTAAAATCAAACTTCTATCCTATCCTATCCCTTATTGGCCGAACGTGGACACTATTAGAACTAAGTTTGGTCAAGCTTTTAAGTGTTAAAAGTTTAATCAAACCATGTCACTTGAAGTGATAGTGTCACACTTGTGATAGGAGTTTAAAATAAGTTTAAACTCTTATCACTTGTGAATGGAATGGCCGGCTAAAGAGTTTTAATGGCATTAGAATTCTTACTTCAAGCAATGCTCTTTGGTTTTTAGGATAAAGCAAAAAGAATGAATAAAAGAATATATTAGTCTTCTTTGGCTTTCATAAAAAAAAGAAACAAAGTACTTTTTCTTTTGGTTTTTACGAGAACAAGAAAAATGAATTGTTCATTTTTCTTGAGAATAAAATCATTCTTCTTTGGATTTTATGAGAGAAAGAAACAAAGTACTTTTTATTTTGGTTTTTACGAGAACGAGAAAAATGAATTGTTCATTTTTGCTTGAAAATAAAATCATTCTTCTTGGAGACTTACGGCTAAGGGGTTTTTCAAGGGAAAAAGAATTGTTCTTTTTGAGAAAAATGCTTGATTCGGCCTAGGCTAATTAATGAATAGTCGAACCTCCTTTGATTGCTTCTTGGTGTTTTTCTCTTGAATAGTCGAACTGCCTATCCTCTTGGTTAATCTCGATTTGTGAGAAATTTGAAAAGGATAACCTTTTGATTATTGATAGAAAGATCGGGCTGCTAGCACAATGGAATCCCCAAGACCTTATGAAGGTGCCAACAGCCGTCCGTGCGGATTACCATTCGAGGCAAGACACCTGTGTTGCTCGTGGCCTCGGAGAATCCGTTCGGTGACCAACAAGTTGCTGACTTGTTGCAGATATCGGCACACTCGGGATTACGAGTTCTCGAGTAGGTATGATTCTGATCATATTGGTGTTTAAAGTTTCTAATTCAATGTAACCCATGTAAGTCACGATCTGATATCTTGAGGTAGTCCGGGTATTTATATGTTTACTTCCGTTGCTTTAAGTTTTGTATAACTCTGATTATGCATGAGCCTGGACTTTAATTAAAAGTGGTATCAGAGCCTAGGATCCGCTGATTCCATGTGGTTGTTGCATGTCAATTCTCGATGATAAGCATATCGTATGCTTTGTGTATTGATTCTAGTATTTTCGGTTCGATAGATTTCTTGAAAAACCCATTTTTGTTCAAATCTATACATACTGGTCAGTTGCTGTAAAGTGGCTTAAATCGATTTTTAAAATGTTAAAATATTGTATTAAAATTGTTTTAAGCAATCCGGGTTAAAGCCATTACATGCCTAAGTAAAATCGAGTCGTTTTGAGGCCTAAAACGTTGTTTTGGTGACCGAATTTGGGGCTGTTTTTGGTCTGTATAAAAACGTTTTTCTAAGTGTTTTTAGTTCTGGAAATTATGTTTATATACTGCCATTAAAGTTCCAAAATTGATTTGGGTTTAAAATGTTTAAGCAAAATTATTTACAGACCTAAAACGGTTTTAATGCAATGCTGAAATTTTCTGGGCTGTTTTGTTGGTGTTCGTGTGCCTTGAAACTTCGAGCATGAGTGTGGAAACGTTCCACATGCTTGCTGGAAATTTTGGACAGCATCTAAGGTGAATGAGATTCATTTGTGATGGCTGGTTCGGGCATGGAACATGGCTAAAACGAGCAGCAAACGTTGCTACACTTGGTGCACCCGAACTGTGGCTATGCATGAGGCAATAGTTGCCAATTTACTTGCTGCCATGTAGGGGGGCAGCAGCCCATTTTTGGGGCATACAGCAGCCTAATCACGGGCAGGCAGCGGCCATCCAATGGCCAAAGAGGTTGCCTTCACCTAGGACACTAAGTGTTAGAGTCCTACTCCGAAATGGAACTAGTTTCCTAGTGGAAGTGTGATTCCCAAAATTTAGGAAAGAGTTTCAGTATGATTAGGTAATCTTTACCTAATGTGTTTGAAGTTCCTAAGTGTTAGGATAGGCTTCAAACTCTATAAGTTCGGTTTAAGACAACATTCCTAAAAGTTAGGAATTTAATTAAAAGTGTTTTAATTAAGGAACCGAGAATGCTAAAATAATTCGATAAATTGTCTCAAATGAGTTGGTGACATTTATGCAAATGATACACAAGATCACCAAGTGATATTGATCATGCATTTATGATTCATGCTTATAATTTGATTATGTATGCATGAGGATGATTATGGACTAGACCTTAGTATGACTAGGGAATGTATGCTTATAATTTGAATTTATGTAATTCCAAGAATTGTAAGGAGAACAAGGCGCCAAGAAGAAATGACCAAGGAGATCACCATCAAGGCTTGAGAAGACTATGTATGGTATCCCCTAGGAATTTGACCAACTAGTTTCCTAATGGCTATAGGAAACTAGATTAGATTAAAGTCCATAATCATCCTAGTAGAAAGCATGTGATAGATTTATTTTTCGAATAATATATATGTGATATATACAAATTGAAATAAATGCTATGCATGCCAAACAACAATCAAAGCAATGAGACCTAATAATTAAATGAAATCCCTCATTAAATAATATTGAGTCCATGTTACGCATGATAAATTGTCTTCCACTATCTTAACAAGATAACCAGAGTTTTTGTAATCGGAGGCTTAGTGTGACGTGCACAAGTCAAAATTTTACACGAATATGTTTGAGTTATGTAGTGATGCACTCAAAAGAGTATATCTTATTTAATCTTGCACTATAAAGATCAATTGTAAGTATAATATTTAGCAAGGGTCGAGTCCACATGGATTGGGTTTTGATTTATAAGTTTTTAGTTTATCACTTAAGTTCAAAGACAAGAAAAGAAAAATGGGTTTTAAGATGTTTTAAAACTAAAGCAAATAAGTAAGAAAATATCAAATTTGAGAAATATGGTTAAGATTTCATTCTCCACCACTAGACATCATTGAGAATCAATAATCAGACTATCAACATCAATTAACTACCAAAAAACTATCAACTGTAGATAACAATAAGCTCTGTTACCCCAATCTTTTCTTAGTTCGTCGTTAAATAGAACAAGCTCTCTATTTAATCTCTTACTATTAGACAACCTAGAATAAGCTCTCTAGATTTAATGTAATAGCAGCCATATGATAACTCTAGGAAATATAGTTATTTTGCCACCTTTTATGCATTTAAATCGGCTAAGTCTTTGAGGATTTTATTAGGATTTGATTAGTTCTAGATTTTTTATATTTATTTTATTTGTCCATTTTATGTTTAAAATAGTTATTTATTATTTATGTGTTTTTATAGGTCCAAGGTGATTTGGAGCTTCGAGGTGCAAAACGATGAAAAACGGTGCAAAGCAATGAGCAGATAGATTCGACCTCTAGAGATTTTTTTAAGAAAAACTTAATCTTAAAGACTTCATTTGAGAAAACTTCCTTCATGACTTTTTAAGCTGACTTCCATACCTTTCCAACGGTATTTTACTCGTCAAAATCAGACAGTATTTTCCCATCCAAATTAGCTGATAAAGTTTGAGAAAATGACAGAACCTGTAGGCAGTAACTAGCGAATCGGGGCCGCGGCCTAGGGCCATGGCGCCGGGGAGGCAGAAAGTTGGCCGCGGCGCCGAAACACATAAAAAAATTAAAAATCCTGCACTAACTTGGTTTTCTTGCACGCGAAGTTTCGGACTCCAGAGGCCTTGGGCATTTTAAATAGGAACCTTTAAGGCTAAAATAAGGAGGATTGAATACCTAGAAACCTAATTCTCTCAAGAAGATTGGAAGATTCAAGATTCAAGAATTGACAACTCTTAGTTTTCCCTTTTCTCTTCTTTATTTTTCTTGTGTTGTTGATGATGGTGAAACTATTTGAATATTTGTTTTCATTAATTATCATGAGCTAATTTTCTTTTACTAGGATTTCAATGGAACTCAACACATAGTTTGAATTTACTTTCTCTCTCTAGCTTGATTTAATGGTTTGTTAAGTTGTTTATGCATTCTTGTACTTAATGCTCTTAATTGCTTGATCACCAATTAAACTGATTTGTTAATCTAAATACAACTTGGAAAATAGAGTTTAGTGTTAGACATGGATTGCATAAGACATGTTTCATATTCATTTATTAGGATGAATTGTTCTACAAGTAGGGTAGGAATACACTTACTTGTCATGTGTAACCATTGTTAGAGCCTAAGCTTAATGAGTTTTTCTTTAAGTCAATTATCATAGGAATATAGTTAATTGGTTAAGAGGAATATTTTTATAAAACTATCGGAAGATCCTTATAAATAGATTAGAACTCTAGGTTAACAACTCAGGATCATTAATCAAGTGAAAAGATTGAGAGAGATTCAAGCGAAGTGTTGAGGTAAGTTGTAATCCTAGTCTTTTATAATTAATTGAATTCATCCTTGTTAATTTACTTGCTTTTAATATTAGTTTCTTTTAATTTAGTTTTTAATTATCATTTTTAATTAGTTATTTAGATAAGATTAAGTTGTGTTAATTTTAGTATTTAGCAAATTTAGTAGCAATTCCTCGCGGGTTTGACATTTTACTTCCACTTTATTACTTGTTTGCGATACGTGCACTTGCGTAGTGAAATCTGACAACACCTTATGATGAGAAAGATAGATTGATATAAGCAGCCCTTTTAATCTCACTCTCTTTTGTATAAAAACTTATCTTTGTCTTTTCTTTTCTCTCTGTAGGTACTCTCTCTTTTTTCTCTCGTGGCTCCACTCTCTTTTCTTTATTTTCAGCCACCTCTCCTTTTACTTTTTCACTCTCTCTTTTTCTTGAGGTTTCGGCCTCACTCTTTCTTCTTCTTTTTTTCTCAATCTCACTTTTCAGCTTCAATTTGTCCTCATAGACCTATTTTGGAGTTAAAGGTCAAACTTGATTGTTTTTCCATCCTTTACAAAGCTATACCTATTCCTAAACCTATCATGAATCACCCTCCTATCATACTGCCATGACCTCCCCAACAAAAGATGGCCAGCATACATAGGTACTACATCACAAAGCACCTCATCACTATACCTCCCAATGGTAAAAGCCATCAAAACCTACTTATTGACCTTGACCTCCCCACATTCATTCAACCACTGCAACTTATAAGGTCTAGGATGTTTCAGTAAAGGTAAGCTTAACTTCTCAACTAGGGTGGTACTAGCTACATTGGTGCAACTTCCCCCATCTATAATCATACTACATACCTTGTTGTTTACATAATATCTAGTATGAAATATGTTCTCTCTCTGCTGCTCCGTATCATCTACCTTAATTTACGTATTGAGAGCACCTCTGGCAACAAGAGACTCACCTACTACAGGGTATTCCACCCCATCATCATCACTAGCATCAACCTACTCAAGCATCTCATCACTGTCACCCTCTTCATTCTCATGCTCATTTTCAACAATAGGCTCACGTCTCCCCCTATCTCGCCCACCTTGCAGATTTCTAA
This sequence comes from Fremontodendron californicum, assembly GCA_030761205.1. Classification (NCBI taxonomy): domain Eukaryota; kingdom Viridiplantae; phylum Streptophyta; class Magnoliopsida; order Malvales; family Malvaceae; genus Fremontodendron; species Fremontodendron californicum. Next base: position 14,050,933 of record JAULJL010000023.1, read on the forward strand.
TCGCTACCTCTTGTTGATCCATCATATCTCTCACCTCCCCCAACACAAAATTCAACCGTTCAAACTGTTGTTGCATAGCCTGCAACATAAAGAATGATTTATTCGTCTCCTCCTTAGGTGTTGAGTCACTCTTTTGAGACATCTTTAATGCGTTGCAAAACAAGAATGTTAGTGGTAAAACCTCACACACTCCCTTACATGTTTATGCTCAAATAATTGTCACTCCACTTGTGTTTCATTTTTTTGGGGCTTTTTGCAATACTAGTCTCACCTAATCTTGTCTTTTACCTCTCTTATTTTCTCTTCCAAGTTCTTTAAGAACTAATTGAACTAAATCAAGAAACAACCTTGTGCTATTCCAACCAGTAATAGATTCAAGAAACAAGATACTAGATAAAATCTATAGCGCAACCTTTAGGAAAACCTCAAGTTTGTCAAAACCCTGCTTATTCCTTTCTTTTATTTCTTGGTAAACCATAAATTCTGTAGGTTTTACTAGATAAACCCTGTAGCGCAACCTTTGGTGAAAACTCCAAGCTTGCCAAAAACCCTACTTATTTATCTTCCTTTGTTTCTTGGTAAACCACAAATTCTGTAGGATTATTTTCCTGAGAATAAACCCTTTGAAGATAAAAATCAATCAACACCAAATTTCTTTCTTTATTTTTTTTTGTCAAATTTCTTTCTTTCTCTTTTTTGTTTTGTCGAATTTCTTTTTTTTTTAAAGATAAAAGATTCGGTCAAGAATGAAGATTATTCTGATTTCAATAGCAAGAAATGGAAATATCGCTAATCTGAAAGAAAAAAAAAAGTCCTAGAACACGCCTAAAAGAAACAAAACCCAAATGCAAGAATTAAAAAAATATAACTAAGACCTGATTTGGAACCTAAGTTCTGATACCAAATGATGTGAACCTGTAAGATTGAATTCCCTTAAACTCACAATCAAAATATAACTTACCCAAGAAAGCCAAGAATCAAGTCAAGAAGATCTAAACCCTTTGAAAACTTGTTTCAAGAACCTAGATTTGGTGAGAACGCCACAAAGGATTGCATTTGATAAGTTCTTAATTCAGTCAAGAACAAGTAAAGAAAACTGAAAAGCTCTTCAAAAAGAATAAACTTCATTCACAAATAATGATAATCTGATGCCAAAGGCGGCTACAAAGTATATATAGTCCTAAATAGAATTTCTAGGGTTGGCTAAGCCACCAATAATTAAAAGACTAGGGCTGAACATCTCAAATCCAAAACAACTAATAAAAGAAGTTCACATAATAAAATAAATATAGGCCCCACATGCTTATTAGATTAAATGAAATAAAAAGGCCTTACATGCCTATAGATTAATAAAATAGAATAGGCCTTACTAAACCACTAGGGTAGCCACTCCCTTCTGTAGCTTGTATCACATGGATTAAAGCTGATTCATCTTCATTCAAGCCCATCTTAAATGTTGAGGTCTTGCTCAATAAATTTACAGACTTGGCCTAAGTGGATTGCACCAATCCTTGCATTGCTTCCTTGATTTTTTTAGCTCTTGACCTTGTGATTGGCCCATTTGAAACTTGCAAAGGATATTTAAAATTTAGTCCACCATGGTGTCCATCACTTTGTGCTTACACTTGGTCATAAAATTCACTTGTTCGTAGAATCTTCACAAATTACCATCACCAAACGCTTAGATAATCATATCATAATAATAATAATAAAGTAAATCTTAAGCTGATGACTTTGGAATAAAATAATAATCAAACTAAATCTAAACACCGTGATGTGAACCCTTAGGATTTAAACCTTTTGAACCCACTAACAATTCAAATATCCTAACCCAAGAAAGCCAAGATTCAGGTTGAAGAATCTAGACCCAATGAAATCTTGTTTCAAGAACCTAGTTTTAGCTAGACCCAATGAAATCTTGTTTCAAGAACCTAGATTTGGTTGTTGAACGCCACAAAGGAAACCTTTGATAAGTTCTGAAGTTCTTTCAAGAACTAGAAGATAAAACTCTCTCAATTGATAAAAATTAAATTTTCACAATGAACTGTATTGAATTCTATGTTATGAGGCTAAAACATGTATTTATAGCTTCCCTACAATAGCCTAGGTCGGCTAGCTAATGGATTCCTAATCCTAATACTAACTCTTGGTCAGCCAAGAGTCCTATCCTAGTTACAACTCCTAAGCCATGGTCGGCCAAGGATTCTCAACCCTATTACAATTGCCTTGGTCAGCTACCTTACTTAAAATAAGTAAAAATAAGCTGAACAAACTCAATCCCAAACATAATTAAAAATAGTTCCAACAAGTTTAATAAAGATAGACCTTACAAGCCTATTAGACATATTACATAAAATAGGCCCAAATGCCTAAGTGTTTAAAATAATTAAAATAAACCCACTTCAACTCTCTCTCTAATGCCGCCACTTGGATAATCCTTTCTTGGACAATTTGCAACATGGCCTAAGTGAATTCCACCAATACTTGCAATGTTTTCTTAATTTCTTGGATCTTGACCCATATGAAACTTGCCATGAATCTTTAAAAATTAGGCCATCTTGATCCTATCAGAGGGTATTCTATTCCTCATTATTATGTTATTAAGTGGAGTGGAGTGGAGTCTAATCCACCCATTTAAGTCTTTCTGTCAAACCCTTTCCTTTATGAGTAAGAGTACAAAAATTCATTTCATAATTTGACTCTTTTGTATTTTGGCCAAGAGAATGGGGGAGGATCGGCACTGGAACCAAGAAAGACTATAACAAAGTAGTCCATAGCAAAGAGACCGTTACAAAGAAAACTTTAACAAAAATAACTGCAGCAACGAAGACCGCAAAATAGATCAAGGTATTCAGGCCAACTCTTGACCCTTAACGCCCTCTTGGCAACTAGTCTAGTCAAGGCCCGACTTTTATGATTCTATGCCTTTGTGATACAGGAACCTGTTACAGTACCTTTGTTACAATACCTTGTTACAATACCTTTGCTACAGTAACCTTGCTATAGTGCTAATTCTGTAGTTTTGGCCATATGATCTATAATCAACTTCATGAGTTTTCTGATGCAGAGGATCCACCGGAGTGGCAACTGCAGAGCATATGACTCATGTCATTGCTTACTAAGTGTGAGTAGTGGATTCATACTACCTATTCTACTAAAGAAGAGAGCAACCAAAAGGAGAGAAGTTTAGAAACACATATCTTATATTTCACAAGATTTCTTACAAGAGAAGTTGTGAAAGTAGTCGATTCTAGTCGATTATGCTCTTTCTGGAGAAAGGAGTTGCCTTATATAGGCAAAGCAAAGAGCAAACAAACAAACTAGTTACTATTTGTGAATAGTAACTTACAAGACATAAAGCTTATGAAAATATACAAAGCTAATTGACTAGACATAAAGCTAAAAGTAAAAGTGATAAAGCTAAAGTAAAAGTAAAAATAGATGACATGACATGACTAAAGCTAAAGCAAGTGACTTGTCATATCATGCTTTATCTTTTTTTGAGAGTTTTGTCTTCATGCTGGGCTTTTCTTTTCAGGAGTCTTTGAGCTGTCAAATACTTTTCTTGTGGAGTTGACACTTGGATAAAGTACTGCTGGAAGTAAACACACAATTACACACTTAATTATACAAATTTTATTTTATTTGGCCTTTAGTCACTATCTCCTGGTAGGTTGAGGTGAGTATTATCAGCATCTGGGGAAAAGTTGTAACCAAGACTATCAAGCCAGTTGAAATATGAAATTTCTATTTCCTTTTGCAAAGGACTTTCTGTGTCTATATCCATATTGGCTTGACTGGAAGAAGGTTGTTGCGTGCCTGATTTTTTGGATGGGGGTCTTCTGAGTATGTTCACGAAACAATCTTCTGGATCATTATCATCGCCTAGATCATATGGGTCTTGTGAGTCTTCCCAATAGATTGGCAGTTCAGGTTTTGGTTCTTGAATTTGTGGGGTTTGCCAATAAGAGTTCTAAGGGATTGGCTTCTGTTTGGACATATTGAACTCAAACTCTGGCTGAAGTGGTTTGATGGTTGGATTTGTGAACCTTTGTTCATATAAGTGCCTGTCAATCCTGAGCTAGGTAATGTAGTCATCAGGATAATCTTTCCAAGGTGCTTGGTCCTGAGACTGTGGCCATATTTTTTCAGGGATTTTTCTGTTTAATTCACATAACTGCCTCTATATTTCAGTATATTCATGAGGATGGTCAATTCTATCATTATGCAATGAATACTCTTGACCTGTCAGGATAGCAGTATATGGGAAATACTGAATGGCACATATGTAAGTGCAAGGCCTGTGGAAGGTGATGACATGTGTATGAGACTTGTTGTACTTTTGATAAGTCTTGAGATAATGCTACCATATAGGTATGGGTTTGAACCAATTGAGAAAATGCATGAAATTCTCATGGCTCGGGTCAATTGGGTGTTGTCTGGGTTTAACAGTGTTGTCTTGGAAAGTTTAAGGGTTTTGAGGAGAAGGGGTAAAGGGAATTCTATGGCAATGCAATTAAGATGACATAAATACCATAGAAAGCAGATGGTGTCTTTGGTGATGATCAGCCAGTGCCGTTCTGGGAAGCAGAATGGGTTGATGAAAAGAAGTTTGGGATAGACTCCCATTGGTTGCATTGACGTGTCTCCATGCCGTCTGATCAGATGGCTTTGGTATTTGAGCATCATAGGGTACGCATAGGTTTGCAGAGAGTAGGTTGTGATTAGAGTAACTCTGGAGGGAGTTGGTCTAATGGAAGGTTAGGTTCCATTTCCTGTAGGGTTTGGATCAGGGAGGTTTGGAGGATTGGAGGAAGAGGGTCTTGGTGAAGGATTCATCATTGCTATCACTGGAGTAAACTTTTTTGCTTGATGGGAAGAGGTCTGGGTAGCATATCTGGGATAGTGTTGAGCTTGCCTTTTATATGCCTGAAAGTGAAACTATATTGAGAAAACCACTGTGCCCACCGAAGGAGTTGAGCATTTGGTAATCTCTTCTTCTTGAGGTTTAGCATGTGATCAAAGGCTGCCATGTCTGACTCAACAGTGAAGTGGTGTCCAATAAGATGGAATTAAAAATTCTGAATGCCATTTTTTACTGCAAGGATTTCTTTGAAGGTTGAGTGGTAGCGGATCTCTGAATCTTTGAAGCGACCACTCTTGTATGCACATATTCTTCTTTTTCCACTGATTTCTTCAAGGAGTACTGCTAACCAATAGTGATTACTTGCATCGATTTGGAGAATTCTTTTAGACTGATCTGTTTGGGAGGGAATCTGTAGTGCAGGAAGGGTTTGTGCAATGGATTTGATCTTTCTGACTGCATTTGTCTGTTTTGTGGTCCATTGTTGAGGAAAGTCCTTTTTCAACATCTATCTGAGAGGACTTGTGAGCTTAGCCAAATTCTGGATGAATTCGCTCATGTAGTTAACAATTCCATGGAACTATTGAACTTGTCGTTTTGTGAGGTTTTCATCTAGAAACTTGAGTAATTCTTGAGAAATGTGTGGCTGTGCAACATACTGTCCATCTTTTAGGCTCATGCCTAAAAAGTCTATCTCAGTAGCTGCAATTATCATTTTCTTTTCTGAAAGCACTATCCCGTGGCTTTGGACAATGTGTTGAAACTTTTCTAAAAACTGCTTGTGATGAGTCTCATCTGGAGAAAACAGTAGGATGTCATCAATGTAGATAAGGGCAATATCCAAAATAGGACTGAAAATCTTGACCATAGCTTTTTGGAAAAGTGAAGGGGCGGTCTTCAAGCCGAAGGGCATAACTGTTCATTGAAGTGTTGTTGTAGGTTACAGAACGCCGTTTTGTATCTTTCAGATGGATGTATTCCAAGTTGCCAAAATCTCGTTTTGAGATCGAACTTGGAGAATATCTGAGCATTTGATAAGTTTGTAAAGAGGGTCTTTCGGTTGGGTAAGGGAAACTTATCATCTGCAAGAAAGATGCTTAGTGGCTTGTAGTTGATAACCAATCTGAGCTTTCCACGAACTTGTTCTGATCTTTTATTGACATAGAACGCTTCACACGCCTATGAGGAGTCTGTAGGTTCTATCAAATCTTGACTTTGGAGTTGTGAACATTCTTCAAGTGCTTGTCGTAAATGATCAGGATTCATTCCTGAATGACTGGCTTTTGTGGGGTTTACCAATTTATCTTTTTTTGAAAGGGAGAGTAATAAAAAACTCTGGATTTTTCCACAATGGTGCTTGGCATTTGTTGAGGAATTTTGAATGTGATTCTGCACAAGAAGTTGATCTCAACTTCTGTTTAATATTCTCAAATGACTGTAGTTGGATGGTGAAGAGGTTAAGGAGTGTTTGCCATGGCTGAAAGAAGTGTTTGAACTTGATTCCTTTTTTGTTTAGCTTAAGACCTATTTTGCTGGCCATAATGTCAAAACCAACAACTAAGTCTTTTCTTAGTAAGGAATAACCAAGTGTTTTCTGGGTTATGGAGCATCCAGGGAAGAACTGGATGGTAATGGGCTTACTAATGAAATCTGTGGCAAAGATATTTTCATCAGCTGTTCTGAAGAAGGTTTTCTGTGTTTTCCAGTAAGAAGATGGAAAGACAAGTGGGTTGGAATAATTTAGGCTGCACCTGTATCAAAGAATGCAGTGACTTCTATTGGAGGTGAATGCTCATCTATGAAAATCTGGACTGGTGCTGTTGGGCCTTTTGCATGTTGGGCTGAAAGAAAGTTCTGGATTGTCAAACATTTCGAACTTGAGGTGTCTGAGATGTCTGACTCATACTCATCTGTTGAGGGACTGTAGAGATCTGAGGATTCTTGATCAGATTCGTAAGTCTGGACAACAAACAAAGTTTGAGGGCCTTGTTCATCGCTTAGTGAGAACACTGATTCTAAATCATCATCTTTGGAGAGATTGAGTCCTTTGGTGATGGTGACTTGCTGCAACATCTTTATCGTCTTTTTATCGGCTTTAGGGCATTGTTTTGCAAAGTGTCATTTTTTGCCGCAAATGAAACAACTAGACGATTTGTTGCCTATTGTTTTTTTTCTGCCATACTTGAATCTCTGAGGTTGTCTGAGCTTAAATCTTTTTTTTTTTTTTGGATGGTTTCTTCTGTCTGAAAAACTTTGAAGGATTTGAGAACTTTTTGGATCTGTGATACGACTTTCTGAAATGCCTTTTCTTCTTTGAGTTACAAAGACATGAGGACTGATCTTTTGAGCATTTGATCTGTATCTTGGAGGGAGGGTACAAGGTGAATTAAGCTTTCTGGAATTTTGAACTATGTTGGCAATGTACTTGTGCTCGTTGCAAATCTTGTCAAGAGCTTTGAGCATTATCTTGTATATATCACCTAAACAAAGGTTTTTTAACGCAATGCCTCTTGCAGAGAGCTGTAGTTGCGTCTGATCATGGATATCTAGGGGAACTGAATGGAGAAATGCTTGTTTGAGATTGACATCATCATGACCACTGAGTTGGTAGAAGTATCTTGAGAAATTCTGATAATGTCGGTCAAAGTCCTTGGAAAAGAGAGAACAACATTTCAGTTTGAAAAACTATTCTCTGACTTTATCAAGTCTGTGACCTTGTTGTCCACAAAAGATGACGTACAATTCATTTATGGTTGTGGTGAATTTGGATCCATTGAGGAAAATTCCTTGTCTCTATTCATCGAGGCTATTCCAAAATTCTTTGAGAGTTCCTATTAGTCTGGTGGAGAACAAAAGTAGGATTGAGTGAATTGTTGCTCCTGGTTTGGTTAATTCACCTAATCCCCATGCTTCAAATTCTTGGAAACGAAGGTTCCATTTGCTTGCAGGGATATCATCAACAGTAAAGAATCCTGTAAACTTTGAGGATGAATAGTACTGGTGATGTTGTTGGCTTTGGTTTCGTGTTTGGGGTGCTGGTTGAGGTGGAGGATCTGTATCCATTGGTTGTGGGTTATGGACCTCTGGGGGATCATCTGGTTCTTCAATATATGGTTCTGTCATGAAGATCTATTGAAGTGGTTCAATATTGTCGTCAGAGGTTGAAAATTTATGTGAGAAATTCATCTGAAGAATCATCAGAGGATTCTTGTTGAGCGACAACTGGGAGGTTTTCTCTGGCTATTTCTTTGAGTAAGGTGGGGAAGATGTTTGAGCTTGGAGGGTCTGAGATCATTAACTGAGGTGGAGGATTTGATAAGGCTGCAGCTGATGGATCTGGTGTGTAGGGAGGAGTGTATGGTGGTATGGAGGTTTTTGGTTTAGTCGAATGTGGAAGAGGGGCTTCAACTGTTCTTTTTTCTTTTCTATCAATAACAATCTGTTCTTGTTCTTCTTTGTACTGTTGAATCCATTTTCCAGTAGAACTTGGAGATGGTTGGGTTCTGAATTAAGCTAAAAGGTTTATGGTTGTATAGAATGGTTTGTATGGGAATAAGGGTTTTGTTGAAGCTGTTTGTGGTAGGGTTGTAGATGGAAGTGGTAATCCCGAAGGAGGTATTTGGAGGTGTAGTAAGGAATGAAAGGGAATATGTATCGAGGGTACTGTGGGAGGTGGATTGTAGGTATCAAACATTCTGGGAGGAGGTTGAGCATAAAAATTCTGTTGTTCTTGCTGTTTTAGTTTCTGCTGGTGGTACTTGATAACTCGTATAATTATATAGTTTTTAGTTATGTTTTATTATTGTTTTGTGTCAATTACGAGTTATTATTGTTTAGTCTAATTGTGTTTATGATCTTTTATATTTTTATGTATTTTGGTGTTTTTCACAAGTTTCTTTGAGTGATTTCAGATTACTAGAATTAAGGGCAAATCCAGTTCAGTTCCAGTTCCGACACCTTTTTCCATATCAGCTATATCTCGAGTTTCACTGAAGCAATAAGGCTGAAATTTGTGGCCAGGCAAAGCTAAGAGGCATATCTATCTTTTTGATGTTTTACACTTCTTGAAACGGAGTCGTTTTCCCTAGCGAAATCGACCATCAAGTTGGCTGATGTGCAATGATGTCTGTGCTGACATGTTTTCGTATTATGCCCATATCTTCTTATCCACATCAGCAAATGAGCTGATTCCAACGGCTATGGATCAGTAACTGATAGGGTAACATTTGTCTAGAAGACCATGTGATCAGATAAGGCCTGCAAAATTGACAAAATCGACCATCAAGTTGGCTGATCAAAATCGTCATGTATGACGAAAATTGTTAGAAAATGCACCCACCTATTATACCTACCTTTGAAATTTGTAAAGCTTGTCTCTTGTCATTTAGCCCTCCAAAATGTGTATAAATAGAGGGCCTTGGGTGATTGTAAGGGATCATATTGGAGATTGGTAGGATATTAGCCATTTTAACAAAATTCTCTAAGTTTTCTTCTTCTTTCTTTCTTTTATTTTCTTCTTAGATTTTCTTTAATTTTATGTTTATGTTTACAATGCCTATGCTAGGCTAAACTTCTATTTGGTTAAGGGTGATTTCAAAGCCCTAGACATGTTTTGTGATTGATTTTCAGATTCTATCTATCATTAATTTTCTATCAAAGTTGCTTATGTTCTTCTACAAGAATTGTTCATGATGTTGTCTTGATTTATTTAGGTGTACAACTAGATAGATCTTGATAATTATCTATTGCTAGTCTAGGAGTCTTGATCCGTGTAATTGTCTTGATTTCCTATTCAGAAGTGGCAATTTGTGATTAATGATTATGGTCAAGTTTTCAATAATTGCAAAGTGGAACATAACCTAAGTTGAACAATCCGAGCTTATGTGTTTGTTGCTTAGATCAACCTATCTTTCTCATCATAAAGCTGCCATTAAATTGAATTTAGAGAGCTTATTCTAGGTTGTTTAATGGTTAGAGATTAAATAGAGAGCTTGTTCTATTTAATGACAAACTAAGGAAAGATTGGGATAACAGAGCTTGTTGTTATCTACGGTTGTTAACTTTGATAGTTGGTTGAAATTGATAGATCTGAAATTGATTCTTAATGATGTCTAGTGGTGGAGAATGAAACCTTAACCATATTTTTCATATTTGATTCTTCTTACTTACTTGTTTTCTTACTTTTCTAGTTTGCTTATTTTTAAAAGTATATTTATTTTTATTGGCTGGTTATACCGCCTAATTTGTATATTAACTTTGTTTTATTTTTATTGGCTGGTTATACCGCCTAATTTAGTATATATATTTTTATTGGCTGGTTATACCGCCTAATTTAGTATATATATTTTTATTGGCTGGTTATACCGCCTTGCATCTTATTCTTATTATTTACTTTAGTTTAAATCTGATTTCAAAAACCCATTTTCTTTTATTGTTCTTGAATTTAAGTTTTAAACTATCAACTTATAAACTAAAATCCAATCCCTGAGGACTCGACCCTTGCTAACTACTATACTTACAATTGATCTTTTTAGTGCAAGGTTAAATAAGATACACTCTTTTGGGTGCATCAGTACTGTTTTTGTAGATCAGCAAGTTGAGATTTGAGTGAGATAATCTTAGTTTCTTTTTTTGCCATTGCAAAGTTATAACCTTGAGAAATAACCTCAATAGATTGACAGAGTTCTTGGTCCAATGTATCAAGTCTGGACCGGTTTAAGAAACATTGATTCTTGAAGGTTGTGAAGATGTTGATCAAAGTGATCACCAATCTTGTCTATCTTGTTCTCAATCCTGTGAAGGACTGAGTCCTAAGCAATTGAGTTCTGAGTTTGCCAGTTAAGAACTGCTTCTGCTACTGAAGTATTTTTCTGGTTTCCTCGTTCATCCCTATCAGTAGGGTTTGGGATTCTGGGCATGTGTCTAAATTGATCCTGGTGATATTCCCGTAAAAGAGGGAATTTTGTATCATAGGAAGTTTCTGGTTGGATCATACAGACCTGAGGGGTTTGAGAGGCTAGAAAGGCTTTTTGTTTTTCTTGTTCTTCTTTTTGGATGTAAGCAATGGCTTCTGCATAGCATGGTAAAGGTTTAGGATTTGTGGGTTTTTTGGGAGAAGAGGGAAGAGGAGGCAAAGGAGGAAAGTCATCTGCCGTAACAGCAGTCGTGGCCCACTCTGGAGGAGAGTAGTCGACGAGTTACTGATACTTGCCATTATCTTCGCCTAATGGTGCAACAGAGGGATCTTTGTCTAGATACCGTCTGTAAAATTCTGTCTGAAGAACATTTGCCTTTTTTCTTCTTTGACTTCTTTGGCTTTTCATACTCTGCTTCAAGAGAGTCATTATAACAATCATTACAATCACAATTAACATCCCAATAACAGTGTCCTCTAATGGGGTCTTTGAAATCATGGATTGGCTTGCCATTAGTAGCAAAGCTGTGGATGATCTTGTTGGTTAAGGACTGTCTTGGATTATGTGCATCTTCAGGGAATTTAGGTATACTGAATTGTATGGTTTCTGCTGTGAAAGCAGACTACATCATGTACTGGGTGGAGAACACGGAAGGTGTGGCTACTTCTTTGTCTTTATGGTTTAACTTGATGGTGACAGTTTTGTCTGGATTAGAGACAAAAGTAGCTTTTGTTGACTGAACAGGCTTAGATCTCTCATGGATCTTTTCATAGTTTGTGACCCAAGAAGTTGGAAGGAGAGACAACATATGTTCTCTAGTAGCTGTTTTTGGAACATGTACACATGTGGTACTGTTGCTCTGAGCATCGAACTTTAGGAAGGGGATCTCATTCTTTTGAAGAATTGAGTTGTCTATGGCATGATCTTGGAACTTGTAAGCCATCTGGTAGTGAAGAGTGGCTTCATGTGTCTGATTGATCATTTCTGCTCCAGCAATCTGGATCTGGACTTTCAGACAATCAAAGAGAGTTGGATCTATGAGTGCCATGTTGTAGTTAGGAAAAAAGGTCAGGTAGACCGTTCCTGAGTTCAAGGATGTCTCAGCAATTCCAATGCAAGCATGCTCATACTTGAGGTATCTGGAATCTAGCAAAGTTATTCTGGCAAAGACTGGTCGTCCTTTGATGCCATGATAACTGAGTGCTAGTCTGACTGCTCCGAAATGGATATGGGTGTATCCATGCTCTATCCACTGGGGTGGAAACTCTTTTGGAATTTCTATGGTGACAAAGTGTTCCATTGATCCGGAGGGAAGGACACAACACAATGGTCAAACCTTGTAAACTGGATGTATTCCTTTGGAGCTTGTATTTTTGGGGCAACCAGCTTCTTTATTAGGAAAGAAGATGGTCTTTTAAACATTTTGTAGGGGTTGAAAAGAGGAAGATGGGAATCTTCAACTTGGTTTGATTCTGGGATATGGGTGATCTCATAAAAGTAATCATACTTATTAGTTGTAGTTTTCTTAAGTACAGGAGAAGGAGGTAAAAAGAAAGAAAGACGATAGGTAGTAGTATGAGGTATATCTAAAGCTAGATTTGAAATAGAAGATGTCATAATGAAAAAATTTCTTTTGTTACTCTTATCTAGTAGTATCCTAGATAATAATCCACCACTAACTCACTGAGAGAGAATACATCGCTGTACAGACTCTATTTGCTGTAAGTTATTTACAAGGCTGAGCACTAGTACTAATTGAGTACTTATTTTTAATTATTTAATAGTTTTATGAAATTTGATAAATATAAAGTATAGTTAAATAAATTAAAGGCAAAAAGTGTAAAAAAAAAAAAGTAATGGGGATCTTGTAATTGTCATGAATAGCAGGGCAGAGCAATCGGTCGGTTCGGTTCAAAAAATCGAAAATCTACTTAATCGATCTCATATAAAAAATAACCGATAATCGAACCGATTTTATTGTAGAACCGACTTAATCGAACCGATTTAATTCGGTCGATTTTGTCGATTATTTTGAGTAAATATATATATATAATATTAAAAATATAATTATATAATTATATATTATAAACATATTTAGAAATATAATTATAAATATATTTAAAAATATATTAATCGAATTGGGTTCAATCGATCGGTTATCTAAGTTATAACCGAGATATGCTCTGTCCTAACGAATACCATTAGCAGAAAAACAAGAGCAAGCCAAGCAAGATCCATGATTTTGATATGTCATTTGCATTCGGTCAAAAAAGGGAGAAAAAAAAGTCCCAAAGCCGAGATTGATGCTATACCACCCGTCTTTCTTCCGATTTCCTCGCGTTTCTGCCCTTTCTAACAAAACTTAACTTTCCTCCATTTCTCTCAGCCGATCCGATCTCTGCGTTTCCCTTCTTTCTTTGCTCAGGTTTTTTCATCTCTTTTCTTTTTTCTTCATTTTTTTTCCTGCCTGCCATTTCACTATGATTTCGTTTTCACTGCATTGATTCGTACTTTGCTCTTTTCCGGGGACGATAACCCCCTCTCTCTCTCTCTCTTCTTCTTCTTTTTTTAGTTTTTCTTTAAATTGTGAATTAGGGTTTTCAGGGCTGTGTTAATAATAAATATTACAAGTATTATTATACCCATAGCCGTCATTTGAAGTCTTTTTTTTGTCAGTGTGTGTTTCAAGTTTTGGCATTATATTGAAGAAAAAAGAGATCCGTGGAGCTGAGTTGAGTTGTTTCAATTAGAGATCTGTCAACGTTTCATTCAATTTCGTCGACAGAGCTCTTTCTTTTCATTTTCCATTGATTCCGTGACATTGTAGATCTTCTGTGGGGCCTTTCTGAATCTGCTGCCTCTAATTGTATTAACGATTGCATAGGGCTCCATGCCTCGTCTTCTCTTCGTTTGTTTTTCAGCTGCATTGTGTTTAATCTGAATTGAAGAAACGGGATAGTTGTTAGCAAAGGGGGCAAAGTGGGGGATTTTGGGATGTAATTTTGGTACAAATTCACCGGCTTTTGTTTGATTTCGCCGGGGACGGAAACATAGAACAAGGCAGAGTTTGTTGCCATATACTAGTACTAGACTATAATAGTAATAGGGTTCTCCAATGGGGACGGTGACATTGGAGAATTTATATTATTTATGATTTCATGGCACCCTTTACTGTCTTCATCTGAGTCTTCCTCTGTGGTGGTGCATCGCCTATGGTGCTTCTGCTCGCAACTTGTCCTCCTTTCACTGCCTCTGCCGCAATGTGTCTTTCTCTTCTTCCACGTCCGACGTGAGTCAGACCAATTTTCTTGAGTTAAAAGACCAACAGGAAGAATCTGCTGTCTCTGATGGAGCTACAGCCCGTTCTCCTTTGAAACCTCTTACCTCTCTTGCACGTTCCCTTTCTGTTCTTACCTCAAAACAGTTGTATTCTGCTGACTTTCGTTCCTCTCATCAGTTCTCATTGGAATGCCCCACGAAGGATCGGGGCAGCCGGGTATCGTGGGGTTCCATGGAGCTGCACAACAACAGTAACACTTGTACAAGCTTTGATATTTCCAGGGGCTCATCTGTGGTGCAAGATAAGTTGAGTAAGTCCCGGAGGGTTCGCAACAAAAGTGCGGATTTTGATGATAATCTGTTATATGCCGAAAATCCAAGGTTGATCTACGTTAATGATCCGAGGAGAACGAATGACAAGTATGAGTTCACTGGGAATGAGATTCGGACAAGCAAGTATACACTCCTCACTTTCTTGCCCAAGAATCTTTTCATTCAGTTTCATCGAGTGGCCTATTTGTATTTCCTGGCTATTGCTGCTCTCAATCAACTTCCACCTCTAGCAGTCTTTGGGAGAACCGTGTCCCTTTTCCCTCTCTTGTTTGTGCTTTGTGTCACGGCAATTAAAGATGGTTATGAGGATTGGCGAAGACACAGGTCAGACCGGAATGAGAACAACCGAGAGGCACTAGTTCTCCAATTGGGCGAATTCCAAATGAAGAAATGGAAAAAGATAAGTGCCGGAGAGGTTGTCAAGATCCATGCTAATGAGACAATTCCTTGTGACATGGTTTTGTTAGGGACAAGTGACCCTAGTGGACTTGCCTACATCCAGACCATGAATTTGGATGGTGAATCAAACCTGAAGACGAGATATGCTAGGCAGGAAACAGTTTTTTCAGTATTTGAAGGTTGTAATGTATTGGGGCTGATCAGATGTGAGCAGCCTAATAGGAATATTTATGAGTTCACAGCCAATATGGAGTTCAATGGAAAAAAATTCCCCCTCAGCCAATCAAACATTGTTTTGCGTGGTTGTCAGCTGAAGAACACTGACTGGATAATAGGCGTGGTGGTTTATGCTGGGCAGGAAACAAAAGCAATGCTAAACAGTGCAGTATCCCCTTCAAAGCGAAGCAAATTGGAAAGCTACATGAACAGGGAAACATTATGGTTGTCCATTTTCCTTTTTGTCATGTGTGCTGTTGTTGCCCTTGGGATGGGCCTTTGGCTTCATCGTCATGAGGAAGAGCTTGATACCTTGTCTTATTACAGAAAAAGATACCTAACAAAAAAAAAGGAGAATGGGAAAACATACAGATATTATGGGATTCCTATGGAAACTTTTTTCTCCTTTTTAAGTTCTATTATTGTCTTTCAGATAATGATACCTATCTCTCTATATATTACAATGGAGTTAGTTCGCTTGGGACAGTCTTATTTCATGATTGAAGATAAGCACATGTATGACAGCAGCTCTGACACAAGGTTTCAGTGCAGATCATTGAACATAAATGAGGACTTGGGTCAAGTACGATATGTTTTTTCGGACAAAACAGGGACACTTACTGAAAACAAAATGGAATTCCGAAAAGCAAGTGTCTATGGGAAAAATTATGAAAGCTCTGATCTTACAGATCACTCACTACAGGACCATAACATCAGAGGTATAACATGTTAATCCTCTGCCATTTGATAATGTCCTTTACTACATACTATAATTTTTTAATTTTGAGTGTTGGTTGGTACCTGTTAGCTCTCCTTTATGTTTTCCTTTTTATTTGTTGTTTTTGTAATTATTACAAATTTCAGTTTCTTTATTATCCATATATGTGCAGGATTGAATCTGCTCTTTTTTGGATAAGTTTCAAATTCTTTTAGTTATTCTTGCTTGCTTTGATTTTTGACTTGATAACTTGAGTGGACTTATCAACAAATTCTTTCTCAAACTTTGTGTTGAACTCTTGATTTGGTAGACTACTTAAATTTCTTTTTAGTATCCTTTTATTTTTCTGCATTGTAAGACGATTCTTAAATGTTATGAAATGATTGGTTAGGTTATTAGAGAGGTATGACTTTGTCTTTGATCAGGTTGACTGGTTTGTCTATGTTGTTTCACCAGTCTCCTATTCATAGATAATGGAGCTCAGTATCTATGAGCAATTCCCTTTTTATGTGATATCCTGTAATGCTGTATCTTACATTGCTAAGAAGCTAGTTGATTCCATATATATTGTGTGACGATCTTCTTTCGAATGATGATCTTGTAATTGGAGGAAATGAATCAGTAACTTATTTTGCAGTATTAATTCCTCCGTTTATATGATCTTTGCAGCTGCAGCTGTTCTTAGAAGCAGATGGAAGCTTAAGTCTGAAATTTCTGTTGATTCTAAACTTATGGACTTGTTGCATAAAGACTTGGCTGGAGTTGAAAGAATTGCTGCACATGAGTTTTTCCTTACCCTGGCTGCATGTAATACTGTGATCCCAATTGTTTCGCAGGATACTTCCTCTGGTCATGGAAGAAGGGAATCATGGAAAGATGTGGAAGCTATTGATTATCAGGGTGAATCTCCTGATGAGCAAGCACTAGTTTCTGCAGCCTCTGCTTATGGATACACTCTCTTTGAGAGAACATCAGGTCATATTGTGATCGATATCAATGGCTATAAACTAAGGTATGTCCTTTTTGTAGTTAGTTCTTCTTTCTGTCTCAATGCAGCCTATTAGATCATTTTCTAGCAATCCTGCCCTAATAACTTTTCCAAGGCCGAATATCAAGTAGTAAAGCTTTCACTTTTTATATGCAACTACCTGTGTTCAAATGGAATTTTCATGTTGCAGGTTGGATGTTTTGGGGTTGCATGAGTTTGACAGTGTGCGCAAGAGAATGTCAGTTGTAATAAGATTTCCAAACAACACAGTCAAGGTGTTAGTGAAAGGTGCTGATACCACAATGTTCAGCATTTTAGCAAGAGACGCTGAGAGGGATGATCATATAACACGAGCAACTCAGAGTCATTTGACTGAATACTCGTCAGAAGGTCTCCGCACTCTTGTAGTTGCTGCAAGGGATCTTACAGATGTGGAACTTGAGCAGTGGCAATGCAGATATGAAGATGCAAGCACTTCTTTAATTGACAGATCTGCAAAACTACGTCAAACAGCTGCTCTAGTAGAATGCAACTTAAATTTACTTGGTGCAACTGCAATTGAGGATAAGCTGCAAGATGGTGTACCAGAAGCCATTGAGGCTCTTCGGCAAGCGGGAATTAAAGTCTGGGTTCTGACCGGAGATAAACAGGAAACAGCAATTTCCATTGGTCTCTCTTCTAAACTTCTGACTGCAGATATGCAGCAAATAATCATAAATGGCAATTCAGAGGAGGAATGTAGAAATCTTTTGGCTGATGCAAAGATTAGACATGGTGTGCAATCAGCAGACAGAAAAAAACAAAACTTGAAAAGGAACAACTCAGAAAATGAATATATTGAGATGCCTGATGATGCAAAATCTTCCAATGTGATACACTGCCGTGCTGGAAAGGAAGAATCAGCTGTATGTGCCCCCCTGGCGCTTATAATTGATGGGAACAGTTTGGTCTATATTTTGGAGAAGGATTTGGAATCAGAGGTAAGACTAAATTTTATTCTTAAGTAACTGCTCATAGTATGTATCTGTAGTGTATTCTTTGGAGATGGTTCAATCTTTGAATCGATTTTTGGACTAGCTTTTATATGTGAATTTCTCCCATTGTTTCTTCATTCCTAAATATGTCTATTTCCCCTTTTTACACCTTTCAACAGCTTTTCGACATTGCAACTTCCTGTAGGGTAGTGCTATGTTGTCGAGTCGCACCCTTGCAAAAAGCTGGAATTGTTGATCTTATCAAGAGCTGCACTGATGACATGACACTAGCTATTGGTGATGGTGAGTTTTCTTTTTGATAATTCCCTTTGCATTTGCAAACGAAGGCTGTGTTTAGATTGCATTTCCTTTGCTCTAGAGAGGCTTTATTAGTTTCTACAGTTCATATGTTTTAAGCTAGTAGTGATTTCTGAATACTGATTTCAAGGAGCTCTTTGTGGAATTGCATTTGGATGTGCCCACAAAACTCCTCTTACTTGGGGAACTGCTTGTTTTTCTCTACATTCTTTTCTCTGATAATGTCATTTTGACAGGGGCTAATGATGTTTCAATGATCCAAATGGCGGATGTCGGTGTTGGAATATGTGGCCAGGAAGGACGGCAGGCAGTGATGGCATCAGATTTTGCTATGGGCCAGTTCCGGTTTCTGAAAAGATTACTTTTGGTGCATGGTCATTGGAATTATCAGCGTGTTGGTTACTTAGTTCTGTACAACTTCTATCGCAATGCTGTTTTTGTGTTGATGCTATTCTGGTATGTACCATTTTTTTGTTGTGAATTTGAGCTTTCTGAATTTCCTGGGTGCATTGCTCAAAAAAAGAAAAATCATAGGGAAATTCCCAGCAGGTCATGAATTGATACCAAATTCTCATGTTGGTTTGCTCAATTTGTACCTATCAGGTTAACAAACTAAAAGTCGAATCAAATTTGGCCAGTTTGCCAATGATCATTTCGAGTGACTGAATGCTGATTTTTGCAATGATATCAGCATCCACTCTGGAGTGATTTTTTACTTTTCTTTTTTTGTGTTCCAGATTTTCAAGTTCTTTCTCTCTTTTTCTACCCTCTGCTGCCTTTTTTTCTTGACACACCTATTGAAGTGCTGGCAAATACTCTGCCACCTAGCTACCAATTTTACCTCCATTTTTTCGCTGTTCCTTTATCTTTTTCCTTTTCCAGTATCATTCCTTTCTCTCATTAATTCTCAGCAGCCTCTTTCTCTAGAACTTGCTACCTTTTTCCTTTTGTTCTCCTCCAAGTGCAGGGTGGCCAGTTGCTGGCACTGCTTCAGCCTGCTGCTCCCCTTCAACATGTCTCCAACTTTCCTTTTCACTCTTTCTCCCTTTTGTTCTATCTCATGTGTCTGGTGTGACTTTTCATTTCCTTGATATTCATCCAAAAGCACAATTAAGATTCAAGAAAAAAAGAGGCTAAACCCCACCTTTATTCTTCCAAATTCATCACCCCTGACCGCCAGTAAACCCAAAACCTGCAATTTAACCAAAATCAAGAAAGCGAGGTAAATTTGTAGCCAGCAACTGGCAGTGGGTGTGTAGAAAAGTAAAGAAGGCAGAAAGAGTTAAGAGAGGAAGCATATGAAAGGCCGAAATAACGAAAAAGAAGGAAAAGAAGGAAAAGGAAAAAGAAAAAGAAAAATAGAAGTAAAAAGTGGGTTTAATGTGCCCCTCTACAAGCAGACATGGATGCTGATCTGACTGTATATCAGCATTTTTTTCATCACTCAGTTTTAACGGTCAACTAATGGAATGACCAAATTTAATACAATTTTGTAGTTTGCTGATCTGATTGGCACAAATTGGGGTTCAGTGACTTAAGTGGGAATTTGGCGTAAGATTAATGACCTCTGGTGCAGTTTATGTGAATATCCTTTTCTAAACTTTAGGCTCTTCTGCCATTCTTTGGTGGGAGAGCATTTGATACTGGAATTTCTTTATGTTTGTCATTCTTCAGTATCAAGCTTTGATGGGATAAACATTTGATTTTTGCAATTTCTCATCATAATCAGTTATGAAATTGTCGTCTGCTTCTACACATTTATAACTGCTGTTGGATGTTTAAGGAACTTTTAACTAGATTGTTTATGTTTTTATCCTAAATGATATTTGATGTAATATAAGATTAGCTTCCTAATGACAATCACAGTTTCTTTACTGCCTCAAAATCTAAACCTAGTAGTGGACAATTTCAAGCTGTGGCTCTCTACATAGGCAAACACATAGCGATGCAGTATCTTCAGCATCAAGAAATATTAAGTTCTCTCTTTCTTCTGCAACTTGTGTATTTAATGGATGTGGGTTTCACATTACATGCTTTTCTACGTTGTAGGTACATATTATGCACAGCCTTTTCAACGACTTCTGCATTAACAGATTGGAGTAGTGTATTTTATTCTGTTATATATACATCTGTCCCAACTATTGTTGTTGGCATTCTCGACAAGGACTTAAGTCATAGGACACTCCTACAGTATCCAAAACTTTATGGTGCAGGGCATAGACACGAGGCCTATAATCTGCAACTCTTCTGGATCACAATGATTGACACACTATGGCAGAGCCTTGTTCTGTTCTATATACCTCTCTTCACATATAAGGAGAGCTCAATTGATATATGGAGCATGGGCAGTTTATGGACTATAGCAGTTGTTGTTCTTGTTAATATACACTTGGCAATGGACATTCGACGCTGGGTTTTCATTACTCATGCTGCAGTGTGGGGATCGATAATTATTACATATGCCTGTATGGTGGTATTGGATTCTATACCTATCTTCCCAAATTATTGGTTAGTTTCGCCTCAGAGATATAATTTCTTGGTCTTTAATTCTAAAGTTTTATAGCATTGAGTTTATATTATTCTTACATTTGGCAGGACAATCTACCATCTGGCAGAGTCACCCACCTATTGGCTCACCATTTTGCTTATAACAATTGTTGCTTTACTTCCTCGCTTTGTTTTCAAAGTTGTACATCAGATTTTTTGGCCTTCAGATATTCAAATAGCCAGAGAAGCAGAGATACTAAGAAAAGTGCCTCCTACTTTGAGGTCAAAGCCAGATGAAAGTTCCAGTTAACATGTACATTACACCCTATTTTAAGATGTTTTCCCAAGTCTATCCATCATATGGCTGTCCTATGGCATGCAATTGTAAGTTATGGTAAGTGCATGTTCCTATCTTTTTGTGCTACTCAAGTTTCATACACCTCTTAGGCTGTTACTAATGAAATTAGTCACCATTGGCATTCATAATAGAAGCATCCTCTGTGAATGTTTTCCCACAATTACTAACTTTTTAACATTGAAAATTTGAAATGGACAAAATGAGGTGATCCCTTTGCTAATATCATAAAAGAATCTTTCTTGGTTGTGATATTTACAGGATTTTTAAGATCTTTAAGAATTTTACTTAAAATAGGTTCAAGGGGATATTTTGTTGCTAGTTTAGATGTTATGTACATGGTCAAAGTTTTGTTGGTATGTTTTGAGGCAAGTGATGGATGTTGTACTCTTTCTAGTTTCTATTTGTTTAGGAAAGAAGGTGGAAATTGTATTTTTATGCAGCCTTTCAAATATTTGACCTACTACTGTGCTTTCCTTGCCATTTTGGGACTTTCTTTGCGTCAAGTATAACTTAACAAGCTGTAGTCATTGTGGTGTACTTAAATACTTTTTGAGCAAACAAAAGACGCTTATTCTTGGGAGAGTAACCATACTTGAGATTGGAGGATGTCAATCTTGGACAGGGAATGGAGTTATTCTAATATTATGTTAACATATATTGCTTTAAAAAAAAAAAAACTTTTGAAATTGATGTTGTGTGGTTGGCTTCATGCTGCTGCTAATTTAGCCAGGGGAGATAAACAGGGGATAAGTCACCCCTGCCTACTTCTTATTTAGGTTTGAAGTAAGAAAGAATTTCATGATGATCAAAGATAGTTTAGAAGCTTTGCAATGCAAGTGGGGATAAAATGTGCTTAGCTAATATGGCATATTGTATTTAGTCTTGTTGATGTTATGTGATTGTCATTTCTCAGATGAGTTGGAAAAGCTGATTTTGCAGCATCTTGGGAAACATGACAGCACAGCACAGCACAGCAGAATAATCAGTTTCTTATGGAAAGGGAAAGGGAGAGAGTTGGTCAGAGCCAAGGTGTATACAGCAATGCATGTCATTTGGATGATTCTGGTGAGGAAGAAAAAGGAAATGCTGGAAAGTTGCCTTGCCCCAAAGAGGGATCTCGAAAATTTGAGATTTGTGTTGGCGAAAAGTGAAATGAATACTTGTTTGATGGGTTTTTTTCTAAAATAAAAACCCATCAGAGTGTTGTTAGGGCGTTAACTATCTGTCAGCATTCAGCAGAGAACACGAGGCAATTAAAAGGAAAAATAATAGTGGAAAACTGTATAGTATTATATATTTATATATATACATATATATAAATAGCTGTGTAAAAATCAGGTCAACTCTTTTTATTATTTTTTTTTGCAAATAGAATGAGTTGTTGAGAACAAATACATGATTTTGATTTCGATTTCCATATCAATTATTCTTATGATTCTGATGATACTGTATGTATGTATGTATGTGTGTATGTATGTATGTATGTATGCTTGCTGATATAATCTTTTACAACTCCCATTAAAGCCACACATAAGGTCAAGGGCTTCAACCAACCTGATGCCTATTGCATCAGCCTGGCTTGCTGCATTTTAGCACAATATGAAGCAGAAGCTCCCAAGTCCTAATGAATCTGAGTCCTTTATATATATATATATATATATATATATATATATATTTGTAGAAAATGAATAAAAAAGGGAAAAGTGAAAAATACAAAATGAATAGAAAATTAAAAACAAAAAGAGTAAAGCATTTATCAATTATTTATACTACTATTCAAGTCAAACAACTTCCTCATCGCAGCAGCAGCTTGCAGATGCAGTCAATCCCAGCATTTTCCTCTACATCGTCACACAAAATTCTTCTCCTATTTTCAAAATCCCCCATCAGTTAACAATTTTGCTTCCATTCCATTAGGATAGGACTGGATTTTGGAAGCATTTCTGATTAAACCTCGACTTCCTTCCTTCCTGCCTGCCTGCCTCTGCTTTTCACCTTTTGGGAAATCTGCCTATGAACACCATTCTCAATCTCCTGTAATGTTTTGTTTTTAGCTTTTATTCATTGTTTCCCGATCAATTTCTTTTCACTGAAATTGTTGTTGGTTTCTAGTAAGTTTGGTTTGCTTATCTATAGAAATTTAACGACGTATTGATTGATTCGGATTTGACATGTCTTATCAAAACTGGATGCAAAGTAAAAGAAGCAAAGTGAAAGATAACGAATTGAAATAAGCTGTAGCGTTTTGATTTTTTTAGGTTAAACTAATTTAGTATTTTTTTTTTAAACTAACTAATTTAGTATTTGTTAAAATATTACAAAATATATCATGATGATGACATGATAAAAATATTATTATATATTAAAAAATAAGTTTAAATATATAAACTTTTGAAAAATAAGATTTTAATCCATGATATATATATATATATATATATATATATAAAAACTCAAGAATAAAATATAAATATTTTTATATATAAGGCGCGTTAGGTGATTATGTGATTCACTGGGTTGGATAGGAATAGGAACATCAGGCATATATTTTCCGGTTTAATTTCAGGCTCTTTGCCAACTTTTGCCTTTTGGGATAGGATAAATCATAAAAGTTGGTCACCTTTTTTATTTCTTTCCACAATTTATTTCCTCCAAAAAAAAAAAAAAAAGAAGCCACGATATCTGTACATTAAAAAGCTAATTTCTTGATCTGTTTTGGTTTTAATTTATGCAGATATGTTTGTAGGGTGGGCAGAGAAGGCAGAAGGCTTTGGCAAAGATAAACACAAGGTTGGATCCCTTCTTCAACCTGAATCCCGGAAGCTAAATATTGAATATGGATTAATTGGTATTTGTTGAATTTGGTTTAACAGCTGAAAAGAATATGAGTCATCATCACCACCACAACCACCATAGAGACAGTCCTTACAGTGATCCATTCCTGAGATGTTGTTGCTGCCCATGTTTTGTAATCTCTTCTGTTTTCAGGGGCTTTGGCAGATGCATATTCCTGCCTTGTTATCCCCTTCTCCACTGCTTCGGATTCGACCATCACCATCACAGGCATTTTCTGTTGAAAATTTCCTGCAAATTTTGGTTGTTTTTGTATCTTGGCAGCATATATGTTATCTACACTGACAAAATTGCTATGGGAATTTGGCAATAGTATTAGTAGGTATTGATAAAATGGTATTGATAGATAGATAAGTCATACAAATAAATAAATCCTTTCCTTTGATATCGTGTTCAATTTTAGACGGACATGACTCAATCTCAACCTCAACAACCCATTTGACCTTGATTTCTCTTCCAATTAACCATTTGGCATTCCATCAAAAACTATGGTGAACAACAGCTAAAGATATGTCGAGGGAGTTTCTTCTTGCTTGCATCATAAATTTTATAGCTTCATTCTCTAAAGACGGAATTTGCTGCATTTTGCAAGAGTTAATTATTGTTTATAAAAAAACATTATTCGTCTCAATATGTTTATCCCGCATGATGTGGCAATAATTTATTGGTTCATTATTAAAAATTACAATATTTGAGAGCATGACTTAATTGAGACAATATGTTTTAAACTAGTTCCTTTATGGCACTCACTAATGAGAAAATCTTTTTACACAGTTGTTGATCAAAATATATACTACTACTACTACTAGTATTTCAGAGAAGTCAAAAACTGCCTATCACTTACTTTCTATTCTATGGTTAATCATTTCTTTCTAAATATATATATGCCTATCACTTAGTTTTTTTGTTTTCTAGAAAATGTGTTTAGTGAATGAAAATAAAAAGGGAGAACTTGAAAAACATGCTGTCCATTTAAAAGTAATGGTTCAATGGTCTAATAATACAAAATAATTTGTAAAAGAGAAATGAAGAATTAAAAAATTATTGATAAGGAAATTGTAAAGACCTGAACACCTTTAACTTATTCCTTTTTAATTTTGGGTTTAATTGCTTCTCTCTATCTGCAAAGCTGAGAGACCCTTTTCAAGAATCACCTATTTTTCTGTGAATGTTGTCTCTTGAGGTTCTTCTCTGCAAGTATAGAGGTTTTGAAAGAAAGAGATCTGTTCTATAAGATTGGAAACAAAGAACATAAAAAAGACTTTTTTTAGAGATGAGTAATATACCCAAGAATCAATTAAGGAAAGGATCAAAAAATTTGACTGGAATTAGTTAGAGAAATAAGACAAAGATGTAGACTTTTTCTTGGTTGGAGTAGAGAGAAATAAGGCTTGCACTCTTATCTACAAAACATCATCCTCTGTATTTCATAATCTATAGAGGGATAGGAAGCTGGATGAACCACATCTTTTATCTTCTATATGTTTTGAATTTAAAAGAAAATAAACAAAAATGCATATTATAAACAATCAAAATCCTTCCACACTAGCCCTTCTAAGGGTTGCTGATGATGATCTCCGACTGTCTTGCCTCTCAAGTTCCTCTAACGAGAGGGTAGAGGAACAAGGACGGGGTGGAATATTTAATGGCAAAGCAGGTGGTCTTGTAGGAGAAACAGACAGCCTGGGTGCCGGAGTAATGATCCCATTGAGACTAGGTGACCTTGACATCTGTTTTCCAGCAATTGCCGCTGGTTCTTGCAGAGGAAACCGACAGGAATATTTCATGTCTTGGATGATTTTGAGATGCTCAACTATGGTTCTCATGGTTGGCCTTTCTGATGGGTCCTTCTGGAGACATCTTTGTGAAATGCCAGCCACTGTACGGGCAGCTTTCATAGGAAACCGACCTTTGAGCTGAGAATCCATGATGAGTGACAATCTACAATCATCAGCTAGGAATGGTCGGCTCCACTTCACTAGGTTCCTCTCTTCCCTGGGATGACGGCTGTCAAGGTTTTTCCGGCCAGTGAGTAATTCAAGTAGGACAATTCCAAAACTCCAAACATTGCTCTTTGGAGTTAGCCATCCTCTCTCCAGGGTCTCTACTGAAAGATTTGCCACAGCCTGCACAGATGGAGAGATAATCAACAAACCAATAACTCATACAAGTAATTTTTATGGTGTAGGAAGATCCGATGAAAATCTAGTCAACTCATCACACCATTATTTGGCAAGATGACTTACAACTGAATTAGTGGAGATCTCTTCTGTCTCTGGGATATGACCAACACACCCATATCCTGAAAGCTTTGCACTGAAATCTTTGTCAATCTGTATGTTGGCAGTTGAAAACTCATTGTACATTGCCTGCATATGATAGAACCTTTCTGTAATTACGCATGCATAAAATTGGGATAGTAACTAGGAAAATAAAAGCAGATTTCGAAAAGTTACTAATCTACACAAACTAATGAAGCAAGAATGGGAAACTATTTCATAACATCCACAAAGGACTAGATCAAACAAAACAGAGCTTATTTCAAAGAGAATTGTCATCCCCATTACACATGATCAAAGTTCAACCTATAGGGGGCACATGATACAATATCATTTGGTTTTATCATCTCAAAAAATGTAGATGCACATAGAGATTGCAACTACCTGAAATGGTCCTTCCTCATGTAAGAAAGTAAGACCCTGTGCAGAACATAAAGCAATTTTCATTCGGGTATTCCAATCAAGTGGTGGTCCATCTGATCTTCCATATAGAAGCCTGTCTAAGCTTCCATGAAACAGCCTCTCATAGACCAACATTCTTTGTTCTGAACTATCACGTGCATGGTATCCAAGCAATTTACAGAGGTTTGGATGTTGCAATGATGCAAGAGTGTTTAGTTCATTTATAAACTCCCTTAAACCCTAAAAGAACACAGAAAGAACACAGTGAGACCACATAACAACATCCTCAAAATTTCTGAAATTAAAAGCAAACATTTTATTTTTGCAGCAATATTCACTGCTTGTTAAACTCCATTCTTATCCATCACTATAGTGATAGCAATAATTTCAATTTTCAATTGTTGACATGCATATACGAGGGAGGGGATAAAATAAAATTGTATATTTAACAAAGGCAGGAGTGTTAACCGGATAAGAATAGCAAAAATATTAAAATTGTATATACAGAAAAATAAAATATAAAGGACCAGCAACAACACAACTGTTTCCCATTAAATACATCAACATTGAAGGATCATGAAAAATTATGCAAACTAATCTAAATTACCAACAACTTCCTTCTTTTAAACTGAAAACCATGTCAGGCTGGCAAAGAATCAATAAGTAGAAGAGCATAAAAGAAAAGAAAGGGATGCAATTGGGAAGTGAGTGGTTCACAAAAAAGAGCATCCCATAAACCATAAATTTTCATTAGTACAAACTTTCTTGTACCTGAGTGGATGGGTGAAGGCGAGTAACAGTAGCTTCAAACTTCTTTGAACTTGACACATCATCTCCAAAAGAAGCCTTATACATAACAGAAGAAAGACCCTCAGATGTGCATCGATCAGAAGAGAAATGATGGCAAGCAGCTGCAATTTCCTCATAAGTGAAGTTTCGTAGTGTTCCAGAGGGAGGGAGGGGCAATGGTCCCGAAGCAAACAGAGGGCCACTGGCATTCCCTGCTTTAAAGCTTCCTCCCATTGTCTTCAGCACAGTACCATGGGGAGATGGAAGTGGAAGAGGTCGTGGACTTGATGACCTCTGCTCCTTCACTGCTCCAACATGACTCTTCAACTCTTCCTGTTCTTCAAATTCAACTGATGCAAGCGTATCTTGCTCAGCAGCATCAAGACTTGATGGAGCCGATAATGTGCGTGTTCTATTGCTGGTTGCATTGTTATTAGGTTGAATTGGCTTTACCCTGGTTCTAAAACTTGGGGGTGCAGATTGCAGTGATCGGGTCTGAACTTGGGGCTCAGGCAGTGTGGTTGGCATATGCTCCTTATGAGCAATGCGTTTTACAAAAACTGACAGCTCAGACTTTTTCTTCTTACTTTTCAAAACTGTAAAACACCCCATCTTATATACAAATACCCTAAACTGTATATAGGTCTTCTATGTTTCTGCAAGAAGAAAATAAGAAAGCACACAAATCAACAGAAGTTTCGAATTGGCGAGAACATAATTAATGCCAATATATGGGCAAAAGAACTCTATTGCAAACAGGATGTGAGAAGGACAAAAAGGGATTGGTGTAAGTAACTCATTGTCTTATCCTATCAGATGAACAATTCATATCTACCAAAAAAATTAATAATCCCAAATCCCCAGTGCCTACACGACAATTTGAGCCATCAAACATAGGCTTCATTTCTTGAACAAGTTACATAAAGTGGTTATTGTAAAATCATATGTAAGAAAACATGTTCAAATAGATATCTAAATGAAGATTGCGTTGCAATTTACGTCAAGTCCACATCAAAACAAACCCCCTTCTTCAATTCAATAACTGCATAGATTCTATAGCTGAGGCATAAAGCGCAAACAGTAACACCTTGCTCAAACAAAGGTGTTCCAAATTCAAATCTTTTATAAACAATCACAACAAACGACTAATGGAGTACTTATGACACATACACCCCCAATTTGTCAAGGAAGAAAACTCCATAAACTCTAAAATAATTCAGTGAATAAGCTGACAAGTGGGATATAACTTTCAAGTGCATATTTACTAATAAATCATTGACATGGCTCCATAAAACAAGAAAACAATAACATCAATCATATGGCACAATGCGATTTAACTGGCTATAGAATTGCAGGGGAAATTATTCTTTTTTAAAACTAAAATAAAAAATCCACTGATCCGCAAACCATTTTCAGGGCCCAAATCACCATATAAACAACTGGGCAACATAATTTTGTAGCAAAAATAGAAAATGGGTCAGTCAACCAGCTCCTGGGTAAAAAATTCAACCCCAGATCCAAAATAATCCAAACGTGAGAAAGGAAAAAAAGAAAAGAAAAAAGAAACAAATTTGCACATCTAGCAATCAGGATCAGCTATTAGAATTTTCGTATCTGCACGATTAATATAAAGCAGAGCATGTCCATTAATGAATTTTCAATGATTTGTAGCAGAAACAATATAAGAAGAAAAAAAGGGTAAGAATCAAACCTTATGAATGCGGGTCATGCAAGCCAAACTAGAGAGGGGTTGAGAGGGGCAAAATGGTGAAAGATGAAAACCCAGAAATCCTGTTTGTTTTGGGCAGATGAGGAAAACACCTTTGCAAGTCAAAGAAAGCTAATGGGAAAAGCTGTTAAGACTTAAGAGTGGGAGAATTTTGAGAGAAATAAACAAATAAAAATTGAAGGGAGAAAGATGGCAATGAGCAACCAAACCTGGATTTAATTAAAAATTAATAAAACTTATCATTATTTTTCTCTCTCTACAACAGAAATGTGCTTCCCATTTCTTACACTTTTGCCTTCCATTCTTTCTTTTTTTTCTTCTTTTAAATTTCTGATAAAAATTAAAAGATAGAAAATTTCAAAATATATTTCTTTTTATATTGAAATAATTTTTTTAATAGGAGAAACCATCTTTAAATAGTGTTGTGTATACTATAATTTGAGGACTGATGTTAAAGTATTCGATGGTCTAATCTAACTGTTTGACTATTAAAAATATATATATTTTTTAATGAGAATATCCATATTATTTATGAGTAGTTGGATAAAAAAATTTATTTTAGTTCAATTTAAGTGATTTTGATATCATTTACATTTTATGCAAAAATTTCAGGATATTTTATTTTTAGTTCAATCTCAAAGTAATTTCATTTTTTTTAATTTTAATTTACTGTCCCAAGGTACTGAAATTAGTTGGGAAAATATGAGAAACATGCAAGGAACAGTAGATTAATTGTTGAAAGGTCCAATGAAAAATAATAATTTAAGAAAAAGAAATGAAAAAAATTAAAATTGTTTAAAAGGAAATTGTAATGACAATATTACCCTTAATGAAATAAGTAAATTTTCTCTCCCCATTCTCTCTTTCCCCGTGTCCCCATTCTACTCTCCTTCCTTCCCTCTTTCTCCTCTGCCCCCATTCTCTCCTTCCTTCCCCCCCATTCTCTCCTTCCTTCCCCCTTTCTCCTCCGCCCCCATTCTCTCCTTCCTTCCCCCTTTCTCCTCCGACCCTTTCTCTCCTCCGTTAACAATGGATGCTGCTGGTCTGTAGGTAAGAGTCGGTCGGAGTTATTTTGTTATAAATCTAGTTATGTAAATCTGGTTCTGTAAATCTGGTTGTATGCATGTGGTAGTGTAAAATTTTTTTCCTTTATCAATTTATTTGTGGGCATGTTATTGTCTTACTTAGGGTGTAGTAAAGTTTGTAAATTTTGTTGATCGATGTAGATGATTAAGGAAATCAATGATTGTTTAAGCAATTTTCCTTTATTAATTAGACCTAGATCTCTATCCTCTAAATTAAATATACAAGAAATTAGAATTTTTTTTTCAGTGTGGTTGGCAGCAGGCAATCTGTATTGTTATAGGCAAAAAGGTGCGTGGTCTATATATATTGTTTCCTTGACTTATAATATATTTATTATGATGAAGTGGAAGTGCCCAAGATTTGTTTATTTTAAAGCATGATGATAATGCAGATGTAGTTGATTTTAATAGAAAAATATAGGAAGACAAATTAGGAAGAGTAATATGTTTTTCACTATCTCTTCTCACAAAGTTGAAAATCAGATTCCGGGATTAAACTTTAATGTGTTGTCATTTATAACGCACACAATATGTTGATATAATCTATCTAATTGGAGACAATTCCCCATTAATTCTATATCCCCATAACAATATTATCAATTTTTCATCATTAATTGGTTAAATGATTCCTCTCACCTAACTGTTTTATATAGACTTTCTTAAAGGTTTTCTGAATGATGAATTTGTTTGCTATAACGGGGTAAGTTTTGACCCGAATACAGAATAAAGCTTCTGTGAATTGATGAGGTGCTACTTCATGCAAAATGCTGAAGGTTAGATTTGTTTGATAGGAGTGGCATTGGTAACGGTCCCTTAGACTTAATTTTGATGTGAATAGTGAAGCAGAAATGGAACAATTTTGTCATGGCATTGGACTACCAGCCTTTTGCTTTTATATTAATTGGAATGTGAATATGTTACGAACTGGTATTGATGTGGTAACCTTTTTGTTGGGAACTGATGGTTGAACGAAGGCAATAAAACACCTGGTTACATGAGTCCTGTACAGCCTGACAGTCTTTTGCAATTAAGTGGAAGCTGTTGATAAAGAATGAATTGAATGTCTTAGTAAAGAAGTTGTTGAAAATATTATCTTCATTTCTTCTAGTGTTGTCCATGTCTTACTATTTTCTGATTGATTTATTTATTCATAATAAATTTGAATAATTAATTTATGTCTTTGAATTATTTTTATGATAGGATCATTGGCATACATTGTTAACTGAATGAGATTTAGGGTAGAATTGATTAGAGTTTTTAAAATGTACATATAATAATATTGAATGTACATATAATTAGGCTAAATGTACATACTGTTATATTATATGTACATATATGGTCATTGTTTTGAAAATGTACTTTAGTTTTTAGTATTAAAAATATTTGTTGTTGCAACACCGAATATAAAGATATGGTCATTGTTTTGAAAATTATTGATGCACCCAAAAGAGTGTATCTTATTTAACCTTGCACTAAAAAGATAAATTGTAAGTATAGTAGTTAGCAAGGGTCGAGTCCTCAGGGATTGGGTTTTAGTTTATAAGTTAATAGTTTCAAACTTAAATTCAAGAACAATAAAAGAAAAGGGTTTTTGAAGCCAGATTTAAACTAAAGTAAATAATAAGAAGAAGATGCAAGGCGGTATAACCAGCCAATAAAAATATATATACTAAATTAGGCGGTATAACCAGCCAATAAAAATATATATACTAAATTAGGCGGTATAACCAGCCAATAAAAGTAAAACAAAGTTAATATACAAATTAGGCGGTATAACCAGCCAATAAAAATAAATATACTTTTAAAAATAAGCAAACTAGAAAAGTAAGAAAACAAGTAAGTAAGAAGAATCAAATATGAAAAAATATGGTTAAGGTTTTCATTCTCCACCACTAGACATCATTAAGAATCAATTTCAGATCTATCAATATCAACCAACTATCAAAGTTAACAACCGTAGATAACAACAAGCTCTGTTATCCCAATCTTTCCTTAGTTTGTCGTTAAATAGAACAAGCTCTCTATTTAATCTCTAACCATTAAACAACCTAGAATAAGCTCTCTAAATTCAATTTAATGGCAGCTTTATGATGAGAAAGATAGGTTGATCTAAGCAACAAACACATAAGCTCAGATTGTTCAACTTAGGTTATGTTCCACTTTGCAATTATTGAAAACTTGACCATAATCATTAATCACAAATTGCCACTTATGAATAGGAAATCAAGACAATTACACGGATCAAGACTCCTAAACTAGCAATAGATAATTATCAAGATCTATCTAGTTGTACACCTAAATAAATCTAGACAACATCATGAACAATTCTTGTAGAAGAACATAAGCA
Organism: Fremontodendron californicum; assembly: GCA_030761205.1. Taxonomy (NCBI): domain Eukaryota; kingdom Viridiplantae; phylum Streptophyta; class Magnoliopsida; order Malvales; family Malvaceae; genus Fremontodendron; species Fremontodendron californicum. Next base: position 14,083,263 of record JAULJL010000023.1, read on the forward strand.
ACTTTGATAGAAAATTAATGATAGATAGAATCTGAAAATCAATCACAAAACATGTATAGGGCTTTGAAATCACCCTTAACCAAATAGAAGTTTAGCCTAGCATAGGCATTGTAAACATAAACATAAAATTAAAGAAAATCTAAGAAGAAAATAAAAGAAAGAAAGAAGAAGAGGAAGAATATTAATTATCCAACCTCTTGCTCTCTCTAAAGAAAAGGAAAACTAGAGAAAAGAAAGAAAACTAGAGAAAAGAAAGAAGAAGAAAACTTAGAGAATTTTATTAAAATGGCTAATATCCTACCTATGTACAATATGATCCTCTAAAATCATCCAAGGCCCTCTATTTATACACATTTTGGAGGGCTAAATGACAAGAGACAAGCTTTACAAATTTCAAAGGTAGGTATAATAGGTGGGTGCATTTTTCTAACAATTTTCGTCATATTGTATGACCATTTGATCAGCCAACTTGATGGTCGATTTTGTCAATCTTGGAGGCCTGATCTGATCACATGGTCTTCTAGAAAAATGTTCCCCTATGAGTTACGGATTCATAGCCGTTGGAATCAGCTCATTTGCTGATGTGGAGAAGAAGATATGGGCAAAATACGAAAACAGGTCAGCACAGACGTCATTGCACATCAGCCAATTGGATGGTCGATTGCTTCAATATTGGAGGCTTTATCTGATCACATGGTCTTCTAGACAAATGTTCCCCTATCAGTTAGTGATCCATAGCCGTTGAAAATCAGCTCATTTGCTGATGTGTATCAGACGATATGGGTCAAAATGCGAAAACTGCTCAGGACAGACGTCATTGCACATCAGCCAACTTGATGGTTGATTTCGCTAGGGAAAACGACTCCGTTTCAAGAAGTGTAAAACATGAAAAAGATAGATATGCCTCTTAACTTTGCACGGTTAAAATTTCAGCCTTATTGCTTTAGTGAAACTCCAGATATAGCTGATATGGCAAAAGGTGTCGGAACTGGAACTGAACTGGATTTGCCCTTAATTCTAGTAATCTGAAATCACTCAAAGAAACTTGTGAAAAACACCAAATTACATAAAAAAATAAAAGATCATAAACACAATTAGACTAAACAATAATAACTCGTATTTGACACAAAACAATAATAAAAACATAACTAAAAAAACTATATAATTATACGAGTTATCACGCCCCCCACACTTAGATTGTTGCTAGTCCCTAGCAACGACTCAATAAAAATAAAAATAAGAAAATCTAATCTAATCCACTTTCGTAGGAAATCACGGTGGCACTTAGCATGTGACACAAGCCTTTAAACCCCTAGGTGTCCCTAGTGGACGAGTTTAGTCTCGTGAGGGTTTACTAGGACGATACCCACAAACATTGAAGACATAAGAAAAACTAAAAATAATAATTATAACTAATCCTTCCAATATAAATTAGAGATAATCATTGGACAAGTCTTAAAAACTAATCAATAGCTTAAAGAAATTCACAAAAAATCTTGCTTGAATGTAAATTGTTTGAGTTAAACCAATATTAACATAACATATTTCAATCAAAATAGTGCATATTCAAACTTAATCTCAACTTCTCACATGGGATACTCTCTTGATTTTCACTTTTTAAAGTAGTGGTAAAGTGTTTACACTCAATCAATCTAATGAAAAACAGTTCTACCATATTCTTGCTTGTCCACCTATTCTCCACTATTTAGATCATACAACTTCATGAATCAAGAGGTCTTTAATCAAGGTTATAATGGGGCCAAGGGGTTTGTAATGTGGTTGAAGAACAAAAGGATAAAGATATCACAAAGGTTCCAAAGAGTTCATAGAGTTTAGAGACATAATAAGATCATACAAATAAAACTTCTCAAAACTCTTATAAAGCACATAATAACATAGGCTAAATATTCATGTTGAGCCTTTGCAATCATTCTAACCAACTTTGTAACATCTTTTTCTTTACTTTAACTAGAAGTTCAAGAGAAGATTTTTTTTTTTTTAATATGGGAATGTATTTGACAATGATCCCTTTCTTTTTCTCTTGACTTTTTTCTTTCTTTTCCCCCCACACTTATTTCTTGTTTCTAACCCAAATTTTCAATAAATCTTCCTTGTCCTTTGCAACTTGTCTCAAAACATGCTAATTTATCTTTGGAACAAAGGTAAAGATATAAGTATATTTAGGTTAGGGACAAGTTATGGTTACCAAAGAGATAGCTTATTCAATGTAGGCTGATGCACCCAAAAGAGTGTATCTTATTTAACCTTGCACTAAAAAGATAAATTGTAAGTATAGTAGTTAGCAAGGGTCGAGTCCTCAGGGATTGGGTTTTAGTTTATAAGTTAATAGTTTAAAACTTAAATTCAAGAACAATAAAAGAAAAGGGGTTTTTGAAGCCAGATTTAAACTAAAGTAAATAATAAGAATAAGATGCAAGGCGGTAATAACCAGCCAATAAAAATATATATACTAAATTAGGCGGTATAACCAGCCAATAAAAATATATATACTAAATTAGGCGGTATAACCAGCCAATAAAAATAAAACAAAGTTAATATACAAATTAGGCGGTATAACCAGCCAATAAAAATAAATATAAAAAATAAGCAAACTAAAAGTAAGAAAACAAATAAGTAAGAAGAATCAAATATGAAAAATATGGTTAAGGTTTCATTCTCCACCACTAGACATCATTAAGAATCAATTTCAGATCTATCAATATCAACCAACTATCAAAGTTAACAACCGTAGATAACAACAAGCTCTGTTACCCCAATCTTTCCTTAGTTTGTCGTTAAATAGAACAAGCTCTCTATTTAATCTCTAACCATTAAACAACCTAGAATAAGCTCTCTAAATTCAATTTAATGGCAGCTTTATGATGAGAAAGATAGGTTGATCTAAGCAACAAACACATAAGCTCGGATTGTTCAACTTAGGTTATGTTCCACTTTGCAATTATTGAAAACTTGACCATAATCATTAATCACAAATTGCCACTTATGAATAGGAAATCAAGACAATTACACGGATCAAGACTCCTAAACTAGCAATAGATAATTATCAAGATCTATCTAGTTGTACACCTAAATAAATCTAGACAACATCATGAACAATTCTTGTAGAAGAACATAAGCAACTTTGATAGAAAATTAATGATAGATAGAATCTGAAAATCAATCACAAAAACATGTCTAGGGCTTTGAAATCACCCTTAACCAAATAGAAGTTTAGCCTAGCATAGGCATTATAAACATAAACATAAAATTAAAGAAAATCTAAGAAGAAAATAAAAGAAAGAAAGAAGAAGAGGAAGAATATTAATTATCCAACCTCTTGCTCTCTCTAAAGAAAAAGAAAACTAGAGAAAAGAAAGAAAACTAGAGAAAAGAAAGAAGAAGAAAACTTAGAGAATTTTATTAAAATGGCTAATATCCTACCTATGTACAATATGATCCTCTACAATCATCAAAGGCCCTCTATTTATACACATTTTGGAAGGCTAAATGACAAGAGACAAGCTTTACAAATTTCAAAGGTAGGTATAATAGGTGGGGTGAATTTTTCTAACAATTTTCGTCATATTGTATGACAATTTTGATCAGCCAACTTGATGGTCGATTTCGTCAATGTTGGAGGGCCTGATCTGATCACATGGTCTTCTAGAAAAAGGTTCCCCTATCAGTTACGGATCCATAGCCGTTGGAATCAGCTCATTTGCTGATGTGGATAAGCAGATATGGGCAAAATACGAAAACATGTCAGCACAGACGTCATTGCACATCAGCCAACTTGATGGTCGATTTCGTCAATATTAGAGGCCTGATCTGATCATATGGTCTTCTAGACAAAGGTTCCCGTATCAGTTACGGATCCATAGCCATTGGAATCAGCTCATTTTCTGATGTGGATAAGCAGATATGGGCAAAATACGAAAACAGGTCAGCACAGACGTCATTGCACATCAGCCAACTTGATGGTCGATTTCTTCAATATTGGAGGCTTTATCTGATCACATGGTCTTCTAGAAAAATGTTCCCCTACCCGTTAGTGATCCATAGCCGTTGGAATCAGCTCATTTTCTGCTGTGTATCGGACGATATGGTCAAAATGCGAAAACTGCTCAGGACAGATGTCATTGCACATCAGCCAACTTGATGGTTGATTTCGCTAGGGAAAACGACTCCGTTTCAAGAAGTGTAAAACATGAAAAAGATAGATATGCCTCTTAACTTTTCACGGTTAAAATTTCAGCCTTATTGCTTCAGTGAAACTCCAGATATAGCTGATATGGCAAAAGGTGTCGGAACTGGAACTGAACTGGATTTGCCCTTAATTCTAGTAATCTGAAATCACTCAAAGAAACTTGTGAAAAACACCAAATTACATAAAAATATAAAAGATCATAAACACAAGTAGACTAAGCAATAATAACTCGTATTTGACACAAAACAATAATAAAACATAACTAAAAACTATATAATTATACGAGTTATCACTTATAATATTTAATGAATGAACAACTAAGTAAATGACTAAGTGTATGAACTTAAATGACTAATTATAAAGAATGAATGAATGAACAAATAAATAAGTGACTAAGTGTATGAACAATTTATAAAAAATAAATGAATGAATGATTATGAATATAAATGAATGGAACGATACCCACAAACATTGAAAAATTAAAATATAAATAAACTACATATAAATAAACTACATATACTAAAAATATTTACTCCTAATCCTTTCAATACAAATTAGAGACAATATTTGAACAAGTCTTATAAACTAATCAATAGCTTAAAAAAATTTCACAAAAAATCATGCTTGAATGTAAATTGTTTGAGTTAAGCCAATATTAGCATAACATATCTCAATCAAAATAGTGCATGTTCAAATTTAATCTCAACTTCTCACATGGGATACTCTCTTGATTTTCACTCTTTAAAGTAGTGGTAAAGTGTTTACACTCAATCAATCTCATGAAAACACTTCTACCATATGCTTGCTTGTCCACCTATTCTCCACTAAAAGATCATGCAACTTCATAAATCAAGAGGTCTTTAATCAAGGTTGTAATGGGGCCAAGGGGTTTGTAATGTGGTTGAAGAACAAAAGGATAAAGATATCACAAAGGTTCCAAAGAGTTCATAAAGTTTAGAGACATAAAAAGATTATACAAAGAAACTTCTCAAAACTCTTTACAAGTACATAGTCACCTAGGCCGGATATTCATGTTGGGCCTTTTCTTCATTCTAAACAACTTTGTAACATCTTTTTCTTTTTCCACAAATTCAAGAGATGATTCATTTTTTTTATATAGGAATGTATTTGCCAGTATTCCATTTCTTTTTCTCTTGACTTTTCTTTTCTTTTCCCCCCACACTTATTTCTTGTTTCTAACCAAAAAATATCCCTTGTCTTTGCAACTTGTCTCAAATCATGCTAATTCATCTTTGGAACAAAGGTAAAGATATAAGTATATTTAGGTTAGGGACAAGTTATGGTTACCAAAGAGATAGCTTATTCAATGTAGGCTCAAATTGGTTCACTAAGGGTGTATTCTCTTGGAACATTAATAATGGATGGCTGTTTGGCTCTGGTTATAATCCTAATGCCTCTATCATATTCATGTTGTCACATGTATCAATATAGTCTCAAACGGTTTAAAGCAAGTTCTAGAGAATCATGTAATCATAAGAGCACTCAAGAAAGAAATTAGATTGATTTGTATAATGCATCAATCATTATAGGCTCAAAAACTCACAAGGATGATTATACAAGTCAGATTAAGTCTAAACATGCTTCTTTCTCAATCAACATATCATATTAACATTGGCTCATAAAAAATGATATCAAGCTCAATTCTCATGAAAATCTTCTCACTAATAACCAGTTTAGACCTATGCAATTCATATCTCATCATTGTATTAAAAAAGGAACTAAAACACACTAAAAAAAATAATAATAATAATAATAAAGACTCATAAAAAAAAATAGTAGACAAAAATAAAAGAAATCCTAAATCATTCCCCCCACACTTAATTCTTACATTGTCCTCAATGTAAGTCTATTAACCCAAATGAAAGAATCATGTGTAAGAGAAAAGAACTAATAACATAAGAATAGAAATAACTAAGACTCAAAACAAAACAAACCCATGCAACCTAAATAATCCTAAAATACTAAACAAAAATTAACAAGTAAACATAAAAAATAAAAATAAAAACAATAAAAATAAAAATAATAAAAGAAAAGAAAAAGGAAAAGAAAGAGAAAGAGAAAGCAAATCTGAATATGGAAGGTTGGCAATTTCTTCTTTAATTGGGTTGCCTTCCCAATTAACACTTGAGTTAATGTTTTGAACCTAACCAACACCCCTTCTTGGCTTTTTAGGCTTGTCAGGCTCATACATGAAATTTTCCAAATTAATGCGTTTGAGAGGAAGCTTTCTTTGCACAAAAGTGGATGCATTCTCCATTACAAGTATTATTCCATCATCCTTTGTGGTGCATATCTCATCGAGGAATGGAGCATATTTTGATACTTGTTGAATGGCATCCACAAACAAACTGTTTAAGGTTTCCAACGTGTCTTGTTCATGTTCATCCTCCTTGAACTTTGCAAATCTACTAGGAAAAGGTGGAGAAGAAACATTAGTAAAAATTGGAATCTCAAACGTTACCTCAGGTGCTGAAATACTCTTATTTGGATCATTGGCTTCATTATCCTCAAGAATAGAATTCATCTCTAATTTTGTCTCATCCTCATCTTGTTCCTCATTCCTCAAGGTCACAATAGTAGTATTCTCCTTTGGGTTAATCATTGTTTGGGCAGGGAGTTCTTCAGATCTTTGTGCTACCCATCCCACCATACTACTAGTCAAATGGATCATTTGCTTTTCCAAACTCTGGATGCTTGCCCTTGTTTCCTGTTGAAATTGCAATGTATCAGTAACAAGAGAATAGACAAGATCTTCTAAAGAAGTACCTGAGTTTTGAGTCATATGTGGTGGTTGAAAAAGATCTGGTTCTTGGGACCATGATTGATTGAAGCTAGATGGATGAGTGTAATTGGCATAAGGATCTACTTCTTGGTAATTTTTCGAGTAGCCATAATTAGTATGATCCCACCATCCCTCATGGTAAGTGTTTGAGTAATGATCATACTGTTGGTCTTCGAACACTTGATGGCCTTGACATCCTCCCATGGCCAATTGTTGAACTGGGGAGGTGAGATTGGCTTGTTGATTTTCCATGTTCATGTATGCCACCAACTCTTCAAGTGTTAGATTGCTCAATTCCATTGTTTTTTTATTTTTATTTTTTTTTTAAAATTTGAAAAGAAAAACTTGTATGTACAAGAAAATAAAACTAATTAGAACTGAAAATAAGAATAAACCAAGTAACAAATAAACTAAAGAAAGCAATCCCCGGCAACGGCGCCAAAAATTTGATGCACCCAAAAGAGTGTATCTTATTTAACCTTGCACTAAAAAGATAAATTGTAAGTATAGTAGTTAGCAAGGGTCGAGTCCTCAGGGATTGGGTTTTAGTTTATAAGTTAATAGTTTAAAACTTAAATTCAAGAACAATAAAAGAAAAGGGGTTTTTGAAGCCAGATTTAAACTAAAGTAAATAATAAGAATAAGATGCAAGGCGGTATAACCAGCCAATAAAAAAATATATACTAAATTAGGCGGTATAACCAGCCAATAAAAATATATATACTAAATTAGGCGGTATAACCAGCCAATAAAAATAAAACAAAGTTAATATACAAATTAGGCGGTATAACCAGCCAATAAAAATAAATATAAAAAATAAGCAAACTAAAAGTAAGAAAACAAATAAGTAAGAAGAATCAAATATGAAAAATATGGTTAAGGTTTCATTCTCCACCACTAGACATCATTAAGAATCAATTTCAGATCTATCAATATCAACCAACTATCAAAGTTAACAACCGTAGATAACAACAAGCTCTGTTACCCCAATCTTTCCTTAGTTTGTCGTTAAATAGAACAAGCTCTCTATTTAATCTCTAACCATTAAACAACCTAGAATAAGCTCTCTAAATTCAATTTAATGGCAGCTTTATGATGAGAAAGATAGGTTGATCTAAGCAACAAACACATAAGCTCGGATTGTTCAACTTAGGTTATGTTCCACTTTGCAATTATTGAAAACTTGACCATAATCATTAATCACAAATTGCCACTTATGAATAGGAAATCAAGACAATTACACGGATCAAGACTCCTAAACTAGCAATAGATAATTATCAAGATCTATCTAGTTGTACACCTAAATAAATCTAGACAACATCATGAACAATTCTTGTAGAAGAACATAAGCAACTTTGATAGAAAATTAATGATAGATAGAATCTGAAAATCAATCACAAAACATGTCTAGGGCTTTGAAATCACCCTTAACCAAATAGAAGTTTAGCCTAGCATAGGCATTATAAACATAAACATAAAATTAAAGAAAATCTAAGAAGAAAATAAAAGAAAGAAAGAAGAAGAGGAAGAATATTAATTATCCAACCTCTTGCTCTCTCTAAAGAAAAAGAAAACTAGAGAAAAGAAAGAAAACTAGAGAAAAGAAAGAAGAAGAAAACTTAGAGAATTTTATTAAAATGGCTAATATCCTACCTATGTACAATATGATCCTCTACAATCATCCAAGGCCCTCTATTTATACACATTTTGGAAGGCTAAATGACAAGAGACAAGCTTTACAAATTTCAAAGGTAGGTATAATAGGTGGGTGAATTTTTCTAACAATTTTCGTCATATTGTATGACAATTTTGATCAGCCAACTTGATGGTCGATTTCGTCAATGTTGGAGGCCTGATCTGATCACATGGTCTTCTAGAAAAAGGTTCCCCTATCAGTTACGGATCCATAGCCGTTGGAATCAGCTCATTTGCTGATGTGGATAAGCAGATATGGGCAAAATACGAAAACATGTCAGCACAGACGTCATTGCACATCAGCCAACTTGATGGTCGATTTCGTCAATATTAGAGGCCTGATCTGATCATATGGTCTTCTAGACAAAGGTTCCCGTATCAGTTACGGATCCATAGCCATTGGAATCAGCTCATTTTCTGATGTGGATAAGCAGATATGGGCAAAATACGAAAACAGGTCAGCACAGACGTCATTGCACATCAGCCAACTTGATGGTCGATTTCTTCAATATTGGAGGCTTTATCTGATCACATGGTCTTCTAGAAAAATGTTCCCCTACCCGTTAGTGATCCATAGCCGTTGGAATCAGCTCATTTTCTGCTGTGTATCGGACGATATGGTCAAAATGCGAAAACTGCTCAGGACAGATGTCATTGCACATCAGCCAACTTGATGGTTGATTTCGCTAGGGAAAACGACTCCGTTTCAAGAAGTGTAAAACATGAAAAAGATAGATATGCCTCTTAACTTTTCACGGTTAAAATTTCAGCCTTATTGCTTCAGTGAAACTCCAGATATAGCTGATATGGCAAAAGGTGTCGGAACTGGAACTGAACTGGATTTGCCCTTAATTCTAGTAATCTGAAATCACTCAAAGAAACTTGTGAAAAACACCAAATTACATAAAAATATAAAAGATCATAAACACAATTAGACTAAACAATAATAACTCGTATTTAACACAAAACAATAATAAAACATAACTAAAAACTATATAATTATACGAGTTATCACACCCCCACACTTAGATTGTTGCTAGTCCCTAGCAACGACTCAATAAAAATAAAATAAGAAAATCTAATCTAATCCATTTTCGTAGGAAATCACGGTGGCACTTAGCATGTGACACAAGCCTTTAAACCCCTAGGTGTCCCTAGTGGACGAGTTTAGTCTCGTGAGGGTTTACTAGAACGATACCCACAAACATTGAAAAATTAAAATATAAATAAACTACATATAAATAAACTACATATACTAAAAATATTTACTCCTAATCCTTTCAATACAAATTAGAGACAATATTTGAACAAGTCTTATAAACTAATCAATAGCTTAAAAAAATTTCACAAAAAATCATGCTTGAATGTAAATTGTTTGAGTTAAGCCAATATTAGCATAACATATCTCAATCAAAATAGTGCATGTTCAAATTTAATCTCAACTTCTCACATGGGATACTCTCTTGATTTTCACTCTTTAAAGTAGTGGTAAAGTGTTTACACTCAATCAATCTCATGAAAACACTTCTACCATATGCTTGCTTGTCCACCTATTCTCCACTAAAAGATCATGCAACTTCATAAATCAAGAGGTCTTTAATCAAGGTTGTAATGGGGCCAAGGGGTTTGTAATGTGGTTGAAGAACAAAAGGATAAAGATATCACAAAGGTTCCAAAGAGTTCATAAAGTTTAGAGACATAAAAAGATTATACAAAGAAACTTCTCAAAACTCTTTACAAGTACATAGTCACCTAGGCCGGATATTCATGTTGGGCCTTTTCTTCATTCTAAACAACTTTGTACCCAAAGGATATTCATGTTGGGCCTTTTCTTCATTCTAAACGGCGCCAAAAATTTGATGCACCCAAAAGAGTGTATCTTATTTAATCTTGCACTAAAAAGATAAATTGTAAGTATAGTAGTTAGCAAGGGTCGAGTCCTCAGGGATTGGGTTTTAGTTTATAAGTTAATAGTTTAAAACTTAAATTCAAGAACAATAAAAGAAAAGGGGTTTTTGAAGCCAGATTTAAACTAAAGTAAATAATAAGAATAAGATGCAAGGCGGTATAACCAGCCAATAAAAATATATATACTAAATTAGGCGGTATAACCAGCCAATAAAAATATATATACTAAATTAGGCGGTATAACCAGCCAATAAAAATAAAACAAAGTTAATATACAAATTAGGCGGTATAACCAGCCAATAAAAATAAATATAAAAAATAAGCAAACTAAAAGTAAGAAAACAAATAAGTAAGAAGAATCAAATATGAAAAATATGGTTAAGGTTTCATTCTCCACCACTAGACATCATTAAGAATCAATTTCAGATCTATCAATATCAACCAACTATCAAAGTTAACAACCGTAGATAACAACAAGCTCTGTTACCCCAATCTTTCCTTAGTTTGTCGTTAAATAGAACAAGCTCTCTATTTAATCTCTAACCATTAAACAACCTAGAATAAGCTCTCTAAATTCAATTTAATGGCAGCTTTATGATGAGAAAGATAGGTTGATCTAAGCAACAAACACATAAGCTCGGATTGTTCAACTTAGGTTATGTTCCACTTTGCAATTATTGAAAACTTGACCATAATCATTAATCACAAATTGCCACTTATGAATAGGAAATCAAGACAATTACACGGATCAAGACTCCTAAACTAGCAATAGATAATTATCAAGATCTATCTAGTTGTACACCTAAATAAATCTAGACAACATCATGAACAATTCTTGTAGAAGAACATAAGCAACTTTGATAGAAAATTAATGATAGATAGAATCTGAAAATCAATCACAAAACATGTCTAGGGCTTTGAAATCACCCTTAACCAAATAGAAGTTTAGCCTAGCATAGGCATTATAAACATAAACATAAAATTAAAGAAAATCTAAGAAGAAAATAAAAGAAAGAAAGAAGAAGAGGAAGAATATTAATTATCCAACCTCTTGCTCTCTCTAAAGAAAAAGAAAACTAGAGAAAAGAAAGAAAACTAGAGAAAAGAAAGAAGAAGAAAACTTAGAGAATTTTATTAAAATGGCTAATATCCTACCTATGTACAATATGATCCTCTACAATCATCCAAGGCCCTCTATTTATACACATTTTGGAAGGCTAAATGACAAGAGACAAGCTTTACAAATTTCAAAGGTAGGTATAATAGGTGGGTGAATTTTTCTAACAATTTTCGTCATATTGTATGACAATTTTGATCAGCCAACTTGATGGTCGATTTCGTCAATGTTGGAGGCCTGATCTGATCACATGGTCTTCTAGAAAAAGGTTCCCCTATCAGTTACGGATCCATAGCCGTTGGAATCAGCTCATTTGCTGATGTGGATAAGCAGATATGGGCAAAATACGAAAACATGTCAGCACAGACGTCATTGCACATCAGCCAACTTGATGGTCGATTTCGTCAATATTAGAGGCCTGATCTGATCATATGGTCTTCTAGACAAAGGTTCCCGTATCAGTTACGGATCCATAGCCATTGGAATCAGCTCATTTTCTGATGTGGATAAGCAGATATGGGCAAAATACGAAAACAGGTCAGCACAGATGTCATTGCACATCAGCCAACTTGATGGTCGATTTCTTCAATATTGGAGGCTTTATCTGATCACATGGTCTTCTAGAAAAATGTTCCCCTACCCGTTAGTGATCCATAGCCGTTGGAATCAGCTCATTTTCTGCTGTGTATCGGACGATATGGTCAAAATGCGAAAACTGCTCAGGACAGATGTCATTGCACATCAGCCAACTTGATGGTTGATTTCGCTAGGGAAAACGACTCCGTTTCAAGAAGTGTAAAACATGAAAAAGATAGATATGCCTCTTAACTTTTCACGGTTAAAATTTCAGCCTTATTGCTTCAGTGAAACTCCAGATATAGCTGATATGGCAAAAGGTGTCGGAACTGGAACTGAACTGGATTTGCCCTTAATTCTAGTAATCTGAAATCACTCAAAGAAACTTGTGAAAAACACCAAATTACATAAAAATATAAAAGATCATAAACACAATTAGACTAAACAATAATAACTCGTATTTAACACAAAACAATAATAAAACATAACTAAAAACTATATAATTATACGAGTTATCATAGGCTCAAATTGGTTCACTAAGGGTGTGTTCTCTTGGAACATTAATAATGGATGGCTGTTTGGCCCTGGCTAAAAATCCTAATGCCTCTATCATATTCATGTTGTCACATGTATCAATATAGTCTCAAACGGTTTAAAGCAAGTTCTAGAGAATCATGTAATCATAAGAGCACTCAAGAAAGAAATTAGATTGATTTGTATAATGCATCAATCATTACAGGCTCAAAAACTCACAAGGATGATTATACAAGTCAGATTAAGTCTAAACATGCTTCTTTCTCAATCAACATATTATATTAACATTGGCTCATAAAAAATGATATCAAGCTCAATTCTCATGAAAATCTTCTCACTAATAACCAGTTTAGACCTATGCAATTCATATCTCATCATTGTATTAAAAAAGGAACTAAAACACACTAAAAAAAATAATAATAATAATAATAAAGACTCATAAAAAAAAATAGTAGACAAAAATAAAAGAAATCCTAAATCATTCCCCCCACACTTAATTCTTACATTGTCCTCAATGTAAGTCTATTAACCCAAATGAAAGAATCATGTGTAAGAGAAAAGAACTAATAACATAAGAATAGGAATAACTAGACTCAAAACAAAACAAACTCATGCAACCTAAATAATCCTAAAATACTAAACAAAAATTAACAAGTAAACGTAAAAAGATTAAAATCAAACTGACAAGGTATGTCTCAAGTCTCCCTTACTCAGACCTTGTTCAGAATGAATACTTCTAAATTGCTTAAAACACAACAAACTCTTTTTTTTTTTTTTTTGAAAAGAAGAAATCAAACTGACAAGGTATGTCTCAAGTCTCCCTTACTCAGACCTTGTTCAGAATGAATACTTCTAAATTGCTTAAAACACAACAAACTTTTGTTTTTTTTTTTTTTTTTTTAAGAAGGTAAAATTTAGGAGATATTACCTGTAGAGGTTGCTAACCACTTATTATAACTGAGACACAACAAACAAAATGTTAGATAATGTCACAAAGACAAAGTGCAATCCACTCCTTGCTCGTCCATATCTCTTTTTCTTTTTCCGAGCGTTTGCGAAACAACCGTAGCAGATAAATACTCATAAGCTTGGAGCTTTTTGAGTAAATCTTCAATGGTTGTAGCAGAAATTATGGTTCTCATTGCCTCTGAAAACATGAATCCATTATCCACAGCATTATCTAAATATGAAAGCAAATTACTAAAATAACCATTAATATTAAGCAAACCAATGGGTTTCTTATTTGTGACCAAAGATGACCAAGAAGCCACGCAAGCTATTTCTTCCAATGTACCCAGACCTCCTGGTAAAGCAATGAATGCATCGGCAGAATGGTACATGATTGTTATCCGTTCAGGGACACTCCAGACTTGTATTTCCTTACCCACGGTAGGTCCACAAAAACTTGTGAATAGTTTTGGCACGATTCCTAGAACTGGACTTCCTCCGGCGTGTGCTGCTGTAGCGACTGCTCCCATTAAACCCGTACTACCGCCTCCATAAATCAAGTGGATCTTTTGTTGGGAAAGTATTACTCCAACTCTTATGGCTTCATCAGCGAATATGTTATTTTTCCCTGGATAAGCACCTCCAAAGACACAAATTTTTTTAATGCGCTGGGATGAAGTACTTTCCATTTTTTTTTTCTTCGAGTGCCTGAAAGAGAATGAGTACATGGTGTAATATATAGAGGACTGAGTAGTGAATCAGACAAGAGTAATAATGTCGCCGAAAGTGTATCTGACCTGTCAGAAGAAAATGTTAACCTAACAAAAGATTTTTGCGTGATTTCAGGAAGAAAATCAAAAAGAGAAGAAAAAATCAACCGTAAAAGACAAATAAAAAAAAATAACGAGAATAATTACACAAATCGAACAACACGTAAATTACCGAAATAAAGTTATTGCAAATCAAACCAAAAGCTGAGAAGTCATTTATTGTAATTGTGATTGTGGCTCACATCTTCCTCTGGTTTTACGTCCAGAAACGGCTTAAACGCCTTCTATGAGTCGAGGATATGCTTTCCATCCAGTTTTCTTACAAGCTGGCAAACAGGGTCTTTTAACATCAGATTCCCAAGATGTTGCCATTCCCTTTGGAATTGCGGCCATAAATCAAGAATTTCTCTTTGTACGTCTCCACTAGGATGCGTCTCAAGAGAAAGTTGGATATTACCCAAATTCTCCTTACTCAGTCCATCCTTAATGAATTCAATTTTATCATCTCGATTAGAGGACGGAATCCCAATAGAACGACATTTACCGTTACACGTCCATCGTGCACATTTGTGGCAATTTGAACTCATGCGCTTTGCTCGTCGCTTCTTTGCAAAAGTGCTTCTACCTGTACCTGGTAAATGCAAAATAGGAAGATATTCATCTTCACGTACCTTGGCTTCAATTATCCAACGTATGTCTCCAGGAATCCCTTTGTGCATAAGCATTCTTAATCTTTCAAATCGAACTTGGTAAAGCTTCAGTAAAATATTTCGAGGAAAAGGAGGAAATCGTTTCTGCAATCTTGTGAGAATATCATCCATCCTGAAAAAAAATGAAAAAAAAAATGAAAGAGAAATTGAAAGAGAAATTTATATACAATATCAGTTTTGTGGGTAGCTGATGGAACCGATTTAAATAATCACGGAGTACCGTTATCCGCCATTTAACCGGGGTTAAAAAAATTATATTTACATCTAGTTATTTTCAAAACAAGGATCAGAAAGAAAAACAACATAAAAAGACTCAAAAACAAAACACTCTAAATAAAATCCTAAATTCTCCCCCCCACACATAATTCTTACATTGTCATTAATGTAATGCTATTATCCCCCAATGCAAGAATTATATGTAAGAGAAAAGAACTATTAAACAAAAGAAACTTATGCAGCCTAAATGAACTTAAAAGCAGTAAACACAATTAACAAAGAAACATAAGAAATAAAATAAAAACAATAAAAATAATAAAAGAAAAAGGAAAAAAAAGAGAAAGCAAATCTGAATATGGAAGGTTGGCAATTTCATCTTTAATTGGGCTGCCTTCCCAATTAACACTTGAGTTAGTGTTTTGAATCTAACCAACACCCCTTCTTGGCTTTTTAGGCTTGTGAGGCTCATACATGAAATTTCCCAAATTTATGCGTTTGAGAGGAAGCTTTCTTTGCACAACAGTGGATGCATTCTCCATTACAAGTATTATTCCATCATCCTTGGTGGTGCATATCTCATCGAGGAATGTTGCATCTTTTGGTACTTGTTGAATGGCATCCACAAATAAACTGTTTAAGGTTTCAAGGATGTCTTGTTCATGTTCCTCCTCCTTGAACTTTGCGAATCTACTAGGAAAAGGTGGAGAAGAAACATTAGCAAAAATTGGAATCTTAAACGTTACCTCCGGTGTCGAAATACTCTTATTTGGATCTGTGGCTTTATTATCCTCAAGAATAGAATCCATCTCTAATTTTGTCTCATCCTCATCTTGTTCCTCATTCCTGAAGGTCACAATAGTAGCATTCTCCTTTGGGTTAATCATCGTTTGGGCAGGGAGTTCTTCAGATCTTTGTGCTACCCATCCCACCATACTACTAGCCAATTGGCTCATTTGCTTTTCCAAACTCTGGATGCTTGCCCTTGTTTCCTGTTGAAATTGCAAAGTATTAGTAACAAGAGAATAGACAAGATCTTCTAAAGAAGTACCTGAGTTTTGAGTCATATGTGATGGCTGAAAAAGATCTGATTCTTGAGACCATGATTGATTGAAGATAGATGGATGAGTGTAACTGGCATAAGGATCTACTTCTTGGAATTTTTTTGAGTAGCCATAATTAGTATGATCCCACCATCCCTCATGGTAAGTGTTTGAGTAATGATCATGCAGTTGGTCTTGGAACACTTGATGGCCTTGACATCCTCCCATGGCAAATTGTTGAACTGGGAAGGTGAGATTGGCTTGTTGATTCTCCATGTTCATGTATGCCACCAACTCTTCAAGTGTTAGATTGCTCAATTCCATCGTTTTTTTTTTTTTTATATTTTTTTTTTTTTCAAAATTTGATAAGAAAAACCCGTATGTACAAGAAAACAAAACTCATTAGAACTGAATATAAGAATAAACTAAGTAACAAATAAACTAAAGAAAACAATCCCCGCAACGGCGCCAAAAATTTGATGCACCCAAAAGAGTGTATCTTATTTAACCTTGCACTAAAAAGATAAATTGTAAGTATAGTAGTTAACAAGGGTCGAGTCCTCAGGGATTGGGTTTTAGTTTATAAGTTAATAGTTTCAAACTTAAATTCAAGAACAATAAAAGAAAAGGGGTTTTTGAAGCCAGATTTAAACTAAAGTAAATAATAAGAAGAAGATGCAAGGCGGTATAACCAGCCAATAAAAATATATATACTAAATTAGGCGGTATAACCAGCCAATAAAAATATATATACTAAATTAGGCGGTATAACCAGCCAATAAAAGTAAAACAAAGTTAATATACAAATTAGGCGGTATAACCAGCCAATAAAAATAAATATACTTTTAAAAATAAGCAAACTAGAAAAGTAAGAAAACAAGTAAGTAAGAAGAATCAAATATGAAAAATATGGTTAAGGTTTCATTCTCCACCACTAGACATCATTAAGAATCAATTTCAGATCTATCAATATCAACCAACTATCAAAGTTAACAACCGTAGATAACAACAAGCTCTGTTATCCCAATCTTTCCTTAGTTTGTCGTTAAATAGAACAAGCTCTCTATTTAATCTCTAACCATTAAACAACCTAGAATAAGCTCTCTAAATTCAATTTAATGGCAGCTTTATGATGAGAAAGATAGGTTGATCTAAGCAACAAACACATAAGCTCGGATTGTTCAACTTAGGTTATGTTCCACTTTGCAATTATTGAAAACTTGACCATAATCATTAATCACAAATTGCCACTTATGAATAGGAAATCAAGACAATTACACGGATCAAGACTCCTAAACTAGCAATAGATAATTATCAAGATCTATCTAGTTGTACACCTAAATAAATCTAGACAACATCATGAACAATTCTTGTAGAAGAACATAAGCAACTTTGATAGAAAATTAATGATAGATAGAATCTGAAAATCAATCACAAAACATGTATAGGGCTTTGAAATCACCCTTAACCAAATAGAAGTTTAGCCTAGCATAGGCATTGTAAACATAAACATAAAATTAAAGAAAATCTAAGAAGAAAATAAAAGAAAGAAAGAAGAAGAGGAAGAATATTAATTATCCAACCTCTTGCTCTCTCTAAAGAAAAGGAAAACTAGAGAAAAGAAAGAAAACTAGAGAAAAGAAAGAAGAAGAAAACTTAGAGAATTTTATTAAAATGGCTAATATCCTACCTATGTACAATATGATCCTCTAAAATCATCCAAGGCCCTCTATTTATACACATTTTGGAGGGCTAAATGACAAGAGACAAGCTTTACAAATTTCAAAGGTAGGTATAATAGGTGGGTGCATTTTTCTAACAATTTTCGTCATATTGTATGACCATTTTGATCAGCCAACTTGATGGTCGATTTTGTCAATCTTGGAGGCCTGATCTGATCACATGGTCTTCTAGAAAAATGTTCCCCTATGCGTTACGGATTCATATCCGTTGGAATCAGCTCATTTGCTGATGTGGAGAAGAAGATATGGGCAAAATACGAAAACAGGTCAGCACAGACGTCATTGCACATCAGCCAATTGGATGGTCGATTGCTTCAATATTGGAGGCTTTATCTGATCACATGGTCTTCTAGACAAATGTTCCCCTATCAGTTAGTGATCCATAGCCGTTGAAATCAGCTCATTTGCTGATGTGTATCAGACGATATGGTCAAAATGCGAAAACTGCTCAGGACAGACGTCATTGCACATCAGCCAACTTGATGGTTGATTTCGCTAGGGAAAACGACTCCGTTTCAAGAAGTGTAAAACATGAAAAAGATAGATATGCCTCTTAACTTTGCACGGTTAAAATTTCAGCCTTATTTCTTTAGTGAAACTCCAGATATAGCTGATATGGCAAAAGGTGTCGGAACTGGAACTGAACTGGATTTGCCCTTAATTCTAGTAATCTGAAATCACTCAAAGAAACTTGTGAAAAACACCAAATTACATAAAAATATAAAAGATCATAAACACAATTAGACTAAACAATAATAACTCGTATTTGACACAAAACAATAATAAAACATAACTAAAAACTATATAATTATACGAGTTATCAATTATCTTAATTGTACAAGGAAAAATGTTAGAGACAAGCTTATGTTACATTCTCTTAGCACTCTTGTTTTTGTATGGTACATGTGGAAAGTTTGGAGTGTGGTTTAGTTAATGGTTTTCATTTTTGAAGAGTTGGCTTTATATATATATATATATATATATATATATATATATGTATGTTTGTATGAATTCATACATACATAAATAAGTTCGTTTGCTATGAACTTAGAGTATCCATACGGTAGATGTTGGCTAGGTTATCTAACTTTTTATGATGTTTTGTTATCTCTTAAATTTCAGGCTGGAGATGCACTGATATAATTGTATGATAATTTTAAATGTGAGTTTGAGACCAAGATTAATCTTCTCAAGCTGGTATGTTTTTATAGGTTTATGTGTTTTCTACGAATGCAATTGTATTATGTTGTGATACTAATGGAGGTGAAACTAATTTATCAAGATTTGATGTTAGAAACTTCTTGTTCTTCAGAGTCCCCTTTAGAAAATACTGTTTTATCAACAAATTAATGTGCAGCAATGCTCTGTAAGGTTAAATTCTAGTCTTACTAGTTTGAGCTTTTTCTTTCATGCTACATCCCCTTCTCTTATCATCAAAATAAAAAATTTTATAATAACATGGATGAATCGAGTTGCCAATTATGTAATTGACAATAAAACCTGCATTAAAATGACATACCGTTGTATGAAAGATAACGCTGATGGTAATATGGCTAATGTGCTTAAGTATTATGTTTTCCAGCCCGAAGACTGACGCTGTATTTAGCCTTACACCCAATCATTAAAAGTAGATGGATATTAAGTAAAGAAAGTTTACAGCTTTTATTTGGCTAACATATATATTTATCCTTTGACTTCATTTCATTTTATTTTAATCCTTTCAATTATATAGGATTTGACATGTAATATGTCCATTTATGCTCTTCTAGGAGATAACATCTACAACTTTGTAGAATTGCTTGCTCATAATATTGTAAGAAGATCTTTATTAATTTTGTTAATTTCACCATATATTGCAGTTCAATTTTTTTTACAAGCAAAATTGTTTCATGTCATGATAGTTGTTTGTGCCTCAATTTAATTGAAATGATATTCATGCTTGTTATTTGCTTGCTTGCATATATAGGACTATGAAGAAATTGTCAGTGTAAAAAAAGTACATATAAGTTGCAAGAATGTACATATAGTTATGCTACATCCTATGTAAATAATATGTGAATATTTAAGTGTTGCATAAATGAGAAAAGTATTTATTTCTCCCAACATATGGAAGTGATGGAGTAAATTTTCTTATGTTTATGTGACATTTGTTTGGGGCTTGTAAAAGTGAAATTTCTATTAATCTTAACAAATGTACATAAAATTTGTAAGAATGTGGCACATAATATCTTAATTGATTCATTTTTGGTAAAATACATATTATTTGTAGGAATGTACATATAGGTATACAATATGTACATTCCTGCATACTTATATGTACATTTAAGCAAAACAATATGTACATTTTTAGTTTCTACTAAATTCAACCCTAAATTGGTGTGATAGAATTTTACAGATAATATCTGTGTTTTACTTGAAGGGAAGGATGGGGAGATGAAATTCCAAAGTATGATGGAAAAGATTACCCCAAATATGTCATACAAAGCATACTGCCTTGAGCCTGAGGTAGGTTTCTGATTATTAATGTGCTTCCACTATCATATAAAATTGTCATGAAACTTGTCATTTTAAAGAGGAGGAACATGTAAGAGCTTAAATCATTGGGGTGTAGGATAGAAATTGTTAGAATATAAAAAAGTACATATAGTTTGGAATAATGTACATATTGTTTTCCTACATGTACATATTATTTTGTTATATGTACATATAAGTTGGCTTATTTTGTTGAAGCATTTCTTATAATTTCTGTTAGTTTTTAGTCGTTTTAAATGAAAAAAATGACATGCAAACATAGTATGATTAAAGGTTTGGCTTTAGGGAGCAAGACTCTTTTAATTGCAATTATGTTACTGTCATCGTAGTATTTACTATATTTCTTTTATGTTGCATGTCCCACAATATTGAGAGAGAGAGAAAAAAAGGATGCATTTAAATGACGTATAGGACATCAATGTTAGTAAAAAAATTATTTTAAAAAAAATTTAACTTATATGTACATGGCCACAACAGAATATGTACATTCCTGCATCTTTATATGTACATTTAGGCAAAACAATATGTACATTTGTAATTTTGTAGAATTAGTACAATTTTAATATGAAATAGATGCTGTCAAGAGTGGAATAATAGTTAAATGGTCCTAAATCTTAACAATATTTGTAAAAGGAAATTGAAGAAATAAGAATTTATTACTAAGGAGATCGAAAATACAAATATACCCTTAATGAAATCAACATAATAGCAAAAACAAAACTTGATATTTTGCTTCCGATAATCTTCTTCCCCTTCTCCTTTCCCCATTTTCCATCCCTTCCCTTACTTCCTGACCTCCCCATTCTATCTGCCCTTTCTTTTTTCTTCGTATATGTCAACTTGTTTTTACGAATAATTCTGATGGTGTACAATTTCCTTTTGGTATTGTAAATGTACTGTCATTGTTTTGCTTTAAGAAATTAAAGAATATGAATGTTACATGTACATATAGTTTAGTTGAATCTACATATAGTTTTGTTATAATTACATACTTTTATACTTCTATGTACATATAAGTGCGCAAATAGTTTTCCACATTTCTGAGAGATTTGTTCATATACTCTTTTTAAAATATACATATAGTTATGCTAAATGTACATATAGCTAGGCTAAATATACATATTGTTATAGGTATATGTATATGTACATATAGTTATTTTCTCTTGATTGGTCTTTTTACTTTTGGGTTCAAACGTAAAAGTCTATTGTTGCTTTATACATTGCAGAAACATATTGTTCGATCATTATAAAGTTGAAATGAGTGAATCAAGCGTTAACAAAAGAGTCTATTGTTATTGTCATATTGATGGTGAGGTCTTGATTGTTAATGGCGACTGTATAGAATATCGAGGTGGAAGAACAGTGGGTGTGATGATCGATGAAAACACTAGTTTTGAAGAATTAGTGCATCAAGTTGGGGAAAAATTAGGGAAGAGTGTTGATGGTCATGTATTTAGATATACACTGGAGTTTGACAAAACCAAGCTAATTGATTTGGTGAATGATGCCGGTTTGACAGATTTGATAAATTTTACTAATCGATTATGCAATTTGTATATTTTTCGAACTGAAGTGATTGAATCCGCCAACAACAATGACATAAATATAGTGCATCATTCGAACGAAGATCTGTTCTGGTAAGAAATATAAAGGCTTTATAACATAAAAGTATATAATTGCGTTACGTCTTACTCATGTTTTTGTTATAATTGCAGTGGGGTTATTGACAATGAAGACATAAGTGGAAACTATTCTGAGAGGGAACGTAATGTAGGTTCTTCCGTTGAATGTTCTAGTTCGAAGATATCTGGTGTTATTGTTGAATGTACTGCTGCGAACAAAAATCATTTTGAAAGCGAAATTTGGAAAGATCACATTATTGGCAGCGGTCAGAAATTCAAAGATGCATCTGCCTTTAGGCTGGGTCTTTATCAATTTAGTATTGCGAATGGATTTGCATATAAGTTTAAGAGGAATAGTAAGTCTTTTATTAGTGTGGTCTGCAAGGCTGAAGGCTGTCCTTGGCATTTAACTGCTTCGAAGATGCGATGTACTGACTTTATGGTTGTGGGGACATTTCTAAATGTGCACAACCACTGTGCGCAAGATGCAATTCAAAGTAGACCTTCTTCGAAGTCAAAATTTGTTGCTTCCATAATTTCGGAGAAAATGAATTTGCAACCGGACACAACGCCACATCAAATTCGTGCTGCATTAGAATCTGAATGTGGAATTCCAGTGACCTACCAGCAAGCTTGGGCATGCAAAGAGCAATCCATGAAGTTGCTGCATGGGAAAGTCGAGGACTCGTACAAATTTGTTCCATGGTTGTGTGAGCAAATCAAAGATGCTGACCCCCAAAGTGTCGTAATCTGCACTTATGATAATGGTAATCATTTTAAGCAATTGTTTATCGCTTATGGATGCTCAATTATTGGTTTTTTGAATGGGTGTCGAGGGTTGATTTTTATTGATGGTTGCCATTTGAGTGGACCTTATAAAGGGACGTTATTATCTGCTAGCTCAATAGATGCAAATAATCAGCTGTTCCCACTTGCATATGCAATTGTTAGCTCAGAAAGTTTAGACAATTGGATGTGGTTCCTGGAAATTTTAAAGTCAAATGTTACCAGAGATGTTTCGGTAACCATTATTTCTGATAGGAACCAGAATATTATCACTAGTGTTGGCACAATATTTGGATCGGCTTGTCATGCTTATTGTTACAGACATATTAAGGAAAACTTTAGTGCTGAAGTTAGCAAATTCATGCATGGTGGGAAAAAAGTGAAGGAGCAAGCCCTACAGTTGTTGGATGCAGTGGTTTATGCTAGACTTGAAGAGGATTACAATGTTGCATTCACAAATTTGACCATGTACAAAAAAGAGCTAGGTGAATGGGTGTTAGATAATCAGCCAGAACATTGGGTCATGTCAAAATTCAGTCATCCTCGTTGGGATCATATTACTAGCAACGTTGCAGAGTCTTTCAATGCATGGTTAGTCAAGGAGAGGCGACACAACATCATTTCCCTCATCAATGAGCATAGAGAAAAATTGGCTAAAAAAATTTATAAAGCTAAGTCTGATGTCAGTAATTGGAAATATGGAGTTGGGAAGAATGTTGAGGAAAAATTACTGGAGAGTATTGGAAGAAGTAAATACTTTCATGTTTCTTGTTATAGCGATTTCACCGCTAAGGTAAGTCACGGCAACAAAGACATTGTTGTTAACTTGAGGACTCGACAATGCACATGTTTAGGATGGCAAATGAGTGGACTTCCTTGTGCCCATGCTTCTGCAGTCATTGAAGCAAAACATGGAGACATATATCAGTTCGTTGATGATTGTTATAAGTCAACGAAACAGGAGTTGATTTATTCACTTACAATGGCTCCAGTTGAGACTCATAACTTGCTTGATTTCACCCTATCAGACATCAGTCATTTATCGTTGAAGCCTCCTTTAACGAAGAGGCCACCCGGTAGACCAAAAGTCAAGCGCATTGAATCACAATTTATCAAGAAACGAGAAATTCATTGCTCTAAGTGTAAGCAAATTGGTCACAATCGAGTTTCATGCAGATCGCCAAATCCAGTGTAAAGCAATTGTAAGTTTTACATGATTACTATTTAAATTTACTTTTTCTGAACTATGGTTCCATGCCAACACAGTATAACTTATATCTTCTTCATGTGTTAAATGCAGGTTCATGGTTACATACCTTACCTTTTGTAAAGGAGTGGCAACTTTTTTTTGTAAAGTGAATTGATCCTTTTTTCAACCCTATCAGAAGAATATGAATGTTGAAGGTGCTATATTTCATTTTTTGATGCACCTCAATTGTATATATAGGTTTAGGGTTTACAAGGTTAGAGGTGCAATATTTTTTGTTCGAGCACCCAAATATGTTTGTAGGTTAGAAATTGAATGGTTCAACGTGCTATATTTTTTGTGAAAGCACTGAATCGATGTCTATAGCTTTTTTTGTTTATTGTATAGGCATGCCAAGAATTTTGTACAGCAATGTGTAGATTTTTTTTTTGTTTAATAGGTCTGTGGCATTTAGGTTCACAAGCTTCAGAAGCTTTTGGGTTTAGGTGGGACTATTGTTTAGTCTACTCTTCTCTTCTTATTTATGGTGTATGTAACTTCCTGTATTGTGTACAACATCATATTTTTGGAATGAATGAAAGAAAATATCAACTTTCTTCGTTCGAAGTTGATGATATTTCTTCTTATTTGTTATTGTCTAGTGCTACGAACTTGGGCAGAAGACAATATGTACATTCTTGCTTATATTTACAACTACGAAAACGAATATGTACATTTGTAGTTTCTCCTAAATTTAAACATCAATTTTAGTAACAAAATATTTAATTCACAATATAACTTATATGTACATGGCCAGAAGACAATATGTACATTCCTGCATACCTATATGTACATTAAGGCAAAATAATATGTACATTTGTATTTTCTTATGTACATTAGTAGAAACATATATTTACATTGAAACTTATATTTCATTTGAACTTTATTTTAGTAATTTCATATATATAGTTATATACTTTTTTAAGTTTTAACAAAAAAATTGGCGGCACGGATGAACAAAAATAATCGAACTGGGCAGGAAAACAAAAATTTGAAGACTTTGCCAACAAGCTCTTGGCTGAGTGGCGAAGAGTCTTGGGTTCAAACCCAAGCAACCCCTCTCCTTACCCAATTATAAAAAAAAAAAAAAAAAAAAAAAAAAAAAAAATTGAAGACAGAATGTTCGTGCCGCGGCTCAAAGTCGTGTCGTCAAGCGAATGAAATGAATATGCAGCCTTCCCAAAACAGGTTGTGAATCAGACAGAAAAACGACGCCACGGCCTAGGGCCGCGGCTAACTCTAAGGGTTTAGGGTTAAACCCTAAAAAAGATGTAATACCACGCCGCGGCTTTGCGCCGCGGCTCTCTTTTACGGCATTAAATTCAGAGTCAGACAGAAAAACGAGGCCGCGGCTAAGGGCCGCGCCTCACTCTAAGGGTTTAGGGTTTAACCCAAATCCAAACAGGAAAACCACGCCGCGGCTGGTTGCCGCGGCTCACTCGTACGGAATTAGGTTGTGAATCAGTCAGAAAAACGACGCCACTGCCTAGGGCCGCGGCTAACTCTAAGGGTTTAAGGTTAAACCCTAAACAATACAGAAAACTAACGCCGCGGCTAAGCGCCGCGGCTCACTTTTACGGCATTAAGTTCCTAATCAGACAGAAAAACGTAGCCGTGGCTCTGGGCCGCGGCTCACTCTAAGGGTTTAGGGTTTAACCCAAAACAATACAGGAGAACCACGCCGCGGCCTTACGTCGCGGCGCACTCGTACGGAATTAGGTTCTGAAACACACAGAACAACTATGCAGCAAACAGAAATACGAAGCCGTGGCCTTGGGTTGCGGCTCTGTATTACGGTTATGAATCCAGACAGGAAAACGACGCCGGGGCGTAGGGCCGCGGCTCACACTTACGGTTAAACCCTAAGCGAGAGAAAAAAATAACGCCGCGGCTGAACGCCGCGGCTCTGTATTACGGTTTGGGTTTAGGGTTGACAGAAAAACGACGCCGTGGCGTGGGGCCGCGGCTCGCTATTATTTGTAAACCCCAATCCATACTGAAAAACGAAGCCGCGGCATATCGCCGCGGCACACGTTTCTATGTTTACTGTCTACAGTAGACATTATCAATACGTCGCGGCTTTGAGCCACGGCGCCATGGGTAATAAACTTTTTTTTTTAAAATATTTCTAACCCTAACACCATCAACTAATTTAAAAACCCCAAAATAGCTTCACCCTTATGTTTATAACAATTTTTTGTCTCTCTTCAGAATCTCTTCTCTCCCAACATTTTTCCCAACATAATTTTCCATTCTTATAGAAAACCCATTTGATATTACTCTCACATCTCTCATCTTTCCCAACAAACTTCTTCTCCATACATCTTTCTCTCAATTTCATCTAACTTGAAGCAAATGAATTATTTCATCAAAGTTTTAAATTCAAGTAAGTTTATATTGTTTCTTTATATTTGTTGGTTGTTGTGGGTTGAAATGCAAAAGTATTGGTTATTATTGATTGGTTTATTTGAAAATCATGGCAATTTTTATGCTGGGTTTTGTTGAATTATACTCAACATTTAAAATTTTGCTACTGATGACATTGTCTTTGATTATGTCGTGTTGATTGATTTATTTAGTGATGAAATTGTAGAAGAATTTAACTATTGCTTTAGAGGTGTTTGGTTGATTGAAGAAAATTGTTGAATTTGGTAGATATTAACCAACTTACAACTACTGTCATGGGATTGAAGAAGAAACTCAAGGGTAGCAGTACTAATAGAACTTTTGATATTACTAAGTTCGTGTCGGAAGCGGCAGTATTACGACATACCCAATCTCTCCTCCAAAAAAGCCCTATTCCAGAGAGGGGGTTGAATCTTGATCCGCGTCATCGTGAGTATCAAGATGTAATTAATTCGCGCAATTGGCAGAAATTTTGTGCTCCACCTCAATCCGCAGTGCTACCGGTGGTTAGAGAATTTTATGCTAATGCAGCCGAAGCCAGTGGTGATACGATTTTCGTCCGAGGATGTGAAGTACCGTTTGATCCGCAGACAATTAATCAATATTACCAGACACCGAATATTGTGGATGATGACTTTAGCCGGTATTTGAATGGCCACATTGACATGACTGTAGTCACAACACATTTATGCCCACAGGGGACTACTTGGAAAATATCGAAAGGGGAGCTTGTTTCGTTCAAGGCCAACACTCTGGATAAAGAGGTTAAGGTGTGGATGCATTTTATAGCGGCCAAAATGCTTCCATGTAAGCATGTTAGCGATGTCACCAAAGATAGAGCAATTCTTCTTTATGCTATTACTACAGGCAAATCGATTGACATTGGCCAGCTTATCTACAGGGCCGTAATGCATAGTGTTAGAACAACACGGGAGGGCCTATGGTTCCCCTCCTTAATCACTCGGTTGTGTGACCAGGCTGGTGTCCAATGGGATAATGGTGAAGAGTTGTTACATCCTAAGGGTCCCATTGATGATACCATTATGTATCGTTTGACCCGAGAAATTGATCGTCCCCCACCCGGACCTGGTGCGAGTTCATCCTCAACCCCACAACTTCTCAATTTTTTTTTGTATTTTCTTACACAACAAGTTTGCATAACCAAAATTAGGGTTGCCGATGGCAGAGCAACAAAACCAACGAGCTGTGAAACACTATGAAAGTAAAAAACTGAATCAAACTTTAACAAACAAGCTAAAAGAAACTAAACTAAGTTGTTATATTTCAGAAAAATTACTTAATTGTGGTGCATTTCACTTAAATATCTTCAAACTTTTCATTCTACAACCTGATAGACAGCCTTTACATCAATCCTACTATTCCCGAACCAGATCACTTAGATGTACAGCTCTAAAATCCCATACGTACATTCCTGCATTCCTAAATTAACTTCTGCAGCATGAAGGCTTAAAGGTTAAAACAACATAAACAATCATGAAAGTGCATAAAACAATTTTTAGAATCCACAAAGCCTGGACTTGCTCAGAACTTGCTCTTTTTCTGTATTTCTTGTATCCAAAATCAACTGGACGGCGAGCTGCAGACGGTACTTCTTCGCATCATCCTAAAAAAAATTATGTACACTCATTAAAATTCTCTGCATTAGTGTTAGAGGAAAAAGAAGTGATTTATATGACATTCACCCGATTAAGCGGTGGACTGATTCGGCCAAACCAGGATTGTAAGTGCTTAATTAAAAATACCCCGCAATCAGATGAACTGTAAGACAAATGAGAAAATCTATTGCATCAATAGTACTGATAACTAAAGAAACATGTATAACTCTTAAATGAATTAAAATTAAGAGATTACTCGTCATCTGATTGCCAATCAAATTGTACACGGTTTTCCTTCAACTCTTTCATTGCATCTGCAGCAGGATGATTCCAAGCACATAATAATGCTGAAAACACTTTAACCTGAAAACACAATTTGAAGCATGTCACACAAATATTCCACTACGAACAAGGTAGTTGAGAATATGAGTTAAAGATTACCAAACGTTTCGGGAAACCAACATGCAGACGCCCAAACGACGACCTTCTTGAGTCGATGATTTCGATCTCACCAGACACCGTATTCACGCAATATGCAACCCAATGATTATTTGCACATAAGGGTAAGCAAATCTAAAAAGGATGAATTGATTATTAATGAGAAATCAGAAATAACAACTTCAAATATATATATACATCTTATACTAATGTGAATATCGATAAAAATAAGCATATATGTACGCATACCAGTTGAGCTTGCATAATATCAGCATTATTCGGTTCATTTGCAAGATAATTAGCAAAATCATTGGCGACTTCATCAGTTGTCTTCCTCCCAAACTTGTAATTAACGATGTTAGACTACATTGAACGGCCACATTTCATTAATAACCTATACTATATACTTATAATCTTAATCAACATACAATAAGAATTAAACTTTTTTTGTAGAGATGTAATTAGGAGGGATAAAAATTAATACCGCAAATTGTGAACTCAAAACAACACGAGTTCCAATCGATTTCCTACCGATATACATTTTGGTGGCGTTAATTACACGAACATACATCTCTACAACCTGCCATACTCTAAAGAAGTATTAATTACGATACCATACGATAAAAGCGTTAATGCAAATGTGTAATTAACGAACTTCATTATACCATGTTATTCACCCAATTGGAACCGGCTAAAGAGAGTATGTCCGACCTCGTCAATGACCAACCATGCATTGCGGACAATATTTCCCTACATCATTAATAAACATAGTTCAAATATAGCATTGTCGTCACAATAATGTTATGTAAAAAGTTGAGAGTCAATTGGATTGTGTAACTTACTCATGATTTGCATTTTCATCCCAAGCATAATTAACAACAGCTTTTTCTACTTTCTTCAATGTCGCAATTGGCCAATTAACATAGAATTGTGATTGAAGATTCATAGAAGTCGTAATTTTTCTAGGAATTCGTGGAGATCTCCTAATAACAGGGGAATCATGTATTTCCCTCTTTCGATTTCCACGAATTTCCTCTACAAATTCCACTCCATCTTCAAATTCAAGATTGGAAGCAACATTACATTCTTCCACTTGAAAATTTGATAGAGGTGCAGTTGTCTGTGAAGTTGAGCCTTTTGCAAATGGCCTAAACATAGATGATGGAGAAGCTTCATTCTCCACATTCTACATCCTTCTAGTGAAATCATCGAACTGATCTCCCATTTGAGCATTGACATGTGCTGGAGACAACTTCGCCAATGCCATGAAATCAAGAACATTGTCTTTATGAAGCTGGACCATTTCTTGATTCCACTTAATCATCCTCTCCGTACGGCCTTTGATCCTTTCAAATAAAGCCTAAACACATAATTCTAAATTTTAAATATTTATGGATTCTGTTGCAACAATTTTAAAGGCTATGAAAGGTAATACAGTCTTAGATGAATTTCAATGACAAAATGTCGACATACCATTGCCTCTGGATCAAGCTGCATGGTTGAAACTTCTCCAAAACACTCATCCATAGGGGGATCAATGTCACTTACAACCTACATACAGAACTAGATTTCAATAACATTTTTTAATACGAACTAATAATCTATTTATAAATTAGAATGCGCAAAGAGTATTGATATAAATAAATACAAGCATGAATCAAACATTACTTACCTCCCCTAACCCATACCCCCCTAACTCTTCCTCAACTTCTAGGCGCTTCTTCACGGACGCATCATCCCATCCCATTAATCGGGGCATTGCACGAACAACAAAACGTTCGGATGGGATAACTCTATCCAAATAAAACATCTATCCAAAATGTTCTATATTAACAATAGGATAATAAATATAATCACTTTTTTTTTTTACTTATTAGTAAAAGACATTGAAAAAGAATCAAACAATATAATACATATTTACCTGAAGGAAGAGTAAGGAGCCTGTAATGTATGTTGTATCTTGCCTGCCGTTGTACCTTCTAATGCCATTCATCAACTGCTTAAGTGTAAACCCACCCCAATTGTAGGAACGAATTTGGGATGAATTATAAATCGTGGTAACTAACTTTCTATTTACTTCAGGCCTACTAGAAGGCGCCATGACAGTACCGATAACAAACAAGACGAACAACCTTTTCCAATCATCTATATCTGTTACATTATGTAACAAGAGCTCTACTTCTTTCAATGAACAAACCCTTAAAAATCTATCACACCAACCCTTTATCTCATCATTTTCATTTACAACATCTACTCTAACCTCTTCTCCTGTACATGGAACACCAAACACTAAACCTACATCTGTATCTTTAATAGCTAAGATATGGTTACACCATCTTAAAACACAATTTAATGGCTCACATTGTTTAATAAGCCACTCACATAGATGGTGACGCAAAATTGTACAACTCAAACTTAGAAACCCACCAAAACCTATCTCTCGCACGGCATTTTCCTTCCTAACATCACCCCTAACCACTTCGTTCATAACCCTAACCAATTTACTAGGGCTACATCTTGTGCGCAATTGAACATCACACTGCAATTTCGTAATGAATAGATTACGTTCAATCTACCAATAATTTATATTATCATTAAAAAAAAAAAGTCGAATGAAAGAAAAATAATTTACCTCAAGACTTTTATTTTTTCTTGCAATATGGCGTGAACTATGACGTCGTTCCATTTGTTCTTCCCCGAAATTTGTATGTGTCACAAATAAAGCTGATAACCCAAAAATATATAGCTAAAAAGTTAACATTCTGCTATAAATAATAAACAAATGTAGGTGAAATTGCAAAGAAATCGTAAGAAAACGTCTATCCCTCCCTTTTATTTTGACCCAAAAAGAAATAAAACATGAATTGTGTATGCATGTGCAAACTGAAAATTGCAGTTTCTCACTTTTCACAGTCAACAATCTTGTTTTCGGAATTTCACAGGGAAATATGCATTGCATTAGTTTATTACAACAAAATAATGGCTCTCAGAAGCCTACATCTTTTGCTGAATACAACAAATAACATTCAACAGTTAATATGGTGGGTAATCAACCTAATCAATCTACTACAACCAATTTGTGAGGACTGTTTGTCCAAAGGATTGGTTTGGTTGCATTGCACTGCAGTGCAGCCCACCAGGGTGGGAGTGGGACTAATAAGTGTCTTAGGAGTGTTTCTCCAAAGCTGAAAGGCATATTTGAGAGTATAGCCCACCAGAAGCAGAAATGTATACTCTTAATGGTGGTATAAATTACATTCACTGCTTTAGGATATGAAAGAGTTGTTTATGAAATCCAGTGGGTCAGAATTCGAAAGTATGAGAGATTTTATTGCTTATGGTTAAATGAGAAAGAGTTGTGTCTGGAATTTTATTTGCACTTGTAGGGCTTTAAGAACTAAGAAGTTGCTGTAATTGAGGATTGTGGTTGCTGTAAGTTTTAGAGAAACAGAAGAACCAGGGCTATATCGATATAGTTAGAGCGAATTGCTCTGGAAAACTCTGGAGGATTTAGGTTTTTAATGGTTTAACAAAAAAGGTAGTGTATTACTGCAATTGGGAAGAATAGGATGCAGTTCTTGTTGTTGTTCCTGTACCTTAAAGAGTAACCCTAATATACTGTAGCGAAGAACCTCAGGGGAATAAGAAAGAAATGCAATCAACAATGACAAGTTCTTCAGGAACCTCATCTAATTGTTCAAATCAATATCTAAAAATGTAATATAAAAGAAACTTCAGTTAACAAATCCTGTGCCTTTAATAAGAGGAAGTATAAGGTTATAATCTAACTATAGATTAACACTTTAATGGTTATTCATTATGAAAAATGTCATAAATCTCACAGTTTTGCTTTAAGAACTTGATATCAAAATAGACTTAAAACTTTAGTAAATGAGGCTTATAAAATGTATGAAATTTAATCCTATCAATGCTCTGCTTATTTTCACCTTTTAGGAGATGAGGAAACTTACAAGGATACAAATATTGAACATAGTTAACAAATGCTCATTGAAGTTATTTATATTTCCTAGTTATTGATATTTTTCCCTTCTTTTTGTTGTGTTTTTTTCAATCAGATTAGTAGTTGGCAGATCCCTAGTGAAGTAGCAGAGTTGAGAAAGAAACAGGATAGTGATGTATCAAAGGAGCATGCAGTGCAAGTACCAAATATTGATGTAACGGCAGAAAAAGGATCTACTCCAATAACTTTGAGTGCTCCTGCTGTTAATACAGGTGACCTTGCAACAAAATAAGCCCACTTATATGTACATAGAACTATAACAGTACGTACATATAGCATAACCATATGTACATTCCGCAAAAGTATATGTACATTTTCATATTACTGACAATTTCTTTCTAAATCTCAATCAATTAAGCTCTTATGTGTTTCCAAACCATAAAATCATCTAAGTATTCTACTTATACTATTACTTAGACAAACACCAAAACCCTAACTATAATCCTCCGTTTAATCTCGAAATCGTTTAAAACAACTGTAAAATAATAGCTTCACTAAGAAATTATTAAAAACAAAAAAAAGGTCCACTTCTGTGTACATAACAAATTGACAGAATGTACATAAAACTTCAATACAAACACAAAAGCAAATGCTAAAGAAAGGATGTTGTTTCTTTTTAAAAGAGACTTAAACAAATAAGAAAATTTGAAGATCTTAGTTGCAGCAAAAAATGGTTATAACGTAGGCTACATACTTTGATTATATGTACATTTGGCAGAATTATATGTACATTTTCAAAACTCTAATCAATTCTATCCTAAATCCGATTCAATTAACAATGTATTATATGTATATTTTCAATACTGCAGCTATTATGTTCAAAGTCCGAAATGAAAAGGTGAACAAAAACAGAATTGACAATGCAAATGGTCGGGAAATATTGCAGTTGAACCCCAACATAAAGGAGGAACTTATGGACTCTATGTCATAATGTCTAGAATCCTACTAATGGCCAATGGCTCATAAAAAATAGAATTTCACAAAGAATAATCGGGAGCAAGAACGAATTTATGTCAGTATGTAACTCATTCACACATTTATGTCACAAAGCACTTTTAACAAACCAATTTTAACAAAGCAATTTTAACAAAACATCCACACAGTTATGTCAGTATACAAGTCATTCAATAATAATGCTACCAAACAAATTCCTAACATCAAAATATAACTTATATTTCGCTACCAGACTTCCAGAAGTTTCAATAACACAGGATTTCTAGAACTTGATAAACCAAATAAACATACGCTGTTTATTACAGACACAATGCACATGTTTGAACTCAATTGATGCTACCCAAATCCTATTACATTAGAGCATAATTTAGCTGCAAGGAAAACAAATACGTGCAGGAATATAAAACAATGTATGAAATCTAAACAAAACATTTCAAAAATCAAATAAAATTATGCCATGACAAATCCAAAGAGGAAGGAGTTTACCTAAAGCTCTTCAGGACCAAGAATATGAGAAGATTTTCTGAGGTTTCACTCGGGTAAGGATTATCCTCCGATTTTGAGTCGCCTAAGGTTTTAGTTTCAGTCACCCTAAACCGAAAATGCAAAGAAAGTGAGGAAGAAATAGATGAAAAAAAATGAGGCAAAGAGAGAAAGGAAGGACACGAAATAAAGAGTGAAGAACAGAATGAGAGAAAAACTGAAGCAAAAATTCGGGACCCAAGTGGAAGCTAGACTCAAGAACACAATCAGAGACAAAAGCCAAAACAGAGAAAAACAGAATTGTCAAATCGGGAGAGAAAAGAAGCCAAAATTGACTTTGTTTTTTAACCTAACACTACTCATAAAATGGTAATTACGATTTCCTCTTTATCAATTTTTAAATTTTCTATTTCCTTTTCAAAAATAATTTATTTCATTCGTATCTTTTAACATAATTCCTATTACACTGCATGTTTCTCATATTACCCCAATAATCTTTCTCAATGGTATCCATTAAAAAAATCCTATTACACTGGTTGTTTTTCAAATTCACCCTACTCAAAAAATCTACTCTAAACCCCAATACAAATTAGGCTCTAAAGACTTCCATCTATTTAAATTTACCAAAGTAACAAAAATATAATGATTCATACAAAATGACTAAGACTAGTAAATTAAAACACTCTTGCTCCCTAAGGCCAAAAGCCAAACTTTTAAACATAATCAATGTCGTTATCGTTTTTGTCATTTAAAACGACTTTAAACTAACACAATTTATAAGAAATGCTTCAACAAAATAAGCCCACTTAAATGTACATATAGCATAACAATATGTACATATAGCATAACAATATGTACATGTAGCATAACTATATGTACATTCTTGCCAACTATATGTACTTCTTTATACTGACAATTTCTTCAGTCTTGTATATGCAAGCAAGAAAGCAATCAACAAGCATGAATATCATTTCAATTAAATAGAGGCACAAACACTATCATGACGTTAAACAAATATCAAAGCTTTCAAATTCATTTTAAAAGCAGTTTAAGTAAATGGTTTATCAGTTCTATAACTTATGATTAAGTAAAAATGTCAAATTGCAAATATATGTTCATAGACTCTTACAAATATCTGCTTATACATATCCAAACCTGCCCATAATAACCAAGTTTGGTGTAAGGAAACCATGTGCATGGAAAATATAACAAATCAAACTCAGTAGCCTCTCATCAACTAAATAAGGGATACAACTGAAGGTTAAGAAATCATACATGTAAACCAAATTGACAATTTATTAAGTACAATATAATTCATAACAAAGGGTACACAGCTGAAAATTATAAAATGGAAGAAACTAAACAGACAAAAATGCATCTAAATTATTGAATTCTACAGCAGAAACTCCTATTCTTAACACCACCAACCTTCATTTATCATTTAATTCGCTGGAATGTCAATATAGTTATAGCAAACGCTCTGTTTAGGTTCATATAAATTGAAATTTAAAAATGTTTTGGACATAAAATGCTTATTTACCTCTACATTGTTTGCCCTTTCGAAAAATTAATGAATTCAAGCCATTCTTACAATTGATGGCAACCTTACTGAATAAATGATCTTTCCCCCTTTCACTTTGACTTATGTTCGCATCACAATATAAGAGTGTCAGGTACGACCCACAAATTTTAGCTAAAATGTTAATATCACTTTTAGGACAGAAAACAAACTACAATATCACAACAAATTGCTTTTTTTTTTTTATGGCAGAGAACATTAGAACAAACAATATCACAAGACCAACCAAGTTTTCAATGATAAATCTAACAAAAATGAATTCTCTATACGATTACTTTTAGGACAGAAAACAACAGTAATTCGTGTATGGATATATATTGAATCTATAAAACAACACATAAACAAAAATTAAAACAAGGTCAGAAGAAGTTCACCTGGTTTTGTAAAGTTGCTTTCCTTGTATATTGCTCCCCCAGGAACATACACATCAACCTTCTAATAACAGAAAAATATCATGTCAATAGAGTAACAACAGAACAGAAAAGATATGTCATATCAAATTATAAATGTCTAATTTATATAATATACATACAGATTATATTTGTTGGAACAATGTCAATATATTATTCTCATTCTAGTAGCCAATAATTATGTAATTTATCACAAAGAAATTTAACAGTTTCTGAAAGATCTTTAACAACAAAGGATGAAACAATCGCACCATTCTTTTATAATAACACATTCATATTTCTAGTTCTTTTATAATAACAACATACCCATAAATTATAACTGAAATAACATAATACCCACAAATCAAAATCAAAATAACAAACAAAATTTTACCTCAATCTTCTTCCTGAGCTTCCTATTTCGATCAAAACCCTAAACCCAACTAAACTCACAAATTAAACAAACTTTGAAATGGGTTTTCAATCCCTAAACCTTAACTTCTCAACTGGGTGAATGATTTTGAACAAAATAAAACTAGGTTAAAAACGTTGGTTGGGTGAAGATTTTTAACAGCAACAAAGAGAATAACAAAAGCAGAAGAAGAAGAAGAAGAAGAAGAAGAGGAAGCTATTCGGTTTGGGGGGTTTGGATCGATTTCTGTCGTCAAATTTTAACAAGGAAAAACAAAGGTTAAACATGGCATTTCTATTTCCTTTGTAATAATATCAAACTTTTACATTTCCTTTTTCAAAATAATTTTAAATTATAGTACTATTTAACAATTAATCTACTGTTCCTTGCACGTTTCTCATATTTTCCCAAATTAGTTTATAGAGGTAGTGGCATGAAGGTAAATATTGAAAGATGCGTGAGTAAAAGGATAAATTAAGAGTGCCCCTCTATTTTCAACGAAGGGCGCCTCGATTGAAGTGATAGGCAGTCAAAGTTTGGAAAATTAATTGTTCTTTGAAGGGAAATATTATTATTAAGTTGATATTTAAAAAAGAAATATATTATTTTTTATTAAATTCAATAAAAAAATAAAGATATAATAATTTATAAGAAAATTATGTTAAATAAAATTAATAATTTTATTTTTCATTTTAATAAATATATATATATATATATAATAAATTTAGAGAGTCATTCATTCATTTTAATGCTATGAATATATATATGTGTGTGAAGCTGAGTGACCTATGCTATGAATAGGCTTTTGACTATCAATTGTGGGACCCATCGACATTAACAAATTTAGTTTAGTACTGTGGGTTTGGGTTGGGTCAGCTGGGCCGACTTAGGAGTGCTGTGGATTTGATGTTGGGTTGGACTCAATGTGGATTGAGGCTGGGTTCATGGGCTTATGCTTCGGGTAGGATTTTTGAAATTTTAAAAACCAAAATCAGATGTTCTTCGAACTTCCAACAATCAAATTCAATCAAAACCATCCAAAAACTGCTGGTTTTTCCTTTAACAGATATATATATATATATATATTAAGTAAATTATGATCTTAACATATATATATATATATATGTATATATTAAGTAAAGAAGCATATTTTTACTTACATATATTTATTTATTCAATTTATACATCCAAATTTAGTATCTTTCGGCAGTTAGGTTGCTTTGCTGGTTGGCAGCCTCCTTAGTACAAAATCTTTCTCTTCCATAAATAGCTTAGCTAGCTTGCTATACGCTGTAATCCTCAAAGCGTTGCTCAAAGCAGCAATAAAGTCACCCAATTGTTTGATCTAGCTCTCACAACAACAATTATTGTCATTTCTCTTCTTCTGTCTGTACTTGTGTTGAGTATCTGCAGCTGCTTTCCATTCCATTCCATTCCACTAATGGAGATGATAATGGCGGTTGGCAAATTGCTTTACCTTAGAGTTTGAGAATATATAACATAAGTTTTAATTACTTGGAAATTTTCATTTCTTAATTTGTGATGTTTGTGGTACAGCCAAACCAAGCCAAGTCAAGTCAAGGAACGATGGAGCACTGCACTTTTCAACAATGGATTGAGCTCAATGTCCATTAATTGTCCATTCATTTCTCGTCTCAGATAACAATACATACATAAAAGAGACATATATCTTCAGAGGTTAATCTACAAAATTCACAGCAGCACTTCCAAGAGATCAACAGAGAGAAGTCGGTAACCAAAACTGGAAGAACAAACTCCTCCCATGTCCTGCATCTCCTACTCAAAACCACAATTCTTTACAAAAGGAGCTAGCTTGATGTATAAGAAGAATAAGATATTTGTCAACCCAAAACCCCAGACTCCAATTAATGTAGACGGCTGCATATACATATAGAGATCACCTATATATAAAGGTTTCATGTGCACTACTAACATGAGAAGAAAAGTTGTTCCATTTCCACACCTTCAAACCATGCATCTCCTATATATATATATATATATATCTTGCTCCTCAGGTCCCTGCCACCCACTTGGGAGCACAATTGCCACATGGGTGTCCCACTGTGAAAATAGGATCTTGGAAAGAGACAAGAGGAGAAAGGATTGTATAAAACAGTTACATTATATCAATATATATCTCATTCTTTCAAATCATGTCACGTAATAAGATTTTTTAAAAATTATAAGTTCTAATATATATAATATAATATAATTGCTTTTCCCTTTGACAAAAGGGAAATTTATTTATATTAATCTGAGAGTTGTTTGTTTACCGTAATTAGATAAATGCCTGCGTTTTACTGCGCGCATGTTATCGAATTTGAATTGATATTTTATAATAAATTTAAAAGATAAAAAAACAAGAAGAGTAAAGATAATTTTAAAAAATAATAACTTCCATCCTTATACAATACTTGATATAAAATTGAGAGTTGTTTGAATATGATCAATTAAATCCAGCAATTTCAGACACAATATAATTATACGATACGAACATAACATGAGAAAATAATTAAAACACGACATGACACAAAAAAAATTAAATAAACACGATACAAATATATGAACGTGTCAAAATCTACATAAAACGAATTATTAACGTATCAAAATTTATATAAATATATAATATCTCGAATACAATTATGACAGGAAAAACAACACGAACATGACGACATAAATTTGGGAGTTATTTGAATAGTGTCATTTAGACTTGGCAATTTTGGACACAACATGATTATACAATACGAACATAACATGAAAAAAAATAGTTAAAATACGACACGAAATAGTTAAAATATGACACAAATACACGAACGTATCAAAATCTACATAAAATGAATTATTAACGTGTAAAAATTTATATAAATTTATAATACTTTAAACACACAATAAAATAACACGAACATGTTACGAACATACAATTTTTTCTCTAAATTAAATCATTATGACAAGTATGCAAAATATAGGATGAATGGAGACACGACATGAATATATACAATTTTCTCTAAATGGAATCATCATGACAAACTATGCAAAATATTTGGATGAATTAAAACACAACACGAACACATGAAAAAAAATAATTAAAATATGACACGACACGAAAATAACATGAACACAACACAAATACACGAATGTGTCAAAATCCACATAAAATGAATTATTAATATGTAAAAATTTATATAGATTTATAATACTTTGAACACACCAAAAAATAACATGAACACAACACAAAAAATAATATGAACACGAACGAATATCCGAACGTATCAAAATCTACATAAAATGAATTATTAACGTGTAAAAATTATATAAATTTATAATATTTTGAACACATGAAAAAATAACACGAACACAACACAAATACGCGAACGTATACATAAAACGAATTCATGTAAAAATTATATAAATTTATAATACTTTGAACACACAAAAATAATACGAACACAAAAAGGATAACAACACAATTTTTTTTCCTTTTCTTTCTTTCTTTTTCCTTTTTTTTTTTCTTTACTTCTCTAACAAAAATAAAAATACCCAAACTAACCCCCAACACTTTTAATATCTAAACTTATTTATCACTTAAATCATGATTTAAAATTCTTAATTGAGGTGAGAAACGACAAGGAACCTTTCGGTGCTCCACTGTTGATTTTCTTTTTTTTCTCTCCTAGGGTTTCTCTAGTGGGGGCTTCGATCTTGGCCTTAGTGCAAGTTTTGTTTTTCTTTTGATGATTAGGTGATCGGTCTTGCCTCTGTACAGACGATCCCTTTTCCTTTGTTTTGACATAAGCGATCGAGACAAAGACAAGAGAGTGAGCATGACAGATGCCTTGGAGGAATTATGGAGCAAACTGGTTTTGACAGATGAGGAACAGAGCGATGTGCTTGTTGAGAAGAATTGGATCACGGCGACTCTGGAAGAAGGAAAGAACTGCTTGGTGGGGAGAATACTGACTAAAAAGAATGTGAATGTGGATGCCATGAAAACAATCTTTACAAAGCTATGGAAAATAACGAAAGGATTCCAGATTAGTGAAGTGGGGGATAAACTTTATGTTTTCCGATTTGAAGATTCAACTGCCAAGGATAGGGTTCTTATGCATCAGCCATGGTCCTTTAATAAGGCACTACTTGTGTTTCGGGATTTTGATGGATTGAAATCACCTAGTCAGATGAATCTGAATTGGTGTCCTTTTTGGGTACAAATACATGGGTTACCGCTGGGTTTTATGAATGAAAGGGTTGGAACGGTGATAGGCGAATCCATAGGTGATGTGGAGGAAGTAGATGTCCGGAACGAAAACATGGCATGGGATCATTGTCTAAGGGTCAGAGTCAATATAAATATCCACAAATCGCTGAAGAGAGGAAGCAGAATTGCAGTAGATGATGGGAATAAGAAATTGGTTTTGTTTCGTTATGAACGTCTACCCGATTTCTGCTATGTGTGTGGCAAACTGGATCACCTTGAAGGAGATTGCGTTGCTGTTTTGAATATGAAGAAAGGTGGTGGTAAAATTCACAGAGACTATGGGACATGGCTACGAGCAGAATTGAACAAAAGTTGGATACATGATTTAACCGGATTTGATTCAAGTTCGGGTGATGGTAAACAAGTATCCAGTGAAGGGAGGTCTGCTGCCAGTAGCCATTATGCTAAGGAAGGTAATCGGGGCGATGAGTTCCAGACCAGGACAGACATGAACGTTGATGACTTGGGGATTAGTGGAATGAGGAAGAACAAGGGCACATCCGTCTTTGAACAGGGGAGAGCTACTGGAATCTCGCCATTCTTTGACGAGATATCAGGAGCAAATAAAGGAAGTCACCAGAATTCTAGGGGAGACAAAGTGGGATTCGAATTTGCTAGAAAGAAAGTCAAGGAGAATGTGCTGGTGGGAATGAATACGGAACTTAATGATGTTGCAGTTGACAATTTTAATTACCAAGAGGAGCGGGAAAGAGTGCATGATTCGGATATGGGCAAAACAATGGACCTCACTCATATTCACGACATACTGACCAGTCCTGGGGGCCACCGAATCTCTATGCCAACCCCAGGAAAGTGGAAAAGGAGGGGGCCATTGTCACAAAGTGATAAAATTCCTGCTGATTCTGATGGTTTATCTGGGAATAAAAGGGACTTATCGGATTTATTCCAGGTATGCGTATCTCCTTCTAAGAGGTATAGAGTCCAGCTAACCGGTGATGGTCAAGCATTGGATAAAACGGCGGAGACTGACTTGGTGAGTCAGTCCCGCCAAGACTAATGAGTTGCATGGTGTGGAACTGCCGAGGATTGGGGGCTCCTCGCGCAGTTCACGAACTGACCCGGTTGGTCAGGAATAATAAGCCTCTACTATTATTTCTTTCGGAAACTAAAAGGAATAATAGTGAAATGGAGTGGTTGAGATCGAGAATTGGATACGACTTTTGTTTTACAGTGAGTTGTGTGGGACGATGCGGTGGATTAGCTTTGTTATGGATGTCGAATATTTCGGTATCGGTCCAGTCTTTTTCTACCTCTCATATTGATGCTCATGTTAAGGAGGGCACTTTCGTTCATGAATGGCGGTTTACGGGTTTCTATGGTCAGCCGGAAACACATCGACGAGAAGAATCATGGAATTTATTGAGATTGTTGAAAAATAGAAGTCATTTGCCTTGGCTTTGTGCAGGTGATTTCAATGAAATTCTGCTTTCCTCGGAAAAGGTTGGAGGTAGGGAACGTCCGGCTTGGCAGATGGATAATTTCCGGGCAATTCTCGATGAATGTGGTTTTATTGATATACCGGTCTCTGGACCAGCATTTACATGGATGAGAGATGGTGCCTCAGGGATTATTCGGGAACGGTTGGACAGAGGGTTAGTGAACCAGGCATGGTGGGATTGCTTTCCATCAACGGTTGAATACCATTTAGGGGCCTCAACTTCAGACCACATTCCTCTTATTTTCAAACTTGAAACAAGTCGAAGGAAAAACTATGGTAAGGGTGGCTTCAAATTTGAAAATATGTGGACCCGACATGCAGATTGTGAGCGGGTTGTATCAGATGGGTGGCTAACTGGGGACTATGGCAGTTTTGACAAACTAGTTGATGGAATTACCAGATGTGGGGTGCATTTGTCTAAATGGAACAGGGATATTTTTGGTGATATTCGTAACAAAATCAAACAGAAGCAAAAAGAACTTGAACAGGCTTATGATGGAGAGGGGGCAGGACTAAACCGAGAGGGACAGATTAGAGCTTGTGTGGAACTTAATGAATTGTGGCAAAGGGAAGAGGTGATGTGGCGACAAAGGTCTAAGGCCCTGTGGCTAAAAGAAGGTGATAGAAATACGGGGTACTTTCATTCAGTTGCGTCCCGTAGAAGGCGAAACAATACCATTCACAGAATAATGGATCAACATGGTGTTTGGCAGTATGAGGAAGAGGGAATCGAGAAGAATATACTTGACTATTTTGCTGACATCTATACTACTGCGGGAACTGACGAGTGTGCAGTGCAGGAAATTTTTTCGGGCATGAATGGGGGGCTTACGGAGAATATGAGGCAGCAACTAGATGCGGTTTTCACAGGTCAGGAGGTGAAAGAAGCCTTAAGTCAGATGCATCCCAGCAAGGCACCTGGTTCGGATGGTATGACAGCACTTTTTTATCAACGATATTGGCATTTAGTTGGGAGTGATGTTAGCAAAGTTATCCTTGGTTTCCTTAATAATGGGATGTCTTTGACTCGAGTTAATCATACTAACTTGGTATTGATCCCAAAGGTGAAACATCCTGTATCAGTCAAGGATTATAGGCCCATTAGTCTATGCAATGTGGTATATAAGATCATTTCCAAAGTATTAGCTAATAGACTTAAGCCAGTTCTGTCGGGTTTGATAAGCGCTAACCAAAGCGCATTTGTCCCGGGTCGTATGATCTTTGACAATGCTATGGTGGCGATTGAGACGGTTCATGTAATGAAGAACAGACGGAAAGGGAAAGTGGGTCAGATAGCGCTCAAATTAGATATGAGCAAGGCCTACGACAGAGTTGAGTAGAACTATTTGGAGGGCATGATGAGGAAGTTGGGTTTTTCAGATAAATGGATCTCGTTGATTATGACATGTGTTCGTACAGTACAATATTCGGTAGTTATCAACGGGAAACAAAGTGGAAGCATAGTTCCAACCAGAGGCTTACGGCAAGGAGACCCACTCTCGCCATATTTATTCCTTCTGTGTGTGGAAGGTCTATCTAGTCTGTTGAATAGTGCAGATTTTAATGGGACTATTAAAGGAATTGCAGTGGCACGTCATGCTCCGAGAGTTTCTCATTTACTTTTTGCGGATGATAGCATATTATTTTTCCGAGCGACTATGAGGGATTGTGAAGAAGTGATGCATATTTTGCGGGTGTATGAAAATGCCTCGGGTCAGTTAGTTAATGTTGACAAATCTGCAATTTATTTTAGTTCCAATACTGGGGATGATGAAAGGGTTTCGATCATGCAATGCCTGGGTGTACAAAAGCTTATTATTAAGGAAAAATATTTGGGGCTGCCTCTATTGTTTGGGAGATCAAGGAAGATGGAGTTTTCTGTAATTTTGGATAGGTTAAAAACTAAACTTGAAGGATGGAGAAGGCAAATGTTGTCTCAAGCGGGAAGAGTGGTTCTAATACAAGCAGTGGCACAAGCCATTCCCCAATATGTGATGTATTGTTTCTTATTACCTAAAACATTTATTCATGACCTTAATATGCTGGTTGCTGGTTTTTGGTGGGGAGATACGCAGAATAAGAGAAGAATCCATTGGCTCCGATGGGATGCGATGTGTGTGTCGAAGCTAGATGGTGGGATGGGATTCAGGGATTTCGAATCGTTTAACCTCTCTTTATTGGCAAAACAGTGCTGGAGATTAATTCAGAATGATCACACTCTATGTTATCAGGTTTTGAAGGCTCGTTATTTTAACAACTCCTCTTTTTTGGAGGCCACCTTAGGGAATAATCCGTCATTGCTATGGCGGAGCTTACTTGAGGGACGAGAAATTTTGAGGCGAGGTTCACGATGGAGAATAGGAGACGGGATGTCTGTGGATGTGTGGAAGGATAAATGGATAAATAGGGGACCCTCTTTCATGGTAAATAGGATGATCGATCAATACTTCACACCGCTTAAA
Organism: Fremontodendron californicum; assembly: GCA_030761205.1. Taxonomy (NCBI): domain Eukaryota; kingdom Viridiplantae; phylum Streptophyta; class Magnoliopsida; order Malvales; family Malvaceae; genus Fremontodendron; species Fremontodendron californicum. The sequence goes on from JAULJL010000023.1 coordinate 14,128,210, forward strand.
GTAGCCATGTTAATTGATTCTCATGGTCGAATGTGGAGGGAGGAGATGGTGAGGGAATTGTTCTCACCTGAAGACGCCAACTTAATCCTTAAGATGCCGCTGAGTCGACAAGCTTCACAAGATAAACTCATTTGGAATGAGTCTTTGACTGGTATATTTACTGTTAAATCTGCTGTTTATATAGCACAGGAGTTGAAGGGGAGATCAGGTGGCATGCGACATCAAAGACAAGCTAAATGGAGGACAATCTGGATGGCTAAGGTAATGCCCAAGGTGAAGACATTTATGTGGAGGTTAGTTAAAGGTTTTCTCCCAACAGCATATGAGTTATGCAGTAGAGGAATACAAGCAGAAAACATATGTGGCGTTTGTGGCATGCTTTCCGAGACTTGGTATCATGTCCTCTTTGATTGTCGTTTAAGCATAAAAGTATGGGAGGATACATGTCCTGGCATAATTGATGTGGCGGCAAGTAGTATGACTGAACCTGATTTTTGGGATTCTATACTAAAGTTTACCAGTGGTGGAAATTGTACAGCTAAATGTTTGAATACTTTGTGGCTGCTATGGAATAACCGAAATAATAGCCTTCATAATGGTAGCTGTTCGATGCCTTCCAGGATATGTCACACTGCTAGCTCGATGGAAATGGGGCTGGAACATCGACAAGACCACGAGAACTAGTACCATTCAGCAAGTTCTCATGCGCCGGTTCGATGGGAAGCACCACCTGAAGGAGTGGTGAAAGTAAATGTTGATGCTTCTATGAATAGAAGAGAAGACAACTCTGGCTTTGGAATTGTGCTGCGAGATGCAAGGGGAGCAGTGCTTCTGTCTGCAACTTTTAAGGTGAGTTTACTGTCAACACCTTTGTTAGCTGAGGTTTATGCTATTAAGGAAGGTTTGAAACTAGCTATGGAATTGGGTTTTTCGAACTTGATTGTTGAATCAGATTCAAAGATGGCAATAAGAGAAATTGAACAAAGAGATGCATCCATGTGGGAGTGAGGAAGTCTAATATTGGATATCTGGGACTTAGTGGTTGATTGTAATAAGGTGTTATTTCACCATGTGAGTAGAAATTGTAATAAGCTAGCTCATGAGTTAGCAAAACCAAATGGTCAAAGGAAAACTCATAGAACATGGATAGGGTCTTTACCTGCATCAATTTATAATCCTTACTTACTTTTACTGGAATGAAGTTACACAATATTGCTATCAAAAAAAAAATTCTTAATTAAGCATTCTCACGATAGTAATAGATATTTATATAAAAAAACAAAAACAAGGAAGCAGCGAGTGCTGCCGCAGCCGGCAGCCCGAAGTTAAAAGTGAAAATAAATATATATATATATATATATATATATATATATAAATTGAACAATAATCACTCCACAAATCCCAAGCACGAACTTTAAAAGATATAACTCTTTTAGATTCTACCTTTTGACCACCACCAAAATTTTCCATTCCAAAAATAGAATCATCCCCTGTTTTCTTTTCACCGTCGTTTTTTAGTAATTTCCCCTGCCGTTTTATTCCTTTCTTTCTCCTCCTTTTGAAACCCTGCTCGTGCAAATTCATCAAATTAAAATATAATAGCAAAACGTGTTTAGATCAGAAGGGGCTGTTGGGTTGGGTCGGCGGCGTATCGAATTGCGTCGGACGTTTTGTTGAGGCCTGAGGTGGGAGAATTGTTTTCCGTTGGTAGGAGAGGGTAGTTTTTGATGGGCGATCTCCGAGATTGGTCGCCTGAACCAAACGGCGTCATGTCTGACGAGAGGTCGCCATCGTCATCGTCTTCATCATTGAATCAAGCGGGGATTTCTGCCGAGTATTGGCAAAAGGCTGAGGAAGCGACGCAGGGAATCATAGCCCAGGTTCAGCCAACAGTTGTTTCAGAAGAGAGAAGAAAATCGGTTATCGATTACGTTCAGAGACTAATTAGGAATTATCTTGGTAGCGAGGTCAGATTATCAAACATTAATTAAGCTTTTAATTATCATCATATTATGCTATAGTTTCATTATTCATATGTGATAGAATGTTAACATTGCGGAATTAGTGATTTAGTTGCAAATTACTACTCTATTTGTTATATTTACTGGGACAAGAGTAGAGCTTAAAACTGAACTCTTATGTAGTTTGGAGTAATAGTAAAAGGGATACCAAATTTAAGAGAAAATAAGCTTAGTGTTTATTGATTAAATTAAAATGAAGAATGGTGGCAGTTTGTTGTGTTATAAAAAAAAAAAAAAAATGGTACAAAGCGGAGTGTGAGGTAGACCTGCTGCCCGGCCCGTATTGGGCCGGGCCTGGGCAGGATATTTTGTGTCTTGGGCCAACCCGGAACAGTAACTTTTATTATAATAATATTATTTTATTTAATTTTAATTATAAAAAAAATAAAAAAAAATATATTTTTTTATTCCAATGAACAGTGTTTCGGGCCTAAATGGGCGGGCCGGGCCGACCCAGGGCCGGGCCTGGGCAGAGAAAATAAAAAAAACTGGGCCACGGCCCGGCCCGGCCCATGAGCAGCTCTAGTGTGAGGTAATGTGGTTTCCAACAAAGGGAGCTCCATTAGTTAATTATGTAGAAAATGGAGTGTGTCATTGGTAATTCTCTATTATTCTGTCCTAACCATATGTCATTTGTTGATGAAAGTTGTTGATAAGATCTAATAGCTTTCATAGATATCAACAAAAATGGAACTTATGAATTCTGTTACATGGATGAGGCTTCTATCATGTTAATGTTCCATTGGTATGACTGTCATATGTAGCCTACTTCTCTTCTTTGGGAGTTTGATGGAATGGTAAGACTATTGATGGAGGCTTTTGAGTATTTGACGTCTGTGGTAATATTACTTTGGTTAAACTCTGTCCATTTGCCCTGAATTAGGTTATCAAGGAGGTTTTTCAAACTTACTTCAAGTTAGCAAAGCCCTTAATTGCAATTACCTTGGATTGTAAAAATCAATTGGGAAAATTATCATTTAAATGTTTGCAGCTGAAAGGAACCTGGCTGTTGATGACAGAGCAATATGTACATTTTATTTCAATAATATCAGTGGTGATATATGTCTCATTTTAAATTTTTTGTCTTTTTGTTTTCTTGTTTTGATAGCTATTTATTGGTGTGATCATGAAGGTAAGAACATCTGATTTGAAGTAGTGAACAGTTTAGATAGATATGACTCATTTTTCTTGTATTTATTACAGGTATTTCCATTTGGGTCAGTGCCCCTGAAGACCTATCTTCCTGATGGAGATATTGATTTGACAGCCTTTGGTGGCCTAAACTTTGAGGATGCTCTGGCCAATGATGTACGTTCTGTCCTTGAAAGAGAAGACCATAACAGAGCTGCAGAGTTTGTGGTGAAGGATGTCCAATTAATTCGGGCAGAGGTTTTAACTTCCTAATATGTTTCTACAGATCTTTGCTTAGTCAATTTTTTTTTCTGCATACATAAGAGACTAACCTGTTTTTATTATGTTTACTTCATCCCTTATTTTTTTTGTTGACATGAATATCTATCTGCATTTTGAATTTGTTATTTTAGCGTCATTATTACCTGGACAACTGAGCAGAAAAGTAATTTGATGCATCCACATGTTTTCTCTTTGTCATTTTGATGAATTTTGTTTCTGGAAAATCAATAGGACTAATGGTTTCTATGCTCAGATGGATATATATGCTATCGGCTATCCCCATGAAAGATTTTCTCCAATTAAATGTTATATACTTAAAGGCCAGAATAATTTTTTCCAAGGCTTTGTGCATTATTTGTCTGGTCATCTCTGCTTCTTAGTTGTTGTCTTGGAGATTTTAAGTGTACTTTTGAACAGAAATTGTAGTTATATGTGTGGAATTAGGAGAATGGTGACACAACAGTTTCTGCTATGCAGCATTCTATTGCTGATTGTTGAGGGTAACAATGATTCCAGAGCATTGCTGGTATCTCTAATGATCGGTTTGGTTGGGTTGAACCTGCGAATAGACAATGTATGCTTAAAAGTTAAAACCCTATCCATGACTGAGGGCTGGATGTTTTGACTGGATGATGGGGGCAACCAACGTAACTGATAACTGGACACATAGAAAAGAACATTATTATATCTTTCTGAACCTTTGAAGTCATGCATACTTAAATGGAGCTCCTATCTCAAGTTAATGGACAGTCAAGTAATCCTCTCATTCCTTTATGTATGTTTTCAAACCTTGTTTAAAAAGGCAATAAGGTCTGAAAGTTGAAATGTAGAAAGAGCAGATGAATATAGACAAAGGTAATGCCAAACTTGTAGAATGTTGTAATTGCATTAGCTCGTTGCCAGCCTGTTTGCATGGAGTTGTCATTCTAGGTTATTTGTAGATGAATAGAGAGGGTGAGCTGTGTTGTAAAGTTCAAAAACATTACTTGGTTATCTCTACCTCTTGACTAGGAAGTATTTTAAAGTTGTTGCAAATCAATTGATCCTAGGCATTTGAGTACTATTAATACTTAGGTATAGAGCTAACTGAGGGAATAGTAATCCCAGACATTATTCATGTAAATTTGGCTTGGTGACAAAGGGCAATCTTTGGCTTCCTTGATGATGCACCAGAGGTTCTTTGAGCAAGAGGATATGTATGAATGGGGGATTCTCTAATCAAACATACAAGCTCACTGCTAGAGCATAGTAATGTTTGATTTAATGAATAATGATCGACATGACAGTCTCTCTTACTTGTAAAATATGTTGCATACGAACTTTGTGCCTTATTTCATATCATAGATCCTAACTACATGTCTCAAAGTTGTATTTTGTTTTCTCAACAACAGAAGTAAACCTTTTATAAGGTTTATTTTTTGCTGATACTTTAACTAAGCTTTAGTAAGAGTTCAACCCTTCATCTTTTGTGCCATTCTGATATTTGTCACAACCATTCATTTTATAAATATCGGATACAGTGGTTTTTGCAGCCATGTAACCCCAGATAAATACCCTTTATTACAGCTTATCAAGTTGATCTTATTTGTCAATTTGTGGATGCGGTATATAACTACTTTTCCTTTGTCGCTAAGGTGTGGGTAAGCTAGAGTATCCAAGGAACTAAATCCCTATGTAGTAAGGTCTGTAAAAAATTTGCTTCACAAGGAGTATGAACAATTTATAGCTTCTTGATGTAGAGAGTATGAGATTAATCTCATTAAACAGATTATTCTGTATCTATGGCCTTCTGAAAATATGTTGTTTCTTTTACTAGGCGAGGACTTTACCGCATATTCTTTACCATCCCAGATTTGATTGGTATGCATAGTGGAAATGATTGCATATTCATATGCTCCTGCATTATATGAGATGATCCTCACGGTTATGATTTGAGATGATTCTTTATTGTAGCAATGTACATTTCAGAAATCTTTTGATATCATATGTAGCTGGTCATCTAAAAATTTGGCTTCTCTGGTGGCAGGTTAAGCTTGTAAAGTTTCTAGTGCAGAACATTGTGGTAGATATCTCTTTTAATCAGTTAGGGGGGCTATGTACCTTGTGCTTTCTTGAGCAGGTAGGTTACATTATCAGAATTTGGGTGCCATTTACTTACAAGTTAATTGAGTTCATCTGCAAATGGACCAAAAAAAAAAAAAGAATTGCTTCCTTTCTCTCTCTCTCATTAAATAGATGATAATTAACGTCTTCCCCTTCCTGATTTCATGTGCTAATCTTTGCAGATCTTTGTTAAAATGAGATATGGATATAAGATCTCAGTTAGTTTATCTTTCTATATACATATTGGGAGAACTGGCATGGGTATGGGGTGGCTATATCTTTTTCTTTTATTTGGATAATTAAGGGGTGGCTATATCATATTGGGTATCAAGCAGAATATATATATTTTTAAAGTTAATATCCCTGATAATGTGACAGGTTGATCGTCTTATTGGAAAAGATCATCTATTTAAACGCAGTATTATGCTGATAAAGGCTTGGTGCTACTATGAGAGCCGTATTCTTGGGGCTCATCATGGCTTAATTTCTACCTATGCTTTGGAGACTTTGGTGCTGTACATTTTCCATCTATTCCACTCATCACTAGATGGTCCTTTAGCGGTGAGTGCTGCAGGAATTTTGGCAGTGTAAGCTAATTGATCACATAAATGTAACTGATTGGTATTTACAGGTTTTATATAAATTTTTGGATTACTTTAGCAAATTTGATTGGGAAAACTACTGCATCAGTTTGAATGGTCCGATCCATATATCCTCCCTGCCAGATGTTGTGGGTGAGCAACTTGATTTTGCTTTCATGCCCAATTATGTTTGTTCTACTTTATACATGATTAAGTTGCTTATGTCATTGATCCTTTTTGCAGTTGAGATGCCCGGAAATGTCGGGGGAGATTTACTGCTCAGCAATGATTTTCTCAGGGAATGTGTGGAAATGTTCTCAATTCCGTCAAAGGGGTTTGAGACTAATTCACGCACATTCCCTCAAAAGCATCTAAACATAGTAGATCCATTAAGAGAAAACAATAATCTTGGTCGCAGTGTGAGCAAAGGTAGAATCACTTTTCCATAGGCAAATTCCATTATTCTTTTCATTTGAACTCAAAACTTTTAAGTCTCAAGGATAGCAGAAATAGTTCTTCCTATTTTGTGACAAAGGGATACTAAGGCAATCTTCATTTAATGGTTGTTTAGTGAGTCTAGTTGGTTCATGCAGTCACCCTTAAGATGTGGTGGCATCCAGCAGATTTAGGATTCGAATCCCAGCATATGCAATCCCTTCTCCTATTCCCCGCTACGTCCTTTTTTGTACCCAAAAAAAATAATAATGTACCTTTTCCTCTGTAGGGAACTTTTATCGTATAAAAAGTGCTTTCACTTACGGGGCTCGGAGGCTTGGGCGCATTCTTTCCCAGGCAGAAGAAAGCATAGCAGACGAACTTCGTAAGTTTTTTTCGAACACTCTGGATAGGCATGGAAGTGGACAGAGGCCTGATGTTCAAGATCCTTCCCCGTTGTCTAGATTCAGTGGATTTGGTGCGACATCATCAGTTTCAGGTATAGAGTCATGTCGAGAAGATCAAACCTTTTATGAATCAGAATCTTCAAATTCAAGTGCCATGACCGGGAATTATAGATCTGATAATGAGGGATCATTGCACAAAGTCAATAATGGTAATATATCTGGGAGGGAAACAAATTTTAGTAGAACCCTTAATGAATCACAAGGTTCTGCAAATGCTATAAGTGTTTCAGAAGTCCGTCACTCTGGGGATGCTAAAGACCTGGCAACCTCTAGAATTCAAAGTCTTGTAATTTCAAATGATGCACATAAATCTCACCTTCCAAATGCAGAGGACAGTGTTTCTTCATCGGATAATGTACGGCATGCACCTCATCTCTATTTCTGTAGCTCATCTTTGAATAACGGAGATATAAGAAATGGAAATGCAGAATGCAAACAGCCAGAAAATTCCGGATTTACTGAAGAGAATGTGACTTCTGGTATTCTTCCAGCAACTAGTGAGGAGATGGGTATTAATGTACATGGTGATCACAGTGAGAATCAGTTGGTTGTTAGTCAAGGGGTTCAGTTCCCTGTTGGATCGAAGCACCATCCATTGATTTCAAATACTGCTTGGTCATCTCAGGATCTATATCCTGGATATTCTGGTTATCCAGCTTTCAGTCGTGCTGCTGGAAATCAGGAAGCTTTGAGCTCATTGTCAGATCTCTGTGGGGATTATGATACTCATTTACGTAGTTTGAATTATGGCCAGTGGTGCTATGACCATGCCTTCAGTGCACATGTTCCTTCAATTTCTTCACCTTTGGTTTCTCAGTTCCAGAGCAAGAATTCATGGGATGTAGTACGACAGTCAGTGCAGTTCCGGCGAAATGCAATTTCCCCAATGAATGCTAGTGGTGTTGTACCACGGCAACCCTACTATCCCATGAACCCACCAATGCTACATGGTGCAGGCTTTGGAATGGAAGAAATGCCAAAGCATCGAGGAACAGGGACATACTTTCCCAATCCCAACACGGTATACTCATTCTAAGTCTTTGGATTGGGCTTCTGAAACTTATGCTGAAAATATGAAATTTAGTCTCTGGTGCTAACTTGCCTCAATGTGGTTTTATGCTTGAATCTTTTTGCAGAACCATTACAGGGATAGATCCTTGACAGCAAGGGGAAGGAACCCAGCACCAGCAAGGTCTCCTCGCAACAACAGCCGTGCCATTACATCCTCAGAGACTAATTCACCAGAGAGAAGCAGCCGTGAACTGGCACAGGTGCAGCCATTATTAAATGAAGGTGGTGGAAAATCTGGGTCTTCAGATCTCTGCCACTCTGGTTCTGAAAAAGTGTTATCCCCTAATGCCAGTGGCTCAATGCATCAGCCAGACAGGGTTGTGGAATGTGGGTCAATTAGGCCCCTACCTTTGGGGGCAGCCTCTACAGAAAGTAGCAAGCAACACAATCCAGGTTGTCCTCATGCTCAAAACTTGAGTGCAAGTAGTCACCCACAATTAGGAATGCAAAGGCCAAAATCAGCTGCGGGCATGGATCAGGACAGGTTTGGGAATATAGTGTTTCATCTGAAATTCTATGCAGCAGAGTAAATATGAATGCTATTTCTCTCTAAGCTTTGCTCTTCTAAACATGCAGGATCATTGTACAATCATTCCATTTAAAAAATGAAGAAGATTTTCCACCTTTATCCATCTGACAGTAGAAAGGAATGATGTTAATTATTTATATGTATACGGTTGAAAAGTTTGGAAGAATAGAACAGTTAATGCTAACAAAGGCTGGCAGCCTGAGCGTCAGCTTTGTGTGAATATGGCTTCTTTGATAGCCACTCCAAAGCTCTATGGATGGAGTTAGTTCCATTATTTTGTGGGGTTCAAAGGCATTTGTACATTCTACTAATTTATTTCCCTTTAATTGTCGTAGATGTACTTTATAGCAAGTTATTCATGTATAGGATTGTCGAATTATACTTTTTTGTTTTTGCCGAGGTTTTGATATCTCTGCTGCTGGTGCTTGGCAAAAAAGTGTAGACACAGATATTGTTATTGCTGATTGTTCATGCAACTTATACTGCAAAATAGTGTTATTTTGGCAGCAGCAGCTATAAGGGTTTATTTTTTCTTATTCTGGCTGGCTTGGCTATGCTTGCTGTTCTGTGGTTAAATTACAATATGATATCTAGCTTTGTTCCCTTGTGCAGTGCAGTGCAGATGAAGAGCATGGCCAAACTCAGCTGCTGGGTTAATTGGTTTTGCAATCCCACACCTCAAATGCCGACCAGTTTTCTTTTCTTTTTTGCTTTCTTTAATTATAGAGTTAAGGAGTGAGAAAAATCAGATTTTGTATTGGTTAAGATAGAAGCCCCACCTAAATTTAATGATTTAACAATTAAAGATTGCAAATTATATATAGTTTAGGTTAAAATAGATGCATGCATGCATGTCAATCTATATATATATATATTATTGTGTTCAATAGAAAGATTAAGATAAGACTACAGAATGCAGAATGCAAAACTGGAAAAAGTATTTTTAAAGTTAGGGATTAACAGAATAAAACTCTATTAAGAAAATGTAATTTTTTATTTTATTTTATAGGGTAGGTCAAGGTGGTAAAACAAGCCACGCTTCAGACAGAAACAACATCTCAAATCCCACCTTTCTTTTATAAAAAATAATAATAATAATAAAAAAAAAGGGCAAAAGAATGGTAAAAGACTGTTACTGTCACAAAAAAGAAGCATTCAATTGCACAAACGGAAAAGAATTTGTTAGCCAATCTGAACCCTTTATCATGATCAATGCCAAATGCCAATGGCAACATCAAAGACAAATAATAATAAAAAGTATTTAAGAATTGAAATCTGTATAGCTTTCTAGGCATGCAAATAATTTAAGACATATTCATATGGCCAAATAGATTTGAGTTTGGAGGATTAAAAGTTGGAATTAGCTTTATTCATTACTTTTTAATACAACAAGTTCATAATTTAACTCTACATGTAAATGAACGATGATAATAAATATATTATATTGAAGAGTAAAGGAAGGATTTCAATAGGGAATTAAGACATGATTTATTGTATTAATGGTGACTTTGTTGAATCATTTTAACAGGCTTTTTTTTTTTTTGGTCAGATTTTGGAAAATCTTTGGCAAAGTGGCCGGTTTTCCTCGAAGGAAACATCTATTGAATTTCTCTTATATATAGAGAGAATTGCTTTTTTCAACCAATTTTTGTATGGGATGGATAGTGATGGAATGTTCAAACGACAGCTTAAATTAATAAAAAAAAATTCAAAGTTGTTGAAAATTGAGGTGGCAAAGGCAAAGCACTAATAAATAAATTTTGTGGATCTTTTTCCACTTTCACAGGATTTTAAAAGTTGTAATATACAATTTATTATTATTATTTATTATTAATATAATAAGAGTGCAAAACAAATCAGGTTTAATTGATAAGATCGCCCGTCTTAATTAATAGTCAATAATATTGGATTTAAGTCAATTATTACCTATTTTGATGATGTTATTCATTAAAAGAAATAATATCTAAATTAATTTCTATTATTACCCTATTAGTCTGTCTAGGTTGTAACAATCTATCTGTTTTGGATTTTGTTTGTTTGGTACCAAAGAAAATCGATTAGAAGATCAGGTCAAATTGATTTAGTTAGTATTTATCAACTTAATTAATCATTAAAACACTTATTTTTTCATGGTATATGGTTTATATTTTAAATATTTACAAAATTAGATAATAACCTCGTTTTCGGTATTAATTAGATGTGGCTGACTGTTGAGTATTTTAGCTAGGTTTAATTCTGTTCAAGGTTGGTTCAACTATATATATATATATATATATATATATATATATATATATATATATATATATATATATATATATATATATGGATTACACTTTAAATTCGAATCATTTGTTGTTGAATCAAGTGATTACTGGCTTTATTTGCAAAGTTAGGTAAGCAGCAAGTGAAATCTATTTTTTATGTTTAAGATTGAATTATGTTTGTTTTATGAATCAAATACTCATCATTACTTAATGATTTTAATTAAACTATGTAGAATTGTTAAAGAAATATTTTTTTCTACTAATTTTTGTTTATATATTTTAAATTCAAAAGGAGACATAGTTTTCATTTTAAAATAATCTCATTTTTTAAATAAAATCTAAAAATCAATATTAAATGAACATACAGAATTTAATTATGCCAATTTTACATTAAGAAAATTTTAAGTTGATGCACTATAATAAGCTCACTGAAGTTTAAATTACTCAAAAATATATGAGTTTCAAATATTGTTAGTCTTTAGTAGTTAGTAAACTATATAGTTATATCAATTACATACACAACATTAATATTTCCTTGCAAGGAATTCAAAAACTATTTAATTAATCATGTTAATAAGCACCTTACCTCTTTTAAATATAAAAGGTATAATATTATATGAAACTATCATTTTTGAAATTTATATCTAACATTTCATTTAGCAAACAGTTATTCAAAATATAAATTTTAAAAATTATCTAGCATTTATTATTTATCAATGTATTTTAATTAGTATATAATCGTATCATATCATATGTTATGTTGTATTACAAGATACAAAATATATTATAAAATGCATGTTTAAATGGACGCTTACATGAATAATTTGTTTTCATGACACATGAAAAAGTTTTTAAATTTATGATATTTCGTACATAATTCAAATATCAAATATAATAATTAGATAGATTTTTTAAACAAAAATAATGATACCTAAAATTAAGACATTTAAAAATTATATAATATATATTATAAAATATTATTTTCTTTATATATATATATATATTGTCATCTAACTATTATGGAGTTATGTCTATAAATGATATATGTTAAATCAATTTTTTTTAGTTTGTAACTTTGCTTTCAAAGTTATATATACTTAATTTTATGATTTTGTTCTTATAATAATTTATTTTTTCAAAATTTTTTTTTTGCACACAATGCCTATGTAAAAAACTATTTATCTTTAAAAAAAAAAAAACTTGTTTCCTCTAATAAGTATGCTATAATTTACTAATAAATTACTTTTTTTTTATTTTTTTAAAAAATAATCATCTACTAAAATACTTAAAAGAATGATTTTATTAGCTATTTGAATGAATAACAAAATTTTCAATATATTAAATCATTTGGAGATAAATGTTTATTGTTAAAGAAATTAAAAATATTTAAATGATAACCTTTACTAAATATTGAATAATGTCCCTTAAGCATTAGATAATTTACTAACAAATTTTTTTTATGAATGAAACTTGAAATAATAAATAAATTATATTAATAAAAATATAAAATTTTGTTTCACTTATTACTCGATGCATAGAACAGTTATTTATATTAAATAATACATAAATCATATTCAATATTCTCAAACTTAAAGTATTTTTTTTTAATTTATAAATACAAAATTTTATCTTTTATTTTGCATTAACATTTATATAATAAATTAATAATATAAAAATAAAATTATTATTCGTTCATCGAATTGGATTAAAATATAGATCACATAATTAATAAATAAAGCTAATTCATACATATGTCACAAGTTAATATATATATATATATATAAACAAGGTTTTGAAATAAAAAACTAATTTTTTTTTCTCAAAAATTTTAAAATTAACTTTAAAATTAGATTTTAAATGATTTTCTTATAGAGTTATTGCTTTCTTCCATTTTAAATATATATATAAAAAAAAAGTTAAAGAAAAAGACAACAAAAAAAAAATAATGAAAGGGATAATGTCATGAATAACTCCTAAATTTATCAATGTAGTATTTGTATTTTAAAATTGTTCAATGTGGTACTTGTACTATCAAATCGTGTATCAATGTGGTACATTGATCTAACACCGTTAAATATAGATGATGATGTGACATTGATCAATCAAGATGACATGTGGCAGCACCAGATTTTTTAGAAATTAATATATGAATTTTTGTAAAAAAATTTTAAAAAAAGGGAAATTTTTTTTACATTTTTTCTAAAATATTTAAAATTATATATATTTAAAAATTAATATCTATTTTTTTTTTTATAAAAAATTATATAAACAAGTTTAAAATTATATTTTTAAAAATTAAATATGTTTTTTCTTAAAAAAATTTTAAAAAAAATTTTAAAAATTAAAAAATTAAAAAATTATAATATTTAACTAAAATTATTTTTAAAATATAAAATATTATAAAATTACTTGTTAAAAAATTTATAATATCTTATTTAAATTTTTTTTTTTAATAAAAATTACAAAAATTAAATTATTTTATTGTTTTAAATTTTTAAAAATTACAAATATTAAAATATTAATTAAAATATTTTATTATTTTAATTTTTGTTAAAAATATTTATTATAATTAAAAAGTGGAGAGAGAAAGAAAAATATATATTTTTAAATTAAAATAATAATTTTTTATTATTACATGTGGCATCATTATGTACTGTCACGTGTAAAAAAAAAATATAATTTTTATTTTTAAATTAAAATAATAAAATTTTATAATAATATATGTGGCATTATTATATAATATCACGTGTCAAATTTTTATTAATTACAAAAATTACGTATTAATATTTAACTATTGTTACTTACAGATATTACAATAATATATGAAGTTAAAACGTTAACTATCAAAAATATATATTTTTAAAGTATATATTTGATAGGGTTAATGAAACTTAAAAAGAACTTGAAAAAAAAACTGGAGAGAGAGAACAAATATACGCACGCAAAGCTTAGCCAGCCATAGACTGACGCTCTCAAATTTGGACAGAATCCTAGTTTGAGAGTTGAGTCTTGAGATTCCTCCCTTTCTCTCTCTTTCTTCTTTCTTTCTTTCTTTCTTTCTTTCTTTCTTTCCTTTTTTTTTTCTTTCTTTTTTTCTTTTTTTCCTTTTCTAAAAAAAATAATTTATTTTATATAATTTTCTTGTGCCGGCACTGTCTTATGCGCCTCCGTCGCCGCCGTCACCCAGGGCTTGTTCTAGGGTTTGAAATTCTCTCTTTTTCCTTCTCGTTTCTTTCCACAACTTCCCGAGCTGGATTCTCTCTCTTTCCTCAGGCGAATCTCCATGGGCCGCTGGTTCAGCGGTTTCGTTGATTAAATCCCCTCCCTCCTCTCTTCTCTCGCTCTCTCTCACTTTCTCTCGTCGATCAGTTTCAAGAAAAAGGCTAGGGTTTGTGTGGGGAAATTTTTGCTGAGATTATCTTTTATTATTAATTAAATTTCCATCGGAGGGTTTTCTTTGTCTTGTTTCTTTTTTGGGGGGATTTGGATGGCATTGGGCGATCTGATGACGTCACGATTTTCGCAATTGTCGTTGGCGGTATCCAATCATGTGATCGACGCCAACGGTAGCAGCAGCGATTACCATGAGGATGAGGATGATGCTGCTGCTGCTGACGTGGCCTCTCAAAGAAGGGATTTGGATACTACTGCATCCTCAGCCACAGCGGCTACAACCATCGCATATTTGCCTCAAACTATTGTCTTATGCGAGCTTCGACATGTTGCCTTGGAAGCTTCCACGCACACTCGACCCTCTGATAGTGGCCTTGTCTCCAAATGGCGCCCTAAGGACCGAGTAAGTCCTTTCCTTTCAACCTCATTTTCTTCCTTAATTATACCGTTGATCTGACTGACTGATTATATCTAACCATAGGCTGAAGAAGAGAAAATGAGAATTTATTTAGACTGCAGTAGCAAAAGATGGGTATTGTGCAAATAATTAGAATTTTCTAATGCTATTCGAGAGTAAGAAAATTTTGAGTTCCTGCATAGGTTATTAAAAATGATATGTCAAATTACAATTTGCTAAAATCAGTCCATGTCCATGTCCATGTCACTTTTGGTATAAAAGTAACACGTGAATATGGTTTTAGTACATTGAATATAAGGAAGGGGAATTCTCAGATGTGCGAGCCTAGTGTTAGGGAATTATTAGTGTCAATTAAGTTTCTGTGAAATCCTTGAATTTGGTGTGGGCAAGGGACAATGGCAGGCAGCCTATTTCTGATTTGATTCTAGATAAAAGCATCAGAGATTCAGAGTCATTAGGAAGTTCAATACTTTGTAGTTTGTACAACAAGTAATATGCTGTGGATTCCAGTATATCTTTTGCCTTGTGATGCACGGAGGACAAAGAAACATATTTCAAATTTTTGGTTGTGCATGAATTCGTCTGATGAAAACACTAGATGCCCTCAAAGTAGAAATTTATTTTGTTCAATCCTTTTTTCCTTTTCGTCTGTAGTAAAGTAACATTTCCCTACCTCCTCCTTTAGCTTTGGGTTTTAAACATGCGATGGTGAAATCTATTCTATTTTTATCTTTTAACACGGGCTTAGAATTTAAAAGCAAAATAAAGAGAGAATATTGTGGAAGATTGCTATGTCCAGTCTTCATAAGAGATTTTTAAAGCCTAAGCATGTAGAATAACGAAGAATACAAATAATTAGAAATTTTGTTCTACTATGCTAAATTTGTTAACATTCTCCTCTCCTATAGCATGCTTTAAAATATTTTCCTTTTTATCTTTAAGCAGCTTCTTTACTCTGGTTTCCTTGCAACACATTAAGCAATTCTTTTTTTCATGGGACTGAATTTGATTCTTAGATAATTGTATGTTTGTTCTTGATAAATATTACAAATCATCCATTAAGAATTATTTTCTCTTTAATTTGTCATGATATGGGAGGGTTGACCATATTCACTTGACTCTCAACTTTATATGCAGACGAAGACAGGATGTGTAGCTCTAGTTTTATGTTTAAATATTAGCGTTGATCCACCTGATGTAATAAAGATATCTCCTTGTGCAAGAATGGAGTGCTGGATTGGTATGTATTAGTCAATTCTCTCCTCTTGTTTTTGCATGTTTGCTGTTTAATGGTTCTTACATTTTGATGTTCGTGATGGTTATTATTCAGGAAACCTATAATAAGGTTTTTATTATTTTATCATGCAAATGAACTAAATGCTAGTGGCTTTCATTGAGTATGCATGAATTTTCACTATTGCCTATTGAGTTTGCCCTTGGTTGTTACTCTCTCTGCTCAATAATACTTGTCCTTATTTCTGCATTAGAATGTCTTAAAAGAATTAATATAATTTGCAATCCAAGAGTACCAATTACAATCATACTTCCAGATAAGCTCTTCTCTGTATAACCTTTTATCAGTTGAGAACAAAACGAG
Source organism: Fremontodendron californicum (assembly GCA_030761205.1). Classification (NCBI taxonomy): domain Eukaryota; kingdom Viridiplantae; phylum Streptophyta; class Magnoliopsida; order Malvales; family Malvaceae; genus Fremontodendron; species Fremontodendron californicum. The sequence continues at coordinate 14,144,502 of JAULJL010000023.1, forward strand.
TACATCTATTTATGTAAGGCTAAAAACTGGAACATTGTATAACTATAAGTAGTTTGGATTCATTTGACTTATTTTAAAAATCTCTGAGCTTTTTCAAAGAGGAAAATAAATTTGGAGGAGCAGGAGTACCTTTCTTTAAGCATGTATTTACTTCAGTGTGGTATCAGAAGTAGTAGTGGCAAACAACCAACAGAAAATCGTATAGAAAGTTGAAATAAAAGTTATTGAGTTTGGGGTTAATAAACTGTTGCTTTTAGTGGGATTTTGGCTGCATGAAAATGGTATTTAGCATGCAGTCTGAAAATGCATATTATATTTAGTATTTCTATATATATCTCACGTACTAGCCATGCTTTGTTTAGTTTCCAAGAAGGAAGGAGGAAAAAGAAGTTGGAATCCTAGTATTGCAATTACACGAAATAAGTTTTCCATTATATTTTTTCTTCCATCATCCATCCCCCAGTGACCAAATGATGTAAAATCTATAAAAAAAATAATGTTGTTGATCAATTTAATGTTTTTCATTGGGAAAGTTAGCTTGTTCCACTTTTTCTTTCTTTGATTGTTGGCAGATCCTTTTTCTATGGCACCACAGAAAGCACTTGAAACTATTGGGAAAAACTTGAGAGATCAATATGAGAGGTGGCAGCCCAAGGTGCAAACACCTTTCCATACTATGTTTCCTTTCATGTTAATCAGTTTATAATCTAATTCTTTTTATTGTGTGTGACCAGGCTCGCTGTAAGGTTGAACTTGATCCTACAGTGGATGAAGTGAAGAAACTTTGTAATACATGTCGCAGATATGCCAAGACAGAGAGAGTTCTATTTCATTATAATGGACATGGTGTTCCAAAGCCAACTGCAAATGGTGAAATCTGGCTGTTCAATAAGGTGTTCTTTTGTTTAAATGTTATGGAACAATTCTCGTTGCTTTTAGTTTGCACTATTTGCCAAATTGTATCCCTGCTCAGCCTGATCATTTTCCTGTGCAGAGTTATACACAATATATTCCCTTGCCTATCAATGACCTTGATTCATGGTTAACAACGCCTTCTATATATGTTTTTGATTGCTCTGCTGCTGGAATGATTGTTAATGCCTTTATTGAGGTATTTGTTTGTGGTATACCCTCAAGTAGTCGTTAGTATATTTTCTGGTTTCCACTATTCAAATTGATATTATTGTCTTCCTTTTCTAGCTTGATTTGATTTTTGAATTGAATTTGGTTAATAGCTTCTTGACTGTGGCACTTCTAAATACCCTGGATCTGCACGAGACTGCATTCTGCTGGCTGCATGTGAAGCACACGAGACTCTTCCTCAAAGTGCTGAATTTCCTGCTGATGTGTTTACTTCTTGTCTTACTACACCTATCAAAATGGCATTGAGATGGTAAAACTTCTCGTTTTTTTTTTAAGTCTTTATTTTCATTTGGGAAATGTTGGCCTTTTTGGTATCCACGCTGTGGATAAATCATGAAAATGCACAGGCTCGTAAAATTGTTCATCACTCCCTCTTTTTTTTTTGCTTGATTCTTACATTACTGAGTTGGTACTGTCACTATAAGATGGTATTTATGGAGATTTGAAATTGTATGAGATGCTTTGTTGTAAAATTTTATGGTGCACTGTTGAATTGGTGGCTATTAGCTGTAAATTGACTGTTGCATGTGTCTTTGATCTGTAAGGTTTCCCAAGAGCAGCTTAATAACTCGTATGAAATTGAGGTCAAAGTAGTTTTTCACCTATGTAGTGAAGGTGAAGTATCTCTCTGTTTGAGGAGTGATTCTCCCCTTGCACTTTGGTGCCTAGAAACAATTCCATTTAGTTTCCAGAAGTTGCTCTGTTGGTAGTTATCAGGCCATGTGAGCATGACCTGGGGTATGTTGTAAAATTTATTAGGTGTTTCTGTCAGGTTGATCTGTCTTTTAGCAAGTTTTATGTGATATGATTGATTAAGACCAAGTACTACATACAATACTCAAATAATAGTCTAAAGATATCTCCTTAGCTTTTACCATGTTTGTCTGTTTACTTGTTGCTGTTTCTGGATTTATTATAACTGTGGTATTCACCTTATTGAGGGTTTTTACTAATTTGCAGATTTTTCTAATTTTAACATATTTGGTTGTGTTGTGGAAAATGGGCTTAGTAATCTTCTGATGGTTATTATCTCTTTCCAGGTTTTGCACACGTTCATTGCTTTACGAGTCTCTTGACTGTTCGCTTATAGATAAAATTCCTGGCCGTCAAAATGACCGTAAAACACTTCTAGGAGAATTGAATTGGATTTTTACTGCAGTGACAGACACAATTGCTTGGAATGTTCTCCCTCATGGTAGTTCTTTGAGTGTATTGATCAGCTGTGTGCTTTCTTTTATATAAGTGGTTCTTGTCTTCTGATCTATTTAGTCAACACTTTTTTTGTCATGCAGACCTTTTTCGGAGATTGTTTAGACAGGATTTACTAGTTGCTAGTTTGTTCAGAAATTTTTTGCTTGCTGAGAGGATTATGCGCTCTGCAAATTGTTCTCCACTCTCTCACCCAATGTTGCCACCAACCCATCAGCACCATATGTGGTACTACAGGGGATATTCACTAACTTTACAACTTGTTTCTTAATTCTTTGTAAAAATTTTCTTCTGTGCACTCCAGGGATGCATGGGATATGGCTGCTGAAATTTGCCTTTCTCAGCTTCCATCATTGGTTGAGGATCCTAATGCAGAGTTCCAGGTGTGTTTTTCTTCGAAGTCCTTTGCTAATGTGAATTTATTGCTGTGAATTTTCCTGATGTGTACTGGAGCCAGACAAGAATTACTAGAGTAGCAAGACCAGAAGGTGCTTATTTTCAGTTCCCTGTGTTCCCTTATTCTATCTGAGTGTGCTTTTATTCTGTTTCAGCCAAGTCCATTTTTTACTGAACAACTTACAGCTTTTGAGGTATGGCTTGACCATGGATCTGAGCATAAAAAGCCACCAGAGCAATTGCCTATTGTTCTTCAGGTTCTGTACTATTCCCTGGTCCTTCCAATGTTGTCAAGGGCACAAGGCACACTCTAGGTGCTAGAACTCTTATATTGCCTCAGGTGCAAGGCGCAAAAAAAGCGCTCGCCTGAGTGAAGTAAGAAATATGTATATGTGTGTCTGTATGTGTGTGTGTGTATATATATATATATATATTTATAAAATAAGCTTAAGATATATAATTATGATAATAAACTCAAAGAGTGGTCCAGTTTATCTACAAAACAAGCAATTTTTTGTTGTTGCCCAATATGCATGATTTCCTTATGGTCCCATGTATGTTGTTGAATACTCAAATATTGAGAAGTAGAGAGTTTGATTTTATCCCCAAATTAAAATAAAAGAAATTAAAGAGAACTTAAATCAGGCGAGCTTTTTTTGCACTTATCGTCTTACAAAAAAGCACACCTAGACGCACCAATCGTGCACCTTGCCCTAAAGGGTCTGAGGCGCTTTTGTTATCTAGTGCTAAGGCACAAGGCGTAGGTGCGCCTAGGCGCACGCCTTGACAACACTGGGTCCTTCTAGCTGTGGGGGCCGTTGTTTGGTTGCCCTTCTTATTTTATGGTGATTTTAAAATTTAGTCGGATATATGCTAAAAAAATTTACTCTATTGAGTCAGTTATCTAAGTTAATTTTTGATGGTAAGGTGGACAAAGGCTCCTTCAGAATCGCCGCTGCCCATTGGCATAGTTGCTAATAACTTAAATTTTGGATTGAAATCCCATTTTCTAGGAATCTGAGTTGTTATGTCTGTTTAAAGAGTAGTCTATTTTGAAGTATATCCATTGATAGGTCATCTGTTATGCAGGGCCACTAACGTTGACATGTGCAAACAGTTTATAGGTACTAAATATATAAAAATTTTAATATAATGACTGACCAGCTCACCATTGATGTTTCAGGTTTTGCTTAGTCAATGTCATCGGTTCCGTGCACTGGTTCTTCTTGGAAGATTCCTTGATATGGGACCCTGGGCTGTAGATCTGGTAGTTTTTGATGGGTGTACTCTTTGCTATGTGCTCATTGTTGTGTCTCACTTTATGCTGTTTACTTACAGCTTGCTTTCTTTTTTTGTAGGCCCTTTCTGTTGGAATATTTCCTTATGTTCTGAAGCTTTTGCAAACAGCCACACCAGAATTGCCTCAGATCCTTGTGTTCATGTGGACAAAGATTTTGGCATTTGATAAGGTGAGTCCACAGATGCTTCTTGATTTTGGGATAATATTTGTTTGCTTATGCTAATCTAGCTACTTCTGCATAAAATTTAAATTATATACTTGTGCTAACATTTAATTCGGATGTGCCTGCCTGCCTTTGACCCTAACATTTAAGTAGTCATTAAGAGCTCTATTATGTGTGGTGGAAGCTTCTATATAGTTGGTCTATGTGTGTGTTTAAAATTGTTGTTGCAGTGGTGAAAATTCTAGGTTTTCAGTTATTGTAGGTGCCGAAATAAGTATGCATTGATAGTCTGTTGACACTTAGGAATTGAATCTGCCTCTCTTATTCTTTTTGATGTCTTATTGCAGAAGTATATTTTAGCATATTCCTTTCACCTTATATTATAGTAATTTTGAAATTCTGTCATCTTGGATTGCAGTCATGTCAGGTTGATCTGGTAAAGGATAGCGGTCATGTTTATTTCATTAGGTTTCTTAATAGTGTGGAAGCATATCCTGAACAGCGTGCAATGGCTGCATTTGTTCTGGCTGTCATTTTGGATGGGCATAGACGGGGCCAGGAAGCCTGTATTGAAGCAGGGTTAATTCATTTCTGCTTGAAGCACCTTCATGGTTCCATGCAAAATGACGCACAAACTGAATCCTTATTCCTTCAGTGGCTTTGCTTGTGTCTTGGAAAGCTGTGGGAGGATTTTACTGAGGCTCAGATAATAGGTCTGCAGGCAGATGCGCCTGCAATATGTGCTCCTCTACTTTCTGAGCCTCAGCCAGAGGTATATCTTCTCGTTAATTATATATTTTTCTTATAAATTAATAGTTTCTATTTTGCTTGTTACAGACATTTGTAATCATAGAAGGTGTTTTATTTCAGGTTAGGGCTTCTGCTGTTTTTGCATTGGGTACCTTGCTTGATGTTGGGTTTGACTCATTTAGAGATGGTGTTGGAGGGGATCAAGAATGTGATGATGATGAAAAGAGTAGAGCTGAGATTATTATTATTAAAAGCCTTTTGAATGTTGTTTCTGATGGAAGCCCTCTTGTCCGAGCAGAAGTTGCTGGAGGTATGTGGTGGTTATGTCATTCATATTTCATATGTTAGGATTGGTAATTGCAGTGTTATTCCCAGATTTTAACATTATAATGACATAGTTAAATAAATGTGACAGAAACTTGGCAGTTTGAAACACCTTGAAAAGTTTCTATAGCCTTTGTAAATGCCTCAGGAGCTTCCTAGAATTTTTAACATACATGTTTCTGTATATAATATTTCCGTGCTATGTTGTGCTGCAAAACATTAGGGCAACTTGCAATTATGATCCTAGTATAGTCATTGTTATACAAAGTCCATTAGCATCTGACACTATCATTAGAACCTAATATTTGCATGTTTTGTGCAAACACAATTCTGTCTTTGAATGCTTTCTTTCCTGATTGGGGGTTGAGTGGGTGTTTTACAGATTTACTATGTTTCTGAATTATGTTGGTGTATCAATGTTGATGCCTTGTTTTTGTCTTGGCAGCTCTAGCACGCTTTGCCTTTGGACATAAGCAGCACCTCAAGTCTATTGCTGCTGCATATTGGAAACCTCAGTCTAATTCCCTGGTGAATTCATTGCCTTCACTGGCTAATATAAATGGCACAGGAAGTGGAAATATAGTTTCATTCCAGATAGGTCCTTTAACCCGAGTTGGAAATGACAACTCAGCCGTAGTTCAGGATGGAAGGGTTTCCTCCAGCAGTCCTCTTGCTAGTGCTGGAATCATGCATGGATCTCCATTGTCTGATGATTCATCTCAACATTCTGATTCTGGAATATTGGAGGATGGTGTCAGTAATGGGGCCGTTCATCATTCAAGGCCAAAACCTTTGGACAATGCAATGTATTCACAGTGTGTACTGGCTATGTGTACTTTAGCTAAGGACCCGTCTCCACGCATAGCAAATCTAGGTCGGCGGGTTCTTTCCATTATCGGGATTGAACAAGTAACAAAATCTGTTAAGTCTGCTGGTAGCAGTGCCAGGCCTGGTGAACACAAAACTTCCTCTCCAACTCCTAGTTTTGCTGGATTAGCTCGTTCTTCTTCATGGTTCGACATGAATGGAGGTAGCTGTTTTGTTCTCAGTTCCTCATAATGTGTATCCTGATTATTGCCACGTTTTCTTTTCCCTGATATCTACCTGCCATGATGCTATCTTTTATTCTGTTTAGATATTAAAGTGACAAGATTTAATTTGGAGATGATGTTGACAGGTCATCTGCCTTTAACATTTAGAACTCCTCCAGTCAGCCCTCCTCGACAAAATTACTTGACAGGAATGCGTAGAGTTTGCTCTTTAGAGTTCAGGCCTCACCTGATGAATTCTCCGGACTCAGGATTAGCTGACCCGCTTCTAGGCTCTGCTTCTGGGGTTTCAGAGCGCAGTTTACTTCCACAATCAACTATCTATAATTTTAGTTGTGGCCACTTCTCCAAGCCACTTCTTACTGCATCAGATGATAATGAAGAACTATTGGCCAGAAGAGAAGAGCAGGAGAGATTTGCACTGGAGCATATTGCTAAATGCCAGCACTCGTGTATGCCTTTTAACTTCTTTGTTTTTTGTTCTTTTTATAATATTCTCATGCCAGTTTTTACTTTGGAACTGATAGGTTTCTCATTGCCTTTGCTAGCTGTTAGCAAACTTAACAATAATAGTCAAATTGCTAGCTGGGATACAAGATTCGAGACAGGTACAAGAACAGCCTTGCTGCAACCTTTCTCTCCTATTGTGATTGCAGCAGATGAGAATGAACGGATTAGGTATGTGATTTCTGTTTTAATGGATTCTTAAAGCAAGTCAGTTCCAGTTTTGAATGTTAAATGATTTGAGATAACACGTCATCAGGAATTGATTTTTTACTCATGTTCAACCCATGGGTATGAGTATTAAATGACTGTAATGCATCTATTGGGGCAAATTGACTTATAATCCCGTGCCTTGATAATTTTAGTAAAGTTATAAACCTTTTACTAGAAGAATATAACCCTAAAATTATCAATTGATGGTCATAACTTGTCATCTCATTGAAACTAACAATTATCAGTATATGGTTTTTAAAAAATTTGAATAAGATGGTGAGCTGTAATCATTGATGTTCTATTAAGTTATATGCCAGAAATGAATAAATTTGAATCTTATTAATATAAGAGAAATTATCTCATATACTGCCAGTGGAGTTTTTAGACTCCTCAAGCAGGGTTAGAAGGTGACACATATCCCTTAAGGTATAGTAGAAAAAAAACTAAATTCAAAAAATAAATGGGGCATGTGGCAGTCTTTTAACCCCGCTTGTGGAGTTAAAAAACTCCACTGTCAGTGTATCAAAGACGAACCCTTAATATAAATTTTTAAAAAGATTTGACAAGGTGGCAAGTTGTGATTGACTTTCACATTGTGTGCATCAGATACAGACTCTGAAGAATATTGATATTTTGTGTTTCTTAGAAGATCTGTTGCTAACGTACAAATTGTTTTCTTCATGAAAGGTTATATATTGTAAATTGCTTTCTGCAAATGGCTTTTGTTTTGGTACTTAAAAATGGACAATGCTTCTGAAATGGGTTAGATTAGTTTGGTGCTGCTCATTATTTGTTGTTTTCAATTACACTTTCACAATTTATTTCTGTAAATTATTTGCTGGCATATTAATTGTTTGGTTTTTCTTTTCAGGATATGGAATTATAAGGAAACCACCCTCCTGAATGGTTTTGATAATCATAATTTTCCAGAGAAGGGAATTTCTAAACTCTGTCTTTTGAATGAGCTTGATGACAGCTTGTTGCTTGTTGCTTCATGTAATATTCTTTTCCACCTTTTTTAATGTTTCATGGTGGTTTTTGTTTTTTAAAATTAATTTAGGGCTTATCTCATGCAGCTGATGGGAATATCCGGGTTTGGAAAGATTATACACTGAGGGGCCAACAGAAACTCGTTACTGCATTTTCTTCAATCCAAGGTCACAAACCGGGTGCGCGGAGTTTGAGTGCTGTTGTGGACTGGCAACAGCAGTCTGGATATCTTGTATGTGATTATTCTAGAATGTTATCTAAGAATGTTTTCCTTTCTTATAGTTTGATGCCTAATATAGTATCCTTCTTGCTTTGATGTCCCACAACTAGTATGCTTCTGGAGAGATATCATCCATCATGATTTGGGACATGGATAAGGAGCAGCTTGTTAATTCAATACCGCCATCCTCGGGTTGCAGCATCTCAGCACTGGTGAGTCTGCAATCTCCTTTGCATTTATATTAAGTTTATTAACAATTGAATTGAGCATGCTTGTAAACATGCCAGTGGCAACAGGTACCTTATCAAAGTAGTAATCTTGTAGAAGTTACAAGTTTTGAAAAATACTGCATATCACTATCGAGTTGGCAAATAAAAAGCATGCTATAATGGAAAATGTGCTATGCTGGAAAAAAATTTCAGTTTTATTAATTTGGGTGCTTTCCTGAATATTGAGTTAACCGACCCAAAGGTTAACAGAATTCTCTTGTATTGTTTTCTAAAGGAGGTTATTGCTTTTGTTCCAGTTATATGTTAGATTGCCTGAATCATACCTTGCCTTTGTATTTGATTTAAGTTGTTTCTCGGGTTTGATGTGTAAAGGAAGATGGCTGTTGTGTTGCTTTTTTATTTATTTATTTATTTATTATTATTTTTCTTTGTCCTGACATGTTTTTCAACTAGGAATGTGAAATTATATCCCATTCTTGGTAAGGAATTAAAGTGGCATGTGATTTTTCTCTTTTCATTTTCATTAAAGATGTAATTCTTTTATTATTATCTTGTCATCTGACTTTTATTGACAATTAATAGTTTGTCATTGTTCCTCTTTTTTATCTTTTAAATTTTGGCAGTTTATCTCATGTTGCCTCTATTTTCCTCATCGATTTTCCCCTCTCACATTTACAGGCTTCTTCTCAAGTTCATGCTGGTCAATTTGCGGCTGGTTTTGTGGATGGTTCTGTCAGACTCTATGACATCCGGACACCTGACATGTAAGCACTCATTTATTATTATTTTTTGAGAAGATAATGAACGATATTCTTCTGGAATGACACAGTTTTTACCTGTTTTTGATATTGTTTTGAGTTTTAAATGATGTGACCTTCCAGATAGTTAATTTTATTCCTGTCTGTGACCTTTCCAGTTTAAAGCTGCTATAGTTTCCCCTCCCATAATTAATTTTGTCAACTAGTGGAAGTGAAGTATTTTATAATGAGTTTATTACTATTATTTTACTCATCCATCAGTCATCACTCATCAGAAAATGGTCTCTCATGTTTTCATCTGTATTTTATGTCTGATCCAAGATTGTTATTTTAATCTTTTAGGCTGGTTTGCGCTACTAGGCCACATACTCAGCAAGTAGAAAGAGTTGTGAGTATTGGCTATCAACCTGGACTTGATCAAGGAAAGGTATGTATGTCTGTTAAAAAGAGATGTTTCAATGTTGTTGATTGAGGGAAATACAGAAAGTTGATGAACTTTTCATGTTGTTTTTCAGATTGTTAGTGCATCCCAGGCTGGTGATATTCAGTTCCTTGATATTAGAAGTCAAAGAGATACTTACCTTACAATCGATGCTCACAGAGGCTCACTTACAGCTCTAGCTGTTCATAGACATGCCCCAATAATTGGCATTGGCTCAGCGAAACAGCTAATCGAAGTGTTGAGTCTGGAAGGCGAACAATTAGGCACCATTCGATACCCACATACCTTCATGGCCCAGAAGATTGGGTCTGTGAGCTGCCTTACCTTCCATCCCTACCAAGTATTGCTTGCTGCTGCTGCTGATGCCTGTGTTTCTATCTACGCTGATGACAACTCTCAGACAAGATGAACGTACGTTTATTTCTTTCCCAATTTCGGTGGATGAAAGTGTTTTTGCAAATTTTTCGTGGAGTTGGAGATCCTGGTAAATTTGAGTTTGGATCATTATTCAACTGTTGGGGATGCTGCTGCTGCTACATTTACAATTTCAGCGTGGGTGTGTTCCTGGAAATTCAGGTGGGGGGGAACAATCCGCTGATTGTATGCTATATATATATATATAGAGAGAGAGAGAGATATATATTCATTAGCCTCCGGTGTAGATGGTCACACATGTTTGGAAGTGCATTATTGGGGGTTTGGGGGGGGGGGGGGGGGGGGCGCTTTGGCAAATAAGTTGTTATATATAGGTAAATGCATGTAAATAGTTTTCCCATTATTTCATCGTTTTCATCCTTTTCTTTGTTCCATCTTTTTGTTTAAATTTGTAAAAGACTTTGTCATTATCATAATTTGAAGTATTGCAAGCAGATTAGTTACGGGCAAGCCCTAAGTTGTAGCCACTCCCTAATTGTAATATATATATATATATATATATATATATAATCTAGTGGTTTTGATATCAAATGAGGTCCAGTGATCAACGGAGATAAAATGAAAAAAAGATAAATGTTGAAGAGAGAATTTTATTGTTGGGTATTGAGAATTTTATTGTTGGGTATTGTTTTACAAAGATTTTTTCAAAGAAGTTTTTTTTTTAGATGAAAAGTTTGTCTCTTACATTGATTTTGGAAGCCTTACATAGAGGTTGGTTCTATGATTTGTCTTAGCACTATTGTGTATATTGTGTAGGAAATATATTACTCGACTTTAGTCTATTTGGATGCTTCTGCATCATTATAATTTTGTGTAAGGAATATATTCATTGGCTTTAGTTCTATTTGGATGTTTTAACATTATTATAACTTCTGAATTTTCAAATTGAAACTTTTCAGGGAATCTAGGGGTTTTTTGTTCTATTTGGATTATTATATTTTGAATTATAGCTGAGAGTATTTGTACATTTATCCGTTGTCAACTTTGAAAGATTCTTGAAAATATTTCTGTTTTCTTTCCAGATGTTTTTTTTTTTTTTTTTTTTTTTTTTTTTTAACACCTTGTCTTGTTCTACTGATAATTTGTGTCATCATTTCTTCTTTGATTTGCCTATAATAACTTCATCATCCGCCAGGTTTATGGCCTTGTTGGAGGATATTGAGGATTCGTCTTCTTCTGAGTCAGAGTCCATTGAGTTGAGCATTTCTGCCATCAGTTTCTTGTATTCCTTTTTGGTCTTGGCTTGTGCTAGGAGTGAACTAGCATTTGTTTTAGCCTGAAGAAATCTGGCTGTATCTTGATCTGGTGCTGCAAATTTGCAAAATTGTGGATTTCTGTTGAACCATTCATTGAAAAATTGTGGGTTATATTTTTCTTTATTAAATTTTTTCCACCACTTGGTTTTGAACTTGCGGATAATCAATGGTACTCCCATCTGGTTATCTGTTTGGTATGCATATTCCTAGGACGTAATCCATGAGATACATAATTTTAAGTAGAAGGGGATGGAGGGATGTAATTGTTTTTGATCTTCTTCTGGTTAGAATTTTGAAATGAATTGATTATAAAAAAGATCAAATTTATTTGGTAGTATTTCTCTGAGAGGTCCATACCAATTCCACTAGTGTTGGAACCAGTACGAAAATTTGTTTAAAAAATATGAGCCATGAATGCCAAACGTGCTTAGTTATTGAACAGAAAAGTATTGAACCAAGCCTGTTGGTAATCCCAGTATGTAAAGAATGGGCAATGGTCAGTTTTGGTGGTAAATTTGCTTGGAAATTTTTTTGTTGTGTTTGGGTTTTCATCCCAATCAACTGGCCGAAAGACCTTAAGAATTTGGGCAGTAGAGTGGGTTATGAAGTTTGGATCTTTGGGGTTTGAATAGTGTTTGAAGATTGCAGAACCTGTCTGGACTAAAATGTTTTCATAGTATTGATGGGTTTTTTTGGGTGTACCATGGTTTAAAATGCCATCCTTTGAAAACATTTTTAATTACTAAATTTGGAAATTTTTCAAAAAATCCTTCTCCACCAATAAAACATTTTGGACTGCTTTTTTGGGGAAATAATGTGATGAATTTTTTGAGTAGCTAAAGAGGATGCTACTTGATTTTGGGGAAAAATAGTTTGCAGAGATTTAGGTTTGTGCAAAACAATCTCTGTATTTTTTGAAACCTTTGCTGCTTGGGCAGCAATCTGTTTGAGAGGTGATTCCTCTTTTGTTTGTGCAAATGCTAATGCAAGTTATGGGGATTGAGAGAGTGATTTCAATCCAATTTTTTAATTTGGGAGCTAAGCTCATTTGGATCTTGTCCATCTTGAAAATTTTCAGGGTTGGAAGAATATGTGGATTCTTCCTTTTCTTCTTGGGTACAAATTTTGTAGCATGACTTGATTGGTTTTTGGGAGAAAGTGTCCTTTTTTGCTTTCCCTTTATCTCTCAATTTTGGTGGCATTTTGGAGGAATTCTCAAGTGAGAAAATCAGGCAAAGAATTAAAGTCATTTTTGATATGTTCGATTTCGAAATCAAATATATTTAAAATTGCTTGTCATCTGGCAAAAATTTGTTTTGATGCAATGTTTTGAACATCTTTTTGTAAAACTTCTTTTACTGATTTGCAGTCAATTCTGAGTAAAAAATTTTGATTGAGCAAATCACTTTGAAATTTTGTAATGCATAAAACAATGATAAAATCTCTTTTTTGATTGTACAATAATTTTGCTGAGTAGGTGTCCAATGTTTGGAGGTAAACTGGACTACTTATTCTTTTTCATTTTTGATCTGTTTAAGGATCCCACCATATCCTATTTTCGAGGCATTAGTTTCTACTATTTTTGGGAAATTTGGATCTGCTAGGTGTAAGCAGGGTAACCCCCTAATATGTTTCTTAATTTGTTGAACAATATCAGTGTGGATTTTGGTCCATGGTTTTGGATTTTTCTTAAGCCTATCATACAACGGCTTACAGATTTTACTAAGGCCTGGATAAAAGTCAATGACATAATTGAGGCTACCTAAGAACCTTTGAAGTTGGATTTTATCTAAGATTTGGTCAGGGAGCTTATCTGTAAAAGTTATAGATCTTTCTATTGGAGTAATAGTTCCTTGCATGACATAATATCCTAAGAATCTTACTTGTGTTTGGAATAAGTTAATTTTTTACTTATAAACCACTAAACCATTTTTTTCCAATAATCTTGATAAAAATATTGAGATGTTTAAAGTGTTGTTCTAGATTTTCTGAGAATACTAGAACATCATCTATGTAAACAATTGTAAATTGAGAATAAGGATTGAAAATATCATTCATTATTCTTTGAAACTCAGATGGTGCATTTTTTAATCCAAGTGGCATGACATTCCATTCGTATTGGCCAAAAGGAGCTTTAGTGGTGATTTCTTAATTCGTCACTTTGTAAGGTTTGAGTAAAGATATAAAAGGTGTGCCTAGTATGACATTTTGCATTATATCTTTCACCATTAAGAAGCATGTTTGATATTTGATTCCTTTATTACAGATTTCTGCATTAGGAATTTTGTACGTAATTTTGAGTTTTTCACCATTGGAAGCTTTTAGAGCTTCTGATATTTTATTATAGTTTTTGGTAGGAATAATACCTTCTCTGATACAATTCTGGTCTACTCCAGTATCAAAGAGTGCTATTGTTTTCAATTAAAATCCATTGTTGATTAAAAGATTTATTTTAATCAAATATCTTTGTATGGAGACTTCGGTGAGAATCATCATGTATTCTTGTGAATTTTCTTTTGATTCTGGTTCCGTATCTGAGGAACTTTGATTCGGGGTATATATATATATATATATATATATATACATACATACATATATATATATATATATATATATATATATATATTAGCTATCACAGGTCAACAATCTTAACGAACAACTTGGATACTTCACTCCTTGTTATCTTGTGAAAACATCTAAGTATTAATAATGAAATTTACTTGGAGTTTTCATAAGTGAATCTACTATATTTTTCAATTCATCTTAGCTACTACACTTTATTTATTTTCGTTTATGGATAAGTGGTGTCAGATTTAACTATGCAAGTGCACGTATCGCAAACAAGTAATAGAGTGAAAATAGAGTGTCGAACCCACGAGAAATTGTTATTAAATTCGTTAAATACTAAAATTAAAACAATTTACTCTTATCCAAATAATTAATTAAAAGGTTTGTGACTTAAAACTAAATTAAAGAAATTAATAAAGAAAGAAAGAAAGCAAATAAAAATTGAGATTTAATTCAATGGAGAAAAATCTAGGATTACAATTTCCCTCAACATTTCGTATGAACTTTTCCTACCCTTTTAACTTGATTAATGATCTTGAGTTGTTAACCTAGAGTTCTAATCTATTTATAAGGATCTTCCGATGGTCTTATAAAAATATACTTCTTAACCAATTAACTATATTTCTATGATAATTGAATTAAAGAATAACTCATTAGCTTAGATTTTAACATTGATTACACATGACACGTAAATGTATTCCTACCTACATGCAGATCAATTCATCCTAATAAATGAATATGAAACATGTATTATGCAATCCATATCTAACACTAAACTCCCTTTTTCAAATTGTATTTAGGTTAACAAATCAGTTTAATTGGTGATCAAGCACTTAAAAGCATTAAGCACAAGATTGCATAAACAATTCAAATATCATTAAATCAAACTAGAGAGTAAAATAATCCAAACTATGTGTTGAGTTCCATTGCAATCCTAGAAAAGGAATTTAGTTCATGCTCAACATTGAAAACAATAAGCAAATGAGTTTCATCAACATAAAATTACAAAAGAATAAAAGAAGATTAAGGAAAAAGAGAAAACTAAAGGTTGTCAGATCTTCAATCTTCTAGTATCCAAAATAACTCTTAGCTCCTTGCAAGATTGTTGTGGCTGCTCTACTCTTCAGAAAATTAAAGCTAAGAATTAAGAAAGTCTAATAAAATAAAGTTCTGATAGTTCCTATTTATAGAGTTCTTAAAAGCCTAAAGAAAGAAAACTTTGTAGCCAAGTAACTGCTTCCAGCTTGGACTTTTCATATATGAGCAGAGTCTCTCCTTCTTGCTTTAAGACTCTACAAAACTACAAAAGACATTAAATTAATAACTAAAATTAAACATAAAATAAATTAATTAATAACTAAAATTAAACATAAAATAAATAAATAAAACTAAATTAAAAAGAACTAAAAATATTTAATAAATAGTTTAAACTATAAGGACGTAGCTATTTTAAAAGCACAAAATAGGATAAAATAACTCTATTTTATAGAGTTATCACACCCCCAAACTTAAGATTTTGCTAGTCCTTGAGCAAAACAAAACAAAACAAACTAAATAAAACAAAACGAAACAAAGCAAGAGATGAATGCACTCAAATAATGATTTCCTTAATTTTTCTCAAAAGTTATCTCAAAATCTCAACTCAAAGTAGAACACAAACTAATCCAACTTTATGATTCAATTCAATCGTATGTCTCATGCTTTAATGGATTTTCAGTGTGTGTGTGAATAATCCCCTTGCAAATCATTGCATGCAATCCGAATAAGTTTATGTCAATGCAAAATCTAAGCAAGAGATCAAGTGCTCAAATAGTGAAAATCACATCCTAACAATAAGACTTAACAAAAAAATTTAACATAAAATCAAATCCTGCTTATATTGTTCCCAAGAATCAAGATAAATCAACAACTAAAATTTTATCATTGGATAAGGACCTCATCATATTAAATGCATCATATCTAGACCTATCCACGGGCCGGGTAGCCTGCACGGCCCGGTAGGCTCGGCCCATATTGGGCTGGGCTTGAACAAGATATTTTGTAATTCGGCCCGGCCCAAATTACTATTGATTAAATAGAAAATAATTTTTTATTTAAATTTAATTACAATATATATAAATATTAATATAAAAATGATTTTTTTAATATTTTAAATATTAATATAAAAATGGGCTTATACGAGCTGCCCGGGCCCATCCCTAATGGGCTTGGGCAAGGAAAAAAAATAAAATTTTTGGGCTGCGGCCCGACCTATGGACAGGTCTAATCATATCTCAAGCAATTTTTTTTTTTCTTCTATTTTTCTTTTTAACTATATATGACTCCTAAACATAAATATGCAAAATAAACTTAAGAAAAAAAAACACAAAGCATAATAAACTAATAAAATAAAAACAGATAAACACCTACAAACTTGAATTAAATATTGTCCCAATATTGGCAATTTAAAAGAGTTAGAATAAGAGAACTCTCCTGTCATTGAAGAAAACGCGGGAGAACTCTAATCTTTCTTGTCGCAACCTAAAAAACAACGAGGTCTCATCGCAAAACTTTATTATTCGCTAAGCGTGACGTTGGAAAAATCAGAGGAAAAGTCGACTTAATCCTCTTAAAATAAAAACGAAGGTTTTGAAAATGACCTTGAAAAAAGGCGTGGAGTCGCCACCAATCTTTTTTAGCTAGGTGTGATCGGCTACCTATTAAAACCGGTTTTGTAAAATATTTTAAAATTAATTAAAATATTTTTAAAACCAATTTCAAGTCTGCGTTATAAACCAGAGGAATCAAAGAAGCGGGTTCGGGACTCTGTTACGTGCGGGGAAGGATTAGCACCCCCACAACGCCCATATAAAATGGTCCTTTATTAATCATGTGTTATCTCAAGTCTCGATAAAAAAGTCGGTTTTAAATTTAGTATTTCAAATTAATTCTCAATTTAAAGAAAAAAATTCCATTTTTAATTGAAAATGATCCGAAATTTATTAATTCAAAATTTTTCTATATTTCCCGACAGAATCGGCAAAATATAGAAAATTTTATTTATTTGGAAAATCTTCCGAATCATTCTCATATATTTTTTTAAAAGAAAGATATTCCTTTATTAATGATAATTAATGATATCTCCTCCAACAAACCCGGTAGGGAACCCATGAATTATTTTAACTCGGGAATATCTTTATTTTATTGAAAATCATTATCTTTTTCATTTTTTAAAAAAAAAAAATGAATATGAACATGTGTGACATAAATAAAATGACATAGCAAAGTCTAGATAATATAATGCAACCTAAATGATATGATATAATTTAAATGGCATAGTATGTTCTAGATGGAATGAAATATCCTAAGTATTATGGTATATTCTATACGAAATTAAATAATTTAAATGACATGGCAAATTTAAATAACATAGCATATTTTAAATAATACAATCTAAATGACATGAAATATAATCTAAGTGACAATGAAATGACATGAAACATAAAATAATGCTATCATGTAATATGCATGGAAATAAAAATAAAACTAATAATGCATGAACATAGTATATGCTAAATAATGTGACAAAAATAAATAACTAAAATAAAAAGCATAGGATAGCATGAAATATTCAAAATCATATAGCAAACAATATAACATCATAAAATGTAAATCAAAATAATAATACCATAGAAATTATCATAGAAAAAATCACATATTATATAGTATGCATGAACATGGAGAATGCAATACATAAAAATGTATTTTTCCCTTTAAATAAAGAAATCCGTATATCTAAAAAGATATCCGGTTACCTTAAATTTTTTAAAATCAAAATACTTTGTGATTGTTTGAAAACAATTTTGAAGATCTTGGATTAGAAATAAAACCCTAGCCAAACCCTTTTAAAATGGCTCTAATTTGCTAAGTTTAAAATTCCGAATTTGACCATCCTTAACCTGAGGTTTATAAAATCATTTTTAAAATTTAAAAAGGCTTAGAAACTATCCTAAGACAGTAGCTAAAGCTTCTAACCAACCCCCTCTAAATGCCTTAGCCAAATTCAACCATTGTTTTTCTTTTGAATTCAAATCTGCCTCTACTATCTGGTTTTGACACACGATTTTTTAGCCTATTTTTAAAAATTCAAAAAAATCTAAAAAATACTGGAGACTCAAAACATGTAAAACTACACGAGAAAAATTGGCTTAATTTTCTGATTAAAGACGACTGCCTAGAAAAATCGAGAAAGTACGACTACTGGGTGAAAAACTGTTTTGCCAAAACACATTTTTTTGCCTTTGATAAAATCATTTGAAAATCAAAGTAAAAATGTTGGAGAACCTCCTAAAGACCTATAAATAGTAGCTAAAACATTTAAAAACCTTGGACAAAAATTGGCTAAGTAAAAATAATCACAAAGGTAGAATAATCAATTTGACAACTCCTTAATTTTCCACAAGTATGCTCAAGTGAGCATGACTTTGAACCATTGATTGGCCTAAGTCATAAATCATGTGGCATGACTTGAAATGCATGATCATACAGCAAATTGAATGCACGAAATGCATGATTTAAAACCTAAATAACATGAAAATAATGCATAGCATAGAGAATATGACCTAGACCTAAAATGAACTTGCATGACATTTAATGCAACCTAGGTCTAAAATGCATGAAATGCATGGCAATGCTAATGAAACCTAGACCTAAAGTGACATGAAATGCATGGTAATACAAAGTGACCTAAGATCTAAATAACATAGCAATGCATGGAAATACCAATATGATTTAAGACCTAATACGCATGGCAATACAAGGATGGCCTAAATGCCTAGCATGAGTTTGCATGGCAATAAATGCTATCCTAACTTAATATGCATGAAATGCTTGATAATACAAATGTGACTTAGACCTAATGTGTTATGAATATGCATGAAAATACTAATATGACCTAAGAACTAAATGGCATAGCAAAGCATGGCAATACCAATATGATTTAAGACCTAATATGCATGGCAATACCAAGATGGCCTAGACCTAGAATGTGATGAGAATGCATGAGAATGTCATGGACATATAATGACCAAAAAATCTAATACTAAGGCATGAACAAAAAACAACACAAACACAATTTCATGGCATAATAATGCAAAGCAATGGTACCTAAACAAAATGCAAATGCATACACAAGGCAAGGATACATGAAGAGGCCGAATAGCCACTAAGCAACCTAGTGTAATCCTATCTAGCAAATGACACAAAAACTCATGGCAAACCAAGTCACAATACACAATGTTATGGCATGAAATGCAAACCTATCAACTAACATGATGAAAATATACATGCAAAACATAAGAAATGGAGAAGGCCGAATAGTCATAAGTATTCTAACATTGCATTTTCACAAACACATGGCAATAAACATGAGAAATAATGCAAACATGCCCAAAAATCCAACATGGCCGAATGACCTATAAAAAAAAACCTAACATGGAAATGCACACAAATCAACAAGCAAAAATGAAAATACACATACAAGGCAAACAACATAGGAGTAGCCGAATGGTCATATGGTAAAAATGTGATGCAAATATGGTAACATGCAAAGTATAATACATGAAAAAAATGAAAAATATAATCAAGAATAACATAAGGGCCAAAACCTACAAAGAAATATAATTTCATGAAAAAATATAAAAAGCAAATATAGCATAAAAATAATGTAAAGAACATGATCAAAATAAACATAGACATGCAAAGAAAATATGAAGAAAAACTAGTAAACAAAACAAGGAAAGTTAAGCTCCATGGTTGGTACAAAATAGGCATAGCCTCTCCCCTAACCATAATCACATGATCTTGTCAAGATCATGAAGCCTTTCCATTTCAAAAAATCAGAAAATAAACCATGCTAATCAAAATAGAGATGAGCTTCATGGTTGATAAAAATGGGCATAGCCTCTCCCCTAACAATGGTCACTTGATATGTATCAAGATCATGTAACCATTTCAACCTCTTTTGCTTCAATTTTTGTAAAAAATCAGAACATTATAAAACTTAAATAAACCTTCTAAAATCATGTTTCCCACAACAACATGCAAAGAAGAAAAGAAGAAAAATCAAGGCAATCACTCATGCTACATTCGGCCAAAGCAAAAAACTTGTAAAAAAATTGTTTTCAACCATTTTTGATGAAGAAGAAAAGATGAAAACTTAAATAAACCTTTTAAAACTTTGATTTCTATGAGAAATGTAGTAGGAAAACAAGATAGAAAATCAAGAAATCACCATGGAAAACAAGAAGAAAACTATGCTAGAGCGAGGTAGAAATGGCTACCTTCAAGCTCTCTTAGAAAACTTTTTCTTCCTTTCTTTCAAAAACTTTTTTTTTTCTCAATTAGCTCCTGACCTCTCCTACCAAATGATCAGCCACTTAAGGAAAAATAAAATAATCCCCCCTCTCTCATGCTTGGCTGGTTGGACCTCCAACCTTTGGATGGCTTGTGCACTTTTTCTCCTCCAATTTCGGCCCTTAGATTAGGATCTTTTCATGACAACATAAAAATGACATCTTGTAAATTAAATCTAGCCCTTAACATGTGTACTCAGCCCTTGTAGATGGCCTAATCCATTGGATGAAAAGAAACAATCTCATGCACTCCCTTACTTGGCTAAATGGATGTCCACCTTTGGATTCATTGTGCTCATCTTTTTTCTTCCATTCTTGGCCGTTAGATGAGGGTTCTTTCATGAAAAATAAAAATTTCATCTTAGCATTTAAACTTGGCCGTTGGATGGTGCATTCAACTTTTCTACTAGGCACCTAAGCCATTGGATGAAGGGGGGACCATTTGCAAGGTACTAGTGGAAGCATTTTGAGCTTGATAGTGACTAAGGAATTAAATTGATCAAGCTTCCTTCTTCTCCTCTATGATAGTTGACCAAGGGAGGAATTTTCTCAGCAAATCTTTCATCTTTCATATTGGCCCTTTTCAGTTTCTTCGGTAAAATAACCCTTTTGACCCCCGAACCTAAATAAATAGCAAACAAACTCTGAATCCAAATTTGCTTTTTTCAATACTTCTGAAATAATAAAAATTGAATTCTATAAGTTTTTAAAATTTTTCGAGCCCATTTGCTATTTTTTTAGATTTTTTCTTCCAAAATTGCCCTTTTGTGGTCCCAAACTTTACCATTTTTTAAACGAGCTCCGAATCCAGATTTGTTTTTCACCAATCTCTTCCAAATAATTTAAAAGTGTGATATGAAAGTTTTCATGACTTTTGAAGCTAATTTGCTATTTTTTTGGGATTTATCTGCTTGAATTACTACATAGTGGACCTGGGATTTGGCCATTTTGCAAACGTGCTCCGAATCCAAATTTTCTTTGGCCAATCTCTTCCAAATAATTTAAGAATGAGATCTGTAAATGTTTAGAATTTTTGGAGCTCATTTGCTATTTTTTCCAAATTTTCCAATTCTGCCCTTTTGCCTATAAAGCCCAGTTTTGCTCAAAACAAGTTCGATTTTTAGGTTTTATTTTTTTTCTTGGCCTTTTTCATATATTGAATTGGAGTTGGTCCAAAAATGTCCAATTTTTACGATCAAATTCCCTTTCGTTTTGATTTTTCCTTTTTTCAGTATCGGGAATTTCCTCTTTTTTTGTTTTTTCTCCAATTAGCTCTTTTCTCGGAATTACTTCAAACTGAGCCTTGGGCTATCCTTTTTTAATCACTCCTCATCAATTAGGGGCTTTAGTTTTACTGAATCAGGCCATTTCTATAATTTTTCCAAATTTCACCGAAATCTACCAAAAACTGTAATTCTCAGTTTTCTTTCGAATTGACTTTTCTTTCAATTTTTCTTCCAAGTAGCTTCTCCATTACCCGTAGTCAGTTCTTATCTTTCATTTGTAACCTTCAATTCTAACCAATTTGATCGTTTGAGCACTTTTTCCCAAATTTCTCGAACTAGGGTTTCCTTTCTACTGAAATTCCGTAACCCAACTTTCGAACTCCATATCTTTCAATGTAGACATCAGATTATCAAAATTCTTTCACCATCTTTCGATTGAACTTCAGATCTTGACTTCGAAAGTGGGTTGACTTTTTCAATAGTTGACTTTTTGGGGTAGACTTTTTTGGGGTTGACTTTTGAGGTTGACTTTTTCAAGTTTGACTTTTTTTTTGGTCTGCTTTCGTAGACTAAGTCTCGGAGTACCACCTACAGGATGAGAAAAGCCTTTTTGCATTTTGAAACATCACTTTAGGAAGAAAACATACCTGATTTAGTGGTCCGGACAAAATTAGGTGTCTACAGCTGCCTCTCTTTGGCTATTGCTGAGAATCAGGAATCAGGCAAAGATAAAAAAAATACTAATTTTGTCCGGTTAGTGAAATCACATGTGAAGAACAGGGAAAGGGATTTTTTTTTCTCCATTTTTTTTTATTTTTCATCATTTTTCATTTTTTTTCCATTTTTGTTGTTGTTTCGAAACAGCTATAAATTGAAGATTTAGTCCTTAAATTGAGTTCCCTGACTAGTCAAGGCTCGACCCGTCTTAAGGAAATGGGTTCGATTTTCAAAGTGAAAATTGTGCCTGTAGGTCTTAAAAATAGTGCCTAGAGGTCTTATCCATGATTTAAAGAAAAATTATGTTCGGAGGTCTTAAAAATGGTGCCCGGAGGCCTTATCCGTGATTTGGAAAAAATACGTTGTATGCGACTTTAAAAATAATGCCCGGAGGTTTTAAGAACGGTGCCCAGAGGCTTTACTTGTGTTTTGGAAAAATGCGCTGTATGTGATTTTAAAAATGCCCGAAGATCTTAAGAATGGTGCCCGGAGGCCTTACCCATGATTTGGAAAAATGCGTTGTATGCGACTTTAAAAATGATGCCCGTAGGTCTTAAGAATGGTGCCCGGAGGCCTTACCCCTGATTTGGAAAAAGTACGTTGTATGCGATTTTAAAAATAATGACCGAATATCTTAAGAATGGTGCCCGGAGGCCTTACCCGTGATTTGGAAAAATGCGCTGTATGCGACTTTAAAAATGATGTTCGGAGGTCTTAAGAATGGTGCCTGGAGGCCTTACCCGTGATTTGGAAAAATGCGCTGTATGCGACTTTAAAAATGATGTCCGGAGGTCTTAAGAATGATGCCCGGAGGCCTTACCCGTGATTTGGAAAAATGCGCTGTATGTGACTTTAAAAATGATGCCCGAAGGCCTTACCTGCGATTTGAAAAAATACGCTATATGCGACTTTAAAAATAATGCCCGGAGATCTTAAGAATGATGCCCGAAGGCCTTACTCGTGATTTGGAAAAATGCGCTGTATGCGACTTTAAAAATGATATCCGGAGGTCTTAAGAATAGTGCCCGGAGGCCTTACCCATGATTTGGAAAAATGCGCTGTATGCGATTTTAAAAATGATGCCCGGAGGTCTTAAGAATGGTGCCCGGAGGCCTTACCCGTGATTTGAAAACATACGCTGTATGCGACTTTAAAAATGATCTTTGAAGAATTGTTGAAAATTAACTTGAAGATTTTGAGAAGATGCGAATGCTTTTTGATTCTGGTGCAAATGATTAACAAGATGCACAGACCTCATATTGCAAATGCAAATGTTTTGAATTGATGCAAATGTTTCTTGATGTAGATGCAGATGTTGGATAAGATGCAGATACTTCATGGTGTACATGCAAATGTCTTAGGTTGATGCAAATGCTTATTGATGCAGATGCAGATGTTGAATAAGATGCAGATGCTTCATGGTGTACATGTAAATGGCTTAGGTTGATGCAAATGCTTATTGATGCAGATGCAAATACTGAATAAGATGCAAGTGCTTCTAAATGATGCAAATGCAAAGATCAACATTGATGCAACTACTTCATGTGGCGATGCAGATGCAAAGATCGACATCGTGCAAATGCTTCAGAATGATGCAAATGCAAAGACTAGCAGTGTGCAAAATGCTTCTAAATGATGCAAATGAAAGGATTGACAACATGCATAATGCTTCTACATGATGCTAATGCAAAGATCAATAATGATGCAAATGCTTGATGAAAATATGCAAATGCCCCTGATCATTTTTTCTAAACTTTGGCTTAGCCTTTCCAATTCAATTTTCCTCTTCAAATCAGAGTATATCTTCAATTCATTGTTCAATCTTTGGCTATTTTCTTTGCCCCAACAGTTTTCAAACTCTTATTGACAGGTTTCTGCTTGCCGAGTTTTATTTCTTCTTCTCATATTATTTGGAAGTCAAGGTTAACCCTAGTAGTTCCACACCCCAGGGTTAGAAAAACCTTATCTCATATCAACATCAAAATTGGCATTTCAAAAACATTTTTGATTTCCCTTTTTTTTTTTGAAAAACAGTCTTGCTCATTTAATGAAAACTTCTGAGCCAAAAATATTAACCCCACGATATGTGGTGTACGAATCTTTTGAAGACTGATGACCACTGTTAGAAATTTCCCTAAATGTCAATTTGGATTTTTCAATTAGGATTGGCAAGACTTGGTATAACAAAATTTTGAATGATCAAAGAAAACTTCACAACAAAATGTATGTCCCTTCTAGGCTCACAAATGGAACAGGTTTTATAAATCATGAATTTATTGAGAACCAAACAAATTCAACATTCTTTTAGTTTCCATATTAGGGCATTTTGACAAGCTTCAAGATTGACTTGGATGTTTAAACTGGAAAGTTTAATCTTGGAAGGAAAAAGTATTAGTTTTTGAAGACAATCCTCCAAATGAGATCTGACAATTTGGGAGGTTCAGGAATTCCTAGATGTTCCTCGATGAGTACTTCTTCAAGGTGACCTTTTCTTTTATGGTATCGGCACTATCATAGATGGCATCGGAAATTCTCATTTCACTCTAGACCGCCCATTTTTGGGTTTTCGCCCTAGAGTCCCCTTATTTCCTTTTTTTTGTCTTTTACCATGCACTTGAGAATTCTAAATTCTTCCTTAGTGAAATGAGAATTTGATGAGATGGGATGGGATAAAATCTGAGGAAAAACTCTTCAAGTTGAATATTCATGCTTGATCAAAATGGGCTTTTAAAGCACGTAATGTAGGTCATGGCTCGGGGTTCAGAAAGAAAGGATAAATGGGCCCAAAATATGTGTTTAAAGGTAATCAGATCAAGGATCATTTCTTGAGGAGGATTTTCTTTGAAGCATTTGTCCCTTTAGGACTTTTCATTCCTTTTGATTTTGCTCTTTTCCTTCTTTGCTTTTGGCTTTCATTTGCCATACTTTTTCACACTTTTTTTTGTTCTTTTTTTTTCTTGCATCTTTATTTTGACAGAGTGAATCCATATTTATTCGGGGATCAATTTGCTTTGTATCTGTCTTTGAGTTAGGACTCATTTCTTAGTGATCTTTGAGAAGATCTTTCCTCGTATTTGCCCTCCAGTGTAGAGGGTGATCCTTGATCAGGGTTAAAAGAAGAAAGAATTCTTTTGGCTCAAAATGGGTGACTATAGATAATTTCTTTTTTGCGAAAGGGATATGAAAGATGGTCGTTCATCATATCAACCACAAATATTCTCATTGAAAAGCAATCCCCAAGGGAAATAGATAATCAAAATTTCATTTTACATTTTTGAATCATCCGAATTCTCATATGCAAGATATCACAATTTTTTTCTTTTTTTTTTTTCCTTTTTTTTTCATCGCATGCGCTAATGATTCATGCATTAGTCCATCCTTATTCATCATGTATCTATCATTTCCACATATGATGCCCCAATTTGATTAACCATGAGAATTTGTATCAACAAGGAACATAAACAAGTCTAGGTCTATTTTGAAAAGGCTGAGTTCCAAATCTGAGTTCTCTGAAGAGACAAGGAAAATATGACCCAAAAAGGGGTTTTCTCTGGGACATGGGATAATCTAGTTTAATTATTGTGCCCCAGGGTGTTAATCATGAAGTGATGTTTGGGTAATTAGTGTTTTGTGGTTGTTGAAAATGACATGAATGGTTTTGACACAACCTTGACACACACCAAATTACCATGATCTAAATTCTTGAAAGAATGTCTCATTTGTTTGAATTTCAAGGAGTTCAAAAAATTTTCAAAAAGTTCGTTCCGTTGTTCATAGCCTAGACTAGGATCTACATCTTTTCTATGATGACAATGGTTTTATGGAGTTCAATCATTCATTTTCCTTGAAGGATTAGGTTTCCCAAGTGGTATTGGTTAAAGCGATTTAGGCATAGAAAAAAGCCCAAAAGAGGGGGAGAGGGTATTGGTCATTTGTAACAATGAGCATTAATATTCTCGAGCCTATCCATTATTAAAACTTCCTTAATGCTTTTTTTGCAAATTCAAATTATTGTTAAAACACAACAAACACAAAGCCTTTAAAATTCAAAATTCATTTAATTCATATGAATGTCGACATGAGACAAGTGTTTTCATCATAAGGTCTGAAACTACATGCATTAAAATGCTCCTATTGACATCCTTTCAAGGTAGTAATTCTCCTCCTAAAACCTTGAAAGAAATTGATTTACGGCAAAGCGGCCTTCCACTGATTGATAAGCTCCAGTGTCAAAATACCATTGCGGATAAGACTTTCAATCTTTTCCCTCAGTTGTCTGCATTTTTCAGTTGAATGCCCAACTATCCCTAGGTGATAATCACACTTGCTGTTAGGGTCATAACTCCTTGCTGATGGATTCAGAGCTATTTTCCAAGGCATCGGGGTAAGGTATTGATTCTTTATTAGTAATGGAAGCAGGTCAGGGATGGGGATTGGAATTCTTTCTTGGTTGTCCCGTGGTCATTTTCTGGAAGCAGGCCTTGTAGCAAGGACTGGTATAGGATTAGGTGCTTGGGTTGGTAGGTAAGGATAAAGGCTTGGAGATACCTCAGTAGGGTAACATGATTGGTATGAGGGAAATTGGGAATATGGGACGAAATCTCCCATAGCTTGGACATCTTCCTCTTTCTTTCTAGGTTCCCCATTTCTCTCGGCATTGGATGTTCCTTCTCCTTCAAGTTTCCTATTCTTGATAGCATTCTCAATCATCTCCCCTAAGATTACCATATCCATAAAATTCTTCGTGGTGTTGCCGACAAGTCTATCATAGTACGGGGCCTGCAGTGTATTCACAAAAAGGACAGTGGTTTCCTTCTGAGTTAGGGGCGATTGTACTTGAGTGGATATATTCCTCCACCTCTAAGCATACTCTTTGAAACTCTCAGTGACCTTTTTCTCCATATTTTGCAAGGTGAGACGGTCAGGCACCATATGGGTCATATGCTTGTACTGGTTTAGAAAAACCCTAGCCAAATCATTCCAAGAGCGAATCTGATCCTTACTCAACTGACTATACCACCTAATTGCGGACCCGCTGAGGCTATCCTGAAAGTAGTAAATCAGAAGCTTATCATTATCTATATGACTTGTCATCTTTCGGCAGAACATAGTGATGTGGGTTGACGGATCAATCGTCCCGTCATATTTCACAAAGTTAGGGACGTTGAATTTAGGAGGAATGACTAAATCGAGGACCAAGCATCATTCTTTTCGCATCCATACTCCCGAATACATCTGTATTTTATACTGCTCAGAGCCTTTCATCTAGTAACTAATATTTCCCTTGGGAATCTGTCAACTCTACCTCATTTACTGCTACCATTTTCAACTTTGCCTGTTTAGCTGGATCATCTGAATTTAAGACCTTGACGGGATTAACTGTGTTCTGGGTATCCATCATTACGACCTCATTCTGACCCTTTTGTGCCTCTAACCCTTCTTTGGTAGCAAAGTTTTCAGTGTATCATTTTCCCTTGATTACGGTGGACATCAGCTCCATCAATTTAGTCATTTGATCCTTAGGTTCTGCTTGAGACTTTGCCAGTTGTTCTCGTAATTCTTCCTGTACCCTTTCCATTTTTTCCATTCGGGCAACTTGTTCATTCTCTATAACATTAGCCTGTATTGAAAATGTACTCATTACTTCTTATACCTTTGATTTGAAATGGAAATTCTTTGAAAGACTCTTAAAGCCAAGCTAACTTCTGTTTCATTTCCCCAAATGTATGTCATGATGAAGGAACCATGAATGCAATTTGATGCACGTGAAGCCTAAAAAATATGATGTATAGACATGTACAATGGAAACATGCTGACCATGTATGTAATAAATGCAATCACGATGCCAACATGATACAAGTGAAGAAAAACAACAACGTATGGATATATGCAATGAATGACCATGTATATTTCCTAATGAATGATCATATACACTATGAATGCAACACAATATCAATTATGATGCATGTAAACAATGAATGATTGATACAGAGTATATACAAAGAAAATCATGCTGACCATGTGTGTCATGAATGCATCATGATGCTAACATGATGTATGTAATAAGCAAATTAGTGTATGAACATATACAGAAAAATCATGCTGACTATGTTTGTCATGAATACCACCTGATGCTATCAAGATGCATGTATGAATGTATGGTATGACAAATAATTGATCGGATGCAAAATGCAAAGGGAAAGATACCATGGAGGAAATAAGAATCGAAGGAATTTAATCATCAACATCTCATAAATTTGAAGCACAACCAATTCATTCCCATATCAATGTTCACAATGGTATAAACCATGTTTTACAAAATCATGAGCAGTGGTTAAAATTGTCTTTACAAGCACTTTATTCTTCCTAGCATCCTAAGGCTATAAGAGTCGGCTACTGAAAAAGTGAAATCCTACTACATCATATCAGACTGAAGTCTTTCTACATCATTGCTGTAAATATCCCAATCCTAATTATGCTTTCCCAGCCTTCTATCAATTAGAGTCATTGGATCGATCCACTTGATCTTTATAAGAGATTGCACTTTTTTTTTGAAGGCTATACAGTCTTCAATGCTATAGCCAGCAATTCCACAGTGATAATCACATCTTGCACTTGGGTTGTACCACTTGGGATACGGTGGTAACAAGGGTTTCAACGGGACACAAGCAACCATGTGATCTTGTACCAATATAAGGAGAAGCTCCTGGTAGCTGATTGGAATGGGATCATACTGCTCTTGAGTCTTGTTCTTGGGTTGTTTCTTAGTCACACATGGCCTAGGAGTTGGGGCACTTGGTGGTGGCATTAAGGTTCAAACCGAAGTGTTTACATGGAGAGGTGGCAGGACAACATGGTAAGGGTATGGATTTGGACACGAGACCCTTGGAGGTTGCACATAGTTCGAGGTTCCTATCTCGGATGCTTGATAAGGTGATTGATGAGGGAAGAAATAAGAACTGCCAATTGGTGGTGATGGAGTGGGATTTAGGGGTCCCATAGTGATCATCCTAGTGGACAATTGGGCCATAGTAGGGTGAGGATACTGGTTTGGACCTAGGACCAATTGTAAGAACTGTTTGGGATTTGAGGTTTCTATCCTTGGTATCAGGCTCTTGGGTTTAATCATTTCACAATTTTGTCCATAATTTCATCAGGATTGCAAACTTTGTGGCATTGACAAGTGCAGGATCCAGCCAGGATTGTATGTTCTGGACCTAATGGTTTTGGTTGATCCGAAGGCGAAGCAGAGTCCTGAGAAAGTTTCCTCTTACCCTTACTCATATCCTCAAACATTTTCATCATTTTGGCAAGCTGTTCTTTCACCTCTCGGATTTCATATCCAAATTCCTCTTGATTTCGTTTCAAAGCACCCAATCGTTCCTTCGATTCTTTCTTCATATCTCGAACCCCTTTCATGCAAATGAAAATGTCATGAGATTAAGAATACAATTATGGATGTACATGCTCTATTTCTATATGCATGAATATACTGATGATTAATGCATGAGCATATATTGAGAAATTATAATGACTATCTATGTCATGGATGCAATCTAATGCCAAACATTATGCATGTAAAGAATAAGCAAATTAATGCATGGATATATACATAAAAATCATGCTGACTATGAATGCAACCTGATGCCAACATGATGCATGTAAAAAAATGAATAAATTGATGCACAGGTATATACAAATAATGACGATGCATGTCATAAACGTATTCTACAATGAATGACTATGCATGCTATGACTGTAACATGATGTCCATATGATACATGTAAAGAATTCATAAATTTACACAAGGATATAAACAACGAAAGACCATGTATATCAAAAATGTATTCTACAATAAATGACCATGCATGTTAAGACTGTAACATGATATCCATATGATACATGTAAAGAATAAATAAATTAACACAAAAGGTATATACAAAGAATAACCATGTAGATCACAAATGTATTCTACAATGAATAACCATGCATGTTAGGACTGTAACATGATGTCAAAATGATATACGTAAAGAATAAATGAATTAACACAAAGGTATACACAAAGAAATTAACCAATGATTACACGAAATTGGTGGGACCTAAATCTTGATTATTCAAAAATCTCATTATGCAAGATTTGCCTCCAAATTTAATTTATGATTTTTTTTAAAACATGTTTTCTCTATGAAAAGCCAAACATATTATTTTCAAAAGAATTTTCGGGTAGTGGATCCTAATATGGTACAATATACAAATGTTCATGTAACACTATCGGTTTATGAAATCATCAAATGAGATTATTACCAACTGTTTATTGCAAAAAATGAGATAAAAAATACAATCATGAATGTACATGCTCTATTCACACATGCATGAAATGTGCAAAATGCAAAAATGTTTGAAAAAGAATGTTTTGATATTTTCAATTTTAAAAGTTTATGAACACTTGCCCCAACAGTATCGACTCACTTACGCATCACGATGCCTTCGGCGCGAGGTATTAAACTTATTATGGGTGATGTACGTACATTGTTGCCCGATCTACAATGCTTATTCAAAATGTAAAATAGGTAACAAAAGGTTAAAAATACCCCTCCACGTGTTCCTATCTTAGGTATCTAATGAAAATCCGACATGGCTTCGCCTAAGTTCACTATATGAAGATGAATCGATTCTAAAGGCCCCGAATTGTTCCTCATTGTCGCCTGTGAAGGCTAGTAAGGCACCCCGATAAAAGCGGGTTCAATTCGTTAGAGTATATTTTCCTATGATCATACGGAGGATCATCAAGAAGGGATTAGGTATTTTATACTCCGGAAGTGTTTCACTAGCTCATACGGAGGATCATCACGAATGCGTAGTTACTTTACTCCCACTTAAAAGGACGAAACCTGGGTAGAGAGTTCATGTTATGCTAATGCAAGTGCAATGTGTGTGAGGAACAACAACAAACTTTTCACCACCTATTCTACACCCCTTATCCTAAATACCCCAACAATTTATTAAAACAAAGATCAAGAATAGTGTAACGCATTAACCAACAAGAATGCAATAGTAATATACAACATTAATAACTAGAAAACAATAATAAAATGCATGTGAATGAACATATTTTAAACATTTTATTAATTTCAAAATTCTCCTTTATTTTAAACAAATGTGGGAATTAAAATTAAATACCGAATAAACCAACAAAAATCGAGACTTTGATAACACATGATTAATTCTAGGCCTGACTCTCTAATGTCCCAAGTGGAGTCGCCAAGCTGTCGCAACCTAAAAAATAACGAGGTCTCATCACAAAACTTTATTATTCGT
This sequence comes from Fremontodendron californicum, assembly GCA_030761205.1. NCBI lineage: Eukaryota > Viridiplantae > Streptophyta > Magnoliopsida > Malvales > Malvaceae > Fremontodendron > Fremontodendron californicum. The sequence goes on from JAULJL010000023.1 coordinate 14,176,105, forward strand.
TAAGCGTGACATGGGAAAAATCAGAGGAAAAGTCGACTTAATTCCTCCTAAAATAAAAATGACCTTGAAAAAAGACGTGGAGTCGCCATCAATCTTTTTTAGTTAGGTGTGATCGGCCACCTATTAAAACCGATTTTGTAAAATATTTTAAAATTAATTAAAACATTTTAAAAACCAATTTCAAGTCTGCGTTATAAACCAGGGGAATCAAAGAAGCGGGTTCGGGACTCGATTACTTGCGGGGAAGGATTAGCACCCCCACAATGCCCGTATAAAACGACATTTTATTAATCATGTGTTATCTCAAGTCTTGGTAAAAAAGCCGGTTTTAAATTTAGTATTTCAAATTAATTCCCAATTTAAAGAAATTTTTTTTCCATTTTTAATTGAAAATGATTCGGAATTTATTAATTTAAAATTTCTCTATATTCCTCAACAAAATCGGCAAAATATAGAAATTTTTATTTATTTGGAAAATCTTCCGAATCATTCTCTTTTTTTTTTTTTTTAAAAAGAAGAAATATATTCGTTTATTAATGATAATTAATGATATCCCCTCCAACAAACCAGGTAGGGAACTCATGAATTATTTTAACTCGGGAATATCTTTATTTTATTGAAAATCATTATCTTTTTCAAAATATTTTTAAAAAATGAATATAAACATGTGTGACATAAATAAAATGACATAGCAAAGTCTAGATAATATAATGCAACCTAAATGATATGATATAATTTAAATGGCATAGTATGTTCTAGATGGAATGAAATATCCTAAGTATCATGGTATATTCTATATGAAATGAAATGATTTAAATGACATGACAAATTTAAATAACATAGCATATTTTAAATAATACAATGGAATATAATCTAAGTGACAATGAAATGACAAGAAACATAAAATAATGCTATCATGTAATATGCATGGAAATAAAAATAAAAATAAAAATAATAATGCATGAACATAGTATATGCTAAATAATGTGACAAAAATAAATAACTGAAATAAAAAGCATAAGATAGCATGAAATATTTAAAACCATATAGGAAACCATATAATATCATAAAATATAAATCAAAATAATAATACCATAGAAATTATCATAGCCAAAATCACATATTATATAGTATGCATGAACATGGAGAATGCAATGCATGAAAATGTATTTTTTTTCCTTTAAATAAGGAAATCCGTATATCTAAAAAGATATCCGGCTACCTTAGAAAAATATATCAAATTAAATTTTCTAAAATCAAAATACTTTGTGATTGTTTGAAAACAATTTTGAAGATCTTGGGTTAGTAATAAAACCCTAGCCAAACCCTTTTAAAATGACTCTAATTTCCTAAGTTTAAAATCCCGGACTTGACCATCCTTAACCCGAGGTTTATAAAATCATTTTTAAAGTTTAAAAAGGCTTAGAAACTATCCTAAGACAGTAGCTAAAGCTTCTAACCAACCCCCTCTAAATGCCTTAGCCAAATTCAACCATTGTTTTTCTTTTGAATTCAAATCTGCCTCTACTGTCCGGTTTTGACACACGATTTTTTAGCCTATTTTCAAAATTTCAAAAAAAAATCTAAAAAAATACTAGAGACTCAGAACATCTAAAAGTACACGAGAAAATTGGCTTAATTTTTTGATTAAAGACGACTGCCCAGAAAAATCGGGAAAGTACGAGTACTTGGTGAAAAACTGTTTTGCCAAAACACATTTTTTTGCCTTTGATAAAATCATTTGAAAATTAAAGTAAAAATGTTGGAGACCCTCCTAAGGACCTACAGACAGTAGCTAAAACATTTAAAAACCTTGGACAAAAATTGGCTAAGTAAAAATAATCACAAAGGTAGAATAATCAATTTGACAACTCCTTAATTTTCCACAAGTATGCTCAAGTGAGCATGACTTTGAACCATTGATTGGCCTAAGTCATAAATCATGTGGCATGACTTGAAATGCATGATCATACAGCAAATTGAATGCATGAAATGCATGACTTAAAACCTAAATAACATGAAAAAAATGCATAGCGTAGAGAATATGGCCTAGACCTAAAATGAACTTGCATGGCATTTAATGCAACCTAGGTCTAAAATGCATGAAATGCATGGCAATGCTAATGAAACCTAGACCTAAATTGACATGAAATGCATGGTAATAAAAAGTGACCTAAGACCTAAATAACATAGCAATGCATGGCAATACCAATATGATTTAATACCTAATATGCATGGCAATACAAGGATGGCCTAAATGCCCAGCATGAGTTTGCATGACAATAAATGCTATCCTAACTTAATATGCATGAAATGCTTAATAGTACAAATGTGACTTAGACCTAAGTGTTATGAATATGCATGACAATACTAATATGACCTAAGAACTAAATGGCATAGCAATACATGGCAATACCAATATGATTTAAGACCTAATATGCATGGCAGTACCAAGATGGCCTAGACCTAGAATATGATGAGAATGCATGAGAATGTCATGGACATATAATGACCAAAAAATCTAATACTAAGGCATGAACAAACAGCAACTCAAACACAATTTCATGGCATAATAATGCAAAGCAATGGTACCTAAACAAAATGCAAATGCATAAACAAGGCAAGGATACATGAAGAGGCCGAATGGCCATTAAGCAACCTAGTGTAATCCTATCTAGAAAATGACACAAACTCATGGCAAACCAAGTCATAGTACACAATGTTATGGCATGAAATGCAAACCTATCAACTAACATGATGAAAATGTACATGCAAAGCATAAGAAATGGAGGAGGCCGAATGGTCACATAGTATTCTAACATGGCATTTTCACAAACACATGGATATAAACATGAGAAAAAAATGCAAACATGCCCAAAAATCCAACATGGTCGAATGACCTATAAAAAAACCTAACATGGAAATGCAAACAAATCAACAAGCAAAAATGAAAATACACCTACAAGGCAAACAACATGGGAGTAGCCGAATGGTCATATGGCAAAAATGTGATGCAAATATGGCAACATGCAAAGTATGATACATGAAAAAAATGCAAAATATAATCAAGAAGAACATAAGGGCCAAAACCTACAAAGAAATATCATTTCATGAAAAAAAAATATAAAAAGAAAATATAGCATAAAAATAATGTAAAGAACATGATCAAAATAAACATAGACATGCAAAGAAAATATGAAGAAAAACTAGTAAACAAAACATGGAAAGTTAAGCTCCATAGTTGGTACAAAATGGGCATAGCCTCTCCCCTAACCATAATCACTTGATCTTGTCAAGATCATGAAGCCTTTACATTTCAAAAAATCATAAAATAAACCATACTAATCAAAATAGAGGTGAGCTTCATGGTTGGTAAAAATGGGAATAGCCTCTCCCCTAACCATGGTCACTTGATATGTATCAAGATCATGTAGCCATTTCAACCTCTTTTGCTTCATTTTTTGTAAAAAATCAGAACATTAAATAAACCTTCTAAAATCATGTTTCCCAATACAACATTCAAAAAAGAAAAGAAGAAAAATCAAGGCAATCACTCATGCTACATTCGGCCAAAGCAAAAAACTTGTAAAAAAATTGTTTTCAACCATTTTTGATGAAGAAGAAAAGATGAAAACTTAAATAAACCTTTTAAAACTTTGATTTCTATGAGAAATCTAGTAGTAATACAAGATAGAAAATCAAGTAACCACCATGGAAAACAAGAAGAAAACTATGCTAGAGCTAGGTAGAAATGGCTACCTTCAAGCTCTCTTAGAAAACTTTTTCTTCCTTTCTTTCAAAAACCTTTTTTTTTTTCTCAATTAGCTCCTGAATTCTCCTACCAAATGATCAGCCACTTAGGAAAAAATAAAACATTCCCCCCTCTCTCATGCTTGGCCGGTTGGACCTCCAACAATTGGATGGCTTGTGCACTTTTTCTCCTCCAATTTCGGCCCTTAGATTAGGATCTTTTCATGACAACATAAAAATGACATCTTGTAAATTAAATCCAGCCCTTAACATGTGTACTCAGCCCTTGTAGATGGCCTAATCCATTGGATGAAAAGAAACAATCCCATGCACTCCCTTGCTTGGCTGAATGGATGCCCACCTTTGGATTCATTGTGCTCACCTTTTTTCTTCCATTCTTGGCCATTAGATAAGGGTTCTTTCATGACAAATAAAAATTTAATCTTGGCATTTAAACTTGGCCATTGGATGGTGTATTCAACTTTTCTACTAGGCACCTAAGCTATTGGATGAAGGGGGGACCATTTGCAGGTACTAGTGGAAGCATTTTGAGCTTGATAGTGACTAAGGAATTAAATTGATCAAGCTTCCTTCTTCTCCTCTATGCTGGCTGACCAAGGGAGGAATTATCTCAGCAAATCTTTCATCTTTCATATTTTTCTTAATTACAAATTGGCCCCTTTCGGTTTCTTCGGTAAAATGACCCTTTTGACCCTCGAACCTAAATAAATAGCAAACGGACTCCGAATTCGGATTTTCTTTTTTCAATACTTTTGAAATAATAAAAAATTGAATTCTATAAGTTTTTAAAATTTTTCGAGCCCATTTGCTATTTTTTTTAGATTTGTTCTTCCAAAATTGCCTTTTTGTGCTCCCAAACTTTACCATTTTTTAAACGAGCTCCGAATCCAGATTTTTCTTCACCAATCTCTTCCAAATAATTTAAAAGTGTGATCTGGAAGTTTTCATAATTTTTGAAGCTAATTTGCTATTTTTTTCGGATTTATCTGCTTGAATTACTACATAGTGGACTTGGGATTTGGCCATTTTGCAAACGAGCTCCGAACCCAGATTTTCTTTCGCCAATCTCTTCCAAATAATTTAAGAATGAGTTCTGCAAATTTTTAGAATTTTTGGAGCTCATTTGCTATTTTTTTCAAAATTTTCAATTTTGCCCTTTGCCTCTAAAGCCCAATTTTGCTCAAAACAAGTCCGCTTTTTAGGTTTTCTTTTTCTAGGCCTTTTTCATATATTGAATTGGAGTTGGTCCAAAAATTCCCAATTTTCACGATCAAATTCCCTTCCGTTTTGACTTTTCCTTTTTTCAGTATCGAAAATTTTCTTGTTTTTCTGTTTTTTCTCCAATCGGCTATTTTCTCGGAATTACTTCAAACTGAGCCTTGGGATATCCTTGTTTAATCACTTCTCATCAATTAGGGGCTTTAGTTTTATCGAATCAGGCAATTTTTGTAATTTTCCCAAATTTCATCGAAATCTGCCAAAAACCCTAATTCTCTGTTTTCTTTCAAATTGACTTTTCTTTCAGTTTTTATTCCAAGTAGCTTCTCCATTATTTGTAGTCAGTGCTTATCTTTCATTTAGAACCTTCAATTCTGACCAATTTGATTGTTTAAGCATTTTTCTCTAAATTTCTCAAACTAGGGTTTCCTTTCTACTGAAATTCTTTAACCCAACTTCCGAACTCCATATCTTTCAATGTAGACCTTGGATTATCAAAATTCTTTCACCATCTTTAATTGAACTTCAAATCTTGATTTTGAAAGTGGTTTGACTTTTTCAATAGTTGACTTTTTGGGGTTGACTTTTTCAAGTTTGACTTTTTCTGTCTGCTTTCTTAGACTAAGTCTCGGAGTACAACCTGCAGGATGAGAAAAGCCTTTTTGCATTTTGAAACATCACTTTAGGAAGAAAACATACCTGATTTAGTGGTCCGGAAAAAATTAGTTGTCTACATTCCTTTTCCTCTTCCTCGTCCTCGTCCTCTTCCTCTTCATCTTCATGTTGTGTTTGTGGTAGTGGTGGCATGGTTGGAAAATGGGTCATGTCAGCGCCCATATGATGACCAAAGAAATGAAACATGTGCTCACTGCTTGGAAGCACTCAGTATGATAGGCGTTGTGAGCTTCCAATCGTGCCATGCGTTCCATCATGGTCAACTCTTCCGGTGGAATCAGTCTAGGAGGTGGAACTGAGGATGAACTAGCACCAGGTCCGTATATGTGACTTTCAATTTCTCGGGTCAAACGATGAATAATGGTTCCATCAATGGGACCCTTAGGATGTAGCAACTCTTCACCATCACCCTATCGGACACCAGGTTGGTCACACAGTCGAGTAATTAAGGAGGGGAACCAAAGGCCTTCTCGTGGTGTTCTAACACTATGCATCACGACCCTGTAGATGAGCTGGACGATGTCAATCATTTTGCCCGTAGTAATAACATAGAGCAAAATTGCTCTATCTTTGGTGACATCACTAATATGCTTACACGGAAGCATATTGGCTGCTAAAAAATGCATCCAAACCTTAATCTCTTTATCTAATGTGTTGGCCTTGAACGACACAAGTTCCCCCTTTGATATTTTCCAAGTAGTCCCATGTGGGCATAAATGTACTGATACGGCTTTCATGTCAATATGCCCATTCAAATACCGATTATAGTCATCACTTGCAATATTCGGTGTTTGGTAATACTGATTAATTGTCTTGGAATCAAACGGTACCTGACATCCACAGACAAAAATCTTATCACCGCTTGGTTCATAAGCATTGGCATAAAATTCTCTAACTACCGGTAGCACGACGGATTACGGTAGAGCACAAAAGTTCTGCCAATGTCTTGAATTAATTACTTGTTGAAACTCAATATGACGAGATAAATCAATATTAAACCCCCTCTCCGGAATAGGATTTTTCTGGATGAGAGATTGAGTATGTCGTAGAACAGCTGCCTTGGATATGAACTTGCTACTATCAAAAGTAGGAGTACTAGTGCTAGATTTGATTTTCTTCTTGGGTGCCATGACACTAGTTCTAAGTTCAACAATATCAACCAAGTCCAACAAATGTCTTCCACCAAGCTCATATTTTTAAAGCAAGAGTAAAATTCTTCCAAAATTTCCCACCCAACCAAATTATCACAACATGTTGTAAGGATTTAGGCTAATCTCCACCGAAAACAAAACCCAAGATATAATTACTAGCAATTTCTCCAATCTTCAATGAAACTCAACACCACCTAGTCCACAATTTTGAATAATGCTCCACAATTTCCACAATACTAAAAAATAACCCTCCAATTCTGAATAATGCTCAAGAATCCACAACAATCAACCCAATTCCAAATCTAGACTATGTGATGCAAGAACAAGCTTCAACACCAATAATCAACCAAACATGAACAATGTTCAATAAAATAGAGACTTACTTGAAGAACTTAAAGCTTGAAGTTGGAAAAAGAGTAAATCTCCAAAGTTGTGAGAAAATCCTTGCTTGAAGATGATGGAGAACTTTTGGGTTTAATTGTGTGAAGTTTTTGTGAAAGAAATCAAGAGAAAGATGAGTTATGGAGCTGGGTAGTTGGGAGAGATGTGATGTGTGAAGTTATGTGAGTAAGGGTTGTTGGAAAAGAAGAGAGTTAGGAGAGATGAGAGAGTGGGAGAGAAAAGGGTGGCTACCAACAAAAGAAGGGGTTATGTGTTTTAGGGTTACAAAACCCTTAAAATAGATTTTTTTATGAGTTGGGGTCGCAGCACTGACTCTTGGCCAGTGTTTACACTTCGGCCCGCCACGACGTCGACCTTTCGTACCATTAAAAAAAAATTTCGTTTCAGGGCGCCGCGGTGCTGGGACGCCCCATTTTATGTTTTTTTTTTCTAAGCCACGACGCTGACCTTTCGGCTAATTTTGTAATGGCCTGGCGCCAGGCTTTTTCTTTTTATTTTTTTAGTACTTGCAAAATAAATAAATAAAAATTATTAGAACACAATAATAATAAAAAATCAAATCAAATAGAAAATAAAAAATAAAAAATAAAAAATAAAAATAAACATTAAAGAGTAAAGAGCTTGGGTTGCCTCCCAAGAAGCACTTGATTTAGAGTCATCGGCTTGACTTTCTCAATCTTATTCCGGGTCGGCTAAGATAATTGAGGACTTTTGGCGTTCAAAATTGCCTCCCTAGTAATGCTTGAGTCGTTGGCCATTCACTTTGAATATTCGATTGGAACTCTCTTCAATCACCACATCTGCTCCATAAAGAAAAACTTTAGTAACTTTAAAAGGTCCCGACCATCGAGACTTGAGTTTTCCCAGAAATAGCTTTAGATGAGAGTTGTAGAATAAAACATATTGATCTGGTTCAAAGTGTCGCTCAATGATCTTCTTATCATGCCATTTTTTCGTTTTTTCCTTGTAAAACTTGGCATTTTCGTAAGCTTGAAGACGAAATTCATCCATCTCATTAAGTTGCAAGAGACGTCTCTCACCTGCTGCACGAAGATCGAAATTCAATTTCTTGATGGCCCAGTATGTATTATGCTCCAATTCCACCGGAAGATGACATGTTTTCTCGAAAACCAATTTGTATGGAGACATCCCAATCGGAGTTTTATAAGCAGTTCGGTATGCCCACAATGTATCATCTAATCTCTTGAACCAATCTTTTCTAGTTGGGCTAACAGTCTTTTACAAGATCCTCTTGATTTCTCTATTAGAGACTTCGGCTGACCACTTTTTTGTGGATGGTAGGCAGTGGCGATCTTGTTTTGAGCTCGTATTTAGCAAGGAGAGCTTCAAAGTGTTTGTTGCAAAAGTGAGACCCCTCATCAATAATAATTGCTCTTGGAGTGCCAAAATAGGTGAAGATATTCTTTTTCAAGAAGTTTAGTACCACCTTGGAATCATTGGTTGGCAAGGTTGTTGCTTCCACCCACTTAGATACATAATCAACCACAACTAGAATGTAAAGATTGTTGTAGAAGGAAATAAATGGATCCATGAAATCAATTCCCCATACATCAAAAATTTCAACTTCTAGAATGTTGTTGAGAGGCATCTCGTTTCTTCTTGAGATGTTGCCCACTCTTTGACATCTATCACATCTTGTAACAAACTGATGAGCATCTTTAAAGAGAGCTGGCCAATAAAAACCTGATTGTAGCACTTTTTTCGTCGTTCGTTCTCCTCCAAAATGCCCCCCATAATCCGAAGAGTGACAATGTTGCAAGATATTTTCAACTTCTTCCTTGGGCACACACTTTCTAAGAATCTGATCCTTGCATTGCTTAAACAAGAAAGGTTCATCCCAGTAATAGTACTTGACATCATGCAAGAACTTTTTCTTTTGTTGAGAATTTAAATCAGGTGGAAATATTCTACTCATAATATAGTTCACATAGTCAGCATACCATGGTGATTCCTGTTGATGAACTTGAAAGAGTTGCTCATCAGGAAAAGTCTCATTTATTTGAATTGTATCGCCAACTTGTGCCTTATTATCCAATCTTGATAGATGATCTGCCACTTGATTTTCTGTTCCTTTTTTGTCTCGGATCTCTAAATGAAATTCTTGCAAAAAAAAGTATCCAACGGATCAAGCGAGGTTTTACATCCTTTTTTTCAATCAAGTACTTAATAGCTGAATGATCGGTGTAGACAATGACTTTGGTACCTACAAGATAAGATCAGAATTTATGAAAAACAAACACTACAGCAAGCAACTCCTTTTCAGTGGTAGTGTAATTCAACTGAACATCGGTCAAAGTCTTGCTTGCATAGTAGATGAAATGAAATATCTTCTCTTTTCGTTGGCCTAAAACCGCACCAACTGCAAAGTCACTAGCATCGCACATGAGTTCGAATGGAAGATTCCAATTCAGAACAATAATGATAGGTGTAGAAACCAATCTCTCTTTCAATTTCATAAAAGTTGTTAAACATGCATCATCAAACTTGAAAGGTACATCTTTTTCAAGGAGATTACAAAGTGGCTTAGAGATCTTAGAAAAATCTTTAATAAACCTCCTATAGAACCCGGCATGACCAAGAAAACTTCGAATGCCCTTGACGAAAATTAGAGGTGGGAGTTTCTCAATAGTCTTAATCTTTGCTTTATCTACTTCTATCCCCCTACTAGAAACTTGATGTCTTAAAATAATGCCTTATTGAACCATGAAGTGACATTTTTCCCAGTTTAATACCAAGTTTGTTTCTTCACATCTTTTAAGCACTCTAGCTAGGTGATGTAGACATTCATCAAAAGAATCTCCAAAAACTAAAAACTCATCCATAAATACCTCTAAACATTGCTCCACCATGTTGGAAAATATGGCCATCATGTATCTCTGAAAGGTCACAGGAGCGTTACAAAGTCAGAATGACATTCTCCGAAAAGCAAAAGTCCCATAAGGACATGTGAAAGTAGTCTTTTCTTGATCTTCAAGAGCTATCGCAATTTTATTGTATCCCGAATATCCATCCAAGAAACAATAAAACTCCTTACCAGCCAATCTGTCTAGCATTTGATCAGTGAATGCCAAAGGAAAATGGTCCTTCCTAGTAGCCTTTTTAAGCTTTTGATAGTCCATGCATATCCGCCAACCAGTCACCGTTCTAGTTGGAATGAGCTCATTATTGGCATTGGCAACTACCGTCATCATTCCTTTCTTGGGCACACATTGAACTGGACTTATCCATGAACTGTCGGAGATAGGATATATGATAACTGCATCCAACCACTTGATAATCTCTTTTTTTACCACTTATTTCATGATGGGGTTAAGTCTCCGTTGATGCTCTATGGTGGCCTTGTGATTGTCTTCAAGAAGGATTTTATGCATGCAAATTGAAGGACTAATCCCCTTGATGTCGACAATCGACCAACCCAATGCTCTCTTGTGTTCTCTAAGTACCCTAAGGAGTTTATCTTTCTGCTCAACATTAAGAAAATATGAGATAATAACAGGTAATTTAGATTTTTCACCAATAAAAGCATACCGCAAATGTGAGGGTAACAGCTTAAGCTCCAGGGATGGTGGCTCTTCAATGGAAAGCTTGGTGGATGATGTTTCACTTGTCATAGGTCCCAATAGTTTAAATTCAGGAATGGATCTTCCAATACGTGGAGGAGCATTCAACAAATTTAAACATTCAATAAAATCATCATCATCCCTTTCTGAAGTAATCATCAAAGATGCCTCAAGTGGATCAACAAGATAACTATTTTTGAAAATCTTAGTTGTAGCACTATCCACTACATTAACTGCAAAACACTCATCAGATTCATTAGGAAATTTCATAGCTTTAAAAACATTAAAAGTTACCCTTGGTCTTGAACTCTCATGGTAAGTTTTCCTTTTTGCACATCGATGAGAGTTCTACCGGTAGCTAAGAAAGGTCTCCCAAGAATAATGGGTATTTCACGATCCTCCTCCATATCCTATATAATGAAATCTGCTGGGAAGATAAATTTCTCTACCTTCACTAATACATCCTCAATTATACCTCTTGGATATGTGTAAGATCTATCCGTCAATTGTAGCGTGATTGATGTAGGCTTAACTTCCCCCAAACCCAGTCTCTGATATATTGATAAAGGCATAAGATTGATACTTGCTCCCAAATCACATAAAGCTCTACCAATGAACTGACTTCCAATTGTGCATGGAATGGTGAAACTTCCCGAATCTTTAAGCTTTGGTGGAAGTTTCTTTTAGAGGATAGCACTGCACTCTTCAGTAAGTGCAACAGTCTCAAATTCACCCAATTTCCTCTTTTTGGACAATATGTCTTTCATAAACTTGACATATTTTGGCATTTGTTCCAAAGCTTCAACAAAATGTATATTAATATGAAGCTTTTTAAATACCTCAAGAAATTTCTGGAACTGCTTGTCAAGCTTGTTCTTTTGAAGGTACTAAGGAAAGGGTGGTGGTGGACAACATTGCTTCTTTTCTTCTTGAGTCTTTTCAACTTCTTTTTCCACCATATCTTTTTCATTAAGAGGCTTGGTTGGCAATTCTGGCTTAATGCTTTCCTCTTCTATCTCCCTTTCATTCCTAAGTGTGATGGCTTTGCAATGTTCTTTTCTATCTCCCCTTGGATTGGTTTCAGTATCACTTGGAAAAGATCCCAGAGGGCTATTGTAAATTGCATTAGCAAGCTGGCCCACTTGTGTCTCAAGATTTTTAAATGTTGCCGCATGATTCTGATTTGTCACGGCTTGACTAGCCATGAACTATGTAAACATCTCTTCCAATGATGTCTTCTTTTCTGGAACAGGAGCATGAGTTTGTGATGGAAACCCAGGAAGGATTGCTGGTTTAGCAGAGGATTAAGGTCCTTGATTGTTATTCCACGAAAAGTTTGGGTGATTTCTCCAACCCGGATTGTAATTGTTGGAATAAGGATTGTTTTGCTGTCTATTATAGTTTTCAACATATTGCACTGATTCGGAGTTGGTTGGGCATCTATCACTGGTATGTCCTTCTCCACATAATTCACACGCTACAAATGGGCTTTGGACGACATGAACTCTTACAGTATCAAATTTCTTATCTAAGGCAGCTATCTGGACACTTATGGTACTCATTGCATCCAAGTCATGAATCCCTGCAGCTTTCCTTGGTACAAGTCTTTCTGATGACCATTGATAATTATTAGATGCCATCTCTTCAAGCAAATCATAGGCCTCATCAGGCAATTTTCCCATTAATGCTCCATCTGCAGCTGCATCAATAGAGGTTCTAATTGGTCCTAACAACCCACTGTAGAATGTTTGCACCTGAAGCCATTTAGGTAACTCATGGTGAGAACATCTTCGAAGTAAATCCTTGAATCTCTCCCAAGCTTCATATAGCGATTCAGAATCAAATTGCATAAATGATGTGATATCATTACGCATCTTTGCTAGAAACTTTTGAGCCAAGTCATCCCATGTAGTAATAGAGCCGGCTGGGAGTGAATTTAACCAACTCTTGGCCTTATCTCGAAGCGAGAAAAGGAAGAGTCTCAATCTGATGACGTCGTCCGAAACTCCATTATGCTTAAAAGTATCGCAAATTTCCAGGAAACTCACTATGTGAGTATTAGGATATCATCATTAGGCAACCTCCCAAACTGTACTGAATGTTGAATCATCTGTATGATGGCTAGCTTGATCTCAAAATTATTGCCTTGAATAGTAGGTCTTTGAATGCTTGAATGCAATCCTTGCACGAGAGGGACAGCAAAATCGCGCAAGGTTTTTGTGTCATTTTCTTCAGCCATTGTAAGGTTGTTAGTTGCGACTTGTAAATTCTCCCTTTGATGTCGATGAAAAGTTCTTTCCGGTTCTGCATCAAAAGGGACAAGTTCCAAACTTCTAGATCTTCGCATTCAACAACCAAGAGTACCTGAAAATAAGAAAAAGAAAATTTGAATTAAGAATAAGAATGCTTGGTATTAATATTAACAAAAATAATAAAACAAATCCCCGGCAACGGCGCCAAAAACTTGGTGTCAGATTTAACTACGCAAGTGCACGTATCGCAAACAAGTAATAGAGTGAAAATAGAGTGTTGAACCCACGAGGAATTGTTATTAAATTCGTTAAATACTAAAATTAAAACAATTTACTCTTATCCAAATAATTAATTAAAAGGTTTATGACTTAAAACTAAATTAAAGAAATTAATAAACAAAGAAATAAAGAAAGAAATCAAATAAAAATTGGATTTAATTCAATGGAGAAAAACCTAGGATTACAATTTTCCTCAACACTTCGTATGAACTTTTCCTACCCTCTTAACTTGATTAATGATCTTGAGTTGTTAACCTAGAGTTCTAATCTATTTATAAGGATCTTCCGATGGTCTTATAAAAATACTCTTCTTAACCAATTAACTATATTCCTACGATAATTGAATTAAAAAAAAAAACTCATTAAGCTTAGACTCTAACATTGATTACACATGACACGTAAGTGTATTCCTACCCTACATGCAGATCAATTCATCCTAATAAATGAATATGAAACATGTGTTACACAATCCATGTCTAACACTAAACTTCCTTTTCCAAATTGTATTTAGGTTAACAAATCAGTTTAAATGGTGATCAAGCAATTAAAAGCATTAAGCACAAGATTGCATAAACAACTCAAATATCATTAAATCAAACTAGAGAGTAAAATAATCCAAACTATGTGTTGAGTTCCATTGCAATCCTAGAAAAGGAATTTAGTTCATGCTCAACATTGAAAACAATAAGCAAAGGAGTTTTACGAACATAAAATTACAAAAGAATAAAAGAAGATTAAGGAAAAAGGGAAAACTAACGGTTTTCAGATCTTCAATCTTCTAGTATCCAAAATCACTCTTAGCTCCTTGCAAAATTGTGGTAGATACTCGTCTCTTCAGAAAATTAAAGCTAAGAACTAAGAAAGTCTAATAAAATAAAGTTCTAATAGTTTCTATTTATAGAGTTCTTAAAAGCCTGAAGAAGGAAAACTTTGTGGCCAAGTAACTGCTTCCAGTTTGGACTTTTCATATATGAGCTGAGTCTCTTCTTCTTGCTTTAGGACTCTACAAAACTACAAAAGACATTAAATTAGTAACTAAAATTAAACATAAAATAAATTAATTAATAATTAAAATTAAACATAAAATAAATAAAAGTGAATAAAAATAACTAAAAATATTTAATAAATAGTTTAAATTACGATGAGTTAACTATTTTAAAAGCACAAAATAAGATAAAATAACTCTATTTTATAGAATTATCAATAAGGCTTCAATATATATAGATGATATGCATGCACTTTGCTTGATATATATATGACCTTGATTAAGAATAGACAGACAATTGGTGTTGTCGTTGTTCGAATATCCCCTTAAGAACAAATTAAGTTGTAATTTGTAAAGAAACTTATGAAACTAGCAACTTCATCCATCTCCTGATTTAGTAAAGATGATGTATAATTAAGGACAGAGTGATGTTATATATATATATTGTTGGAGGTTCCCTTTTTGTTTGTGCTTTTATATATATATATATATATATATATATATATTGTTGGAGGTTCCCTTTTTGTTTGTGCTTTTATATATATATATATATATATATATATATATTGTTGGAGGTTCCCTTTTTGTTTGTGCTTAAAAGGTTATAAAACCCTTTAGCTGTACACAATATATGGTTAGTTTTGGGTTGGACCAACTGTTGGGTAGAGCTGAACAAACCAAAACGGTGTCTACTACGATGAGAAGTTTTACAATGAGAACGATGAGAACTTTCAATTACAGCGCATATCTATCTCACACGTTTTTTTGCTTAAGTAAAAATGTAAGAAAATTACAAAAAAAAAAAAAAAGTTAATAATTAAAATTTATTTATTAATTATGTATTCTAATAAAACAATTTATTACAAAGAAATAAAATTGATATTTTAGAAATGATTTAAATAATATTAAAAGCATCTTAAAAAGTAATCTATTATTAATAATGAGATTTAGTACTCAAATATTAATATAATATTTATAATAATATTAATTTTTTTAATAATAATACCATTTAAAATATTAAAAAATATAATATTAATATTAAATATTTTTAATATTGCAAAAATATTATTTAAAATATAAACTAGTTGAATATTAATATTTTAATATTTTAAAATATACTTTTTCTATAAACTAGTCTAAAAACATATTTTTTATGTTTACACTATAATATTATAAATATATTTATTCTTTGTATAATATAAATTATATAATATATTAAAATAATATATTTTATATAGTTGAAAACTGGGTCGGACCAGACCGAGCTTGAACCTTGAATGTTGGAGCCAAGGTCTAACCCGTTTTTTAAATGGGCTTTATTTTTTTGTCCAAGTCCATTTTTTGGGGCTTAATATTTTTGTCGAAACCCACTCAAATATTCGACGAGATTTTGGGTTTGAGCGAATAGCACAGTCCGTGGATAGGTCTAGATTGTAAACTTTAGTCGTATTTGATTGGCTTGGATAGAATTTTGAACATGAATTTTTGATAAGCTCAAGCTTGAGCAAGCATATAAAGTATTGATACCATACCTAGGTTTGACATGAACTTTGCTTGACCAAAAATATATAATTTTTTATAGTTTTACCATTAAAATAAAATGGGTTAAAATTTTAAAAAATTTATCTACTAAAATCAACATGTTGGCAATGTTGAACACGACACGAGAAAAATAACTAAAATATGATGTAAAATATGACATGACATGAAAAAATTATACGAACATGTGAAAATCTATATAATAGAATTATTGACATGTCAAAAATATATAAATATATAAACATATAATAGCGTAAACACGATTATGGCACGAAAAAATAATATGAACACGATACGTATACGCAGATTATTATACCTACATGTGTTAAGTTTGTTAAAATAAAAAATATATTTTTTTTAATAAAATAATATTATAAATTGGATCGAACTTAACAAATTTATTCTTGAAATGATCAAACTCGTAAGTTTGATAAGTGATTTGATCCATGAATAAATGTAATTATAGTATTTTATTTAATTAATTTTTCATATTTCATTTTATTTTAATAAAATTTTTGTTATAATAGTAATCAATAATATTTTTCATCATTAGTCTTCTTTTGTAATTCTTTTAAAAGTTAATTTTGACTCATTAACACTAAAATTTTTCCACGATAAAAATTCTTACCGTAGCAGTCACCAACCAAAACTCCACCGAATCTAGTCCTTTTTTTTTGTTTGTGTTTTAGGTTTAGGGTGGGTTGCCAAGTCAAGCATGCCTGAAATGACACGTGACTAAAACAAAGTCTTAGGTGGAATGGCTTGAGTTGAGTTAAGTTCCTATGTATGTATTGTGTACAGCTAGCATTCCATCCTTTCAATTAGGGGTGAGCAAAATCCGACTCGATTCGAAAAAATCGATTAAAATTTCAAATTTTGGTTTAAAAAGTTCGAATTATTCGAGTTTTTCGAGTTTTCGGATCGACTCGAATAAATAAGTCGAGTTATACGATTTAGCTCGAATTTAGATTTCACAGTTCGAGTTATCTGAAAATCCGAATAGTAAAATTCAAAACGACCTCGTTTTGAATAAGGGTTTAATTTTCTTGGGTAAATTTGAAAAACATGCTGTCAATAACCAAATTATTGTCAAATGATATAATGAGTAAAAATTATTTGAAAAAGAGAAATAAAAATAAAAAATTCTTAAGAAGGAAATTGTAAAGACAAAATTACCCTTGATAAAAAAATCTTCTACTTCTCCTTCCTTTTTCTTTTATTTTTTTAATTTATTTTTTAATTAAAAAATAAAATTTTCTGAAAATAATTTTTTTTTAAAATTTTAAAAAATATTTTTTTAAATTTAAAAATTATTTATTTATCTTTTTAATTTTAAAAAATTATTTATTTATCTGTTTCCCTCCCTTTTTCTCTTTCTCTTCGGTCTCTATCTCTCTTTTACGAGTAATGTGGTCCAAAATCATTGAAATTAATAATAATTAAAATGAATTTAGTAAATAAATTTTTTTTATTTTTTTTAATTTTAAAGAAAAATAATATTTATATATGGTATTATATTAGTTATAAGATGTATTCACGTATCCGTATCTAATTTTTGAATTTTTTTAGTTGAGTAAGCAATTTAAATTTCACCATAAGCCTTGAACTTTTGACATTTGCTTTCATTTTCATTGATTTTGATTTAGAGAATTGAACAATTTTATTTACCCAAAATTTAGTTTTATCATGCTTAAATATAATTAAAAATTTATAGGATTTGTTTTATCATGCTTAAATATAATTGAAAATTTATTTTAACTCGAATAAATTTATTCGACTCGACTCGAATTTCTTTTCACTCGACTCGATTTGCTAAATTTTCAAATTCAGTTCGGTTGACAAAATAGGACTCGTAAACTCGACTAACTCGAATTTTTTTCACTCGATTCGACTCGATCCGATCGAACGCTCACCCCTACTTCCAATTTATGAGTAACAATTAGTAAATATGAAAAATATGCTCTCAATAGTGAAATATTTCTTAAATAATCTAATAAATAAAAATTATTTTAAAAAAATAAAAAATTATTATAAAAGATATTGTAAAGACAAAATTATCTTTAATGAAAAAACTTATTTTTCTTTTCTCCTCCCATTAAGAAAATATTATTTTTTAAAAATTTTAATTGAAATAAATTTAAAAAATAGAATATTTAAATATTTTCTTTTTTAAAAAATTTTAAAAAATTATTTTTAGAAATATTAATTTTATTTTTTAAAATTTTTAATTAAAAAAAATAAATAAAAATATAAAAATATTTAAATATGTATTTTTTAAAGTTAAAAATATATATTTTCAGAAAAAATTTATTTTTTAATTAAAAAGTAAATTAAAAATAAGAGAAAAAGAGAGGAGAAGGTTTTTTTTATCAAGGGTAATTTTATCTTTACAATTTTTTTCTTAATAATTTTTTATTTTTCATTTCTCTTTTTCAAATAATTCTTACTTATTATACCATTTAACAATTATTGTTGATGATATATTTTTCAAATTTACCCTTAACAATATCTATCTCCATCCTACACGTCCCATACCATTCAGCTCAATTTTCTTCTCTAAATCATAAACCAAATCCAAACTTATTTATTTAGATTCTATTTAATTGAAAATCCATTTTTTTTTTAACACATACAAGTACTTTAAATGATTTTTAAGGTTGAGCTTTTGGGCTATAAATATAATTGGTAATTGTTACTAAAATAAACAACATTTAATAAATTCCTCTTGGAAAAGTATAAATGAGACAAAAACTCACACAAACCTTTTATATATGCTTTAGTCTTGTATTTAGAAATGGCAAAGGGTAAATATGAAAAATATACCCTCAATAATTAAATAATTGTTAAACGATTTAAAAGTTAAAAGTTATTTAAAAAGAGAAATAAAAAGTTAAAAATTGTTAGGAAGAATATTGTAAAGACAAAATTGTCCTTAATGAAAAATTTTCCTTTTCCTTTCTACTTCCATTAAAAAAATATTATTTTTTAAAAATTTTAATTAAAATAAATTTAAAAAATAAAATATTTAAATATTTATTTTTTTAAAATTTTAAAAAATAAAAAAATTTAATTTTAGAAATATTATTTGTATTATTTATTATTTATTTAAATTTTTTAATTAAAAAAAGTAAATTAAAAAATTTTTAAAATTATGTTTTAAAATTTAAAAATTATTTTTAGAAAAATTTATTTTTTAATTAAAAAATAATTTAAAAAATTAAGAGGAAAAGAGAGACAAGAGTAATTTTGTCTTTATAATTTCTTTCCTAATAATTTTTTATTTTTCTTTTTCAAATAATTTTTACTTATTATATTATTTAATAATTATTGTACTGTAAGGAGTATATTTTTCAATTTACCCAATGGCAAACGGCTATGGTCCGGAAGTTGTGGTGAGGAACAAAAGGGTGATTCTGAGGGACTATGTGTCTGGTTTTCCAAAAGAATCAGACACTCATGTACATAATTAATAAGCTTTGAAGTTACCAGTTGAAACCCCCAAAGGAGTTGTTGTGATGGTCAACAACCTTTACCTGTCTTGCGATCCTTACATGAGAAATGATCAAGCCCCTCAGTTTGCTCCTTTCACTCCCGCTTCTGTATGCACTCTCTCTCTCTCTCTCTTTTTCTTAATTGCTTACAGGGCAAAGCTTGCTCTATTTGATAGAAGAGCAAGGAATTTCTAGTTCCTGCCATAATTTATGAACTTCTTATTTTCTCTTTAATAGTTTGAAATTTTGGGGATTGATTATAATTGCATTATTGGGATGTTTGTCATGAATAAGCTTAAGAGGAAAAATTATGACTCTCAATGTCATTTTGACAATATGCTTATAATTGAACTTAATTTCCATCAGGAATCATGAGAAAATATGGCATTCATGTTTAGTAGTGAAGTGTTGTGATTGTTTTTCCCCTGATGGAAACTTGGCAGCCCATTACTGGGTTTGGAGTGTCTGAAGTGTTAGATTCCACGCACCAGGGCTTCAAGGAAGGTGACTTTGTTTGTTTGGGCCGGGAACCACAGGATGGGAGGAATACAGTTTCATAACTAGACCTAAAAGACTCTTCAAAATTAGACATACTGATGTATGTATGTGCCTCTTTCCTACTATGCTTGGGGTTCATGGTGAGTGTAGAAGGTAATTTTGTTCGGGTGAGGAAACGTTGCAAACCAGTAAAATGAGATGTCGTAGAGGAGACGGCGGAGAGGAAGATTGGAGCAAACCCTGAAGAACAAGTGCGGTGGCAGGTGGTGGTGATGAAGGCTATCAGTGGCTGAGGATGGTGGAGAATATGGTTGTTGTAGAAATTGCAGAGAAAAGGTTGCAAATAATTCTTAACGTCTGAAAGTTTGTCAAGTGGTCAAAAGATCCCAAATGAAGCTGTCGCAACCTAAAAAATAACGACGTCTCATCGCAAGACTTTATTATTCGTTAAGCGTGACATTAAAAAAAACCGAGGAAAAGTCGACTTAATTCCTCTAGAAAAATGAAGGTTTTGAAAATGACCTTAAAAAAGACATGGAGTCGCCACCAATCTTTTTTAGCTAGGTGTGATCGGCCACCTATTAAAACTGGTTTTATAAAATATTTTAAAAATTAATTAAAACATTTTAAAAACCAATTTCAAGTCTGCGTTTTAAACCAGAGAAATCAAAGAAGCGGGTTCGGGAGTCGGTTACGTGTGGGGAAGGATTAGCACCCCCACAACGCCCGTATAAATCGGTACCTTATTAATCGTGTGTTATCTCAAGTCTCGGTAAAAAGTTGGTTTTAAATTTAGTATTTCAAGTTAAATCCCAATTTAAAAATAATTCCATTTTTATTGAAAATGATCCGGAATTTATAAATTCAAAATTTTCCTATATTCCCCAACAAACGTGGCAAAATATAGAAATTTTTATTAGTTTTGGAAAACTTTCCGAATCATTCTCTTTTTTTTGAAAGAAAGATATTCCTTTATTAATGATAATTGATGATATTCCCTCCAGCAAACCCGGTAGAGAACTCATGAATTATTTTAACTCGGGAATATCTTTATTTTTATTGAAAACCATTATCTTTTGCAAACATTTAAAATAAATGAATATGTATAGGCATGACATAAATAAAATGACATAGTAAAGTCTAAATAATATAATGCAACCTAAATGACATGACAAATATGAATGGTATGGCATATAATTTAAATGACATGGAATAAAATAATGCTATCATATAATATGCACGAAAATAAAAATGCAATGCATGAAATGTATTTTTTTCCTTTAATTAAGGAAATCCGTATATCTAAAAAGATATCCGGCTACCTTAGAAAAATATGACAAATTAAATATTCTAAAACCAAAATACTTTGTGATTGTTTGAAAACAATTTTGAAAAGCTTGAATTAACAATAAAAACTGGGCTAAAAATTTTTAAATGGTTCTAATTTCCTAAGTTTAAAAAATCCGGACTTAACTACCCTTAACCCGGGATTTGAAAAACCATTTTTAGAGTTTAAAAGGCTTAGAAATCACCCTAAGTCAGTAGCTAACCCTCCTAATCAGCCCACTCTAAGTAAATTAACCAAAACAGAAAAATGGTTTTTCTTTAAATTCAATTCTGACTCCACTGTCCAGTTTTAATCCACGATTTTTTACCCTATTTTTAAAAATACCAAAAATTCTAAAAAAAATACTGGAGACTCAGGACATGTAAAACTACACGAGAAAAAATTGGATTAATTTTTTGAACAAAGATGAATTCCCAGAAAAACCAGAGATGTACGAGTTTTTGGAGGAGAAAAAACTGCTTTGTTTTTCTTTAAATTCAATTCTGACTTCACTGTCCAGTTTTAATCCACAATTTTTTACCCTATTTTTAAAAATTCCAAAAATTCTGAAAAAATTATTGGAGACTCAGGACATGTAAAAATACACGGGAAAAAATCGACTTAATTTTCTGATCAAAGATGAATTCCCAGAAAAATCGGAGATGTACGAGTTTTGGGTGGAAAAAAAACTGCTTTGCCAACACATTTTTTTTGTCTTTGATAAAATCATTTAAAAATAAAAATAAAAATATTTGAAACTCATAAAATGACTTGAAAGCAGTAGCTAGGACTTTTTGAAAGTTAGATAAAAATTGGCTAAGTAAAAAAAATCACAAAGGTAGAATAATCAATTTGACAAACTTAATTTTCCACAAGTGTGCTCAAGAGAGCATGACTTTGAACCATTAATTGGCTCAAGTCATTATTCAAGTGGCATGAACATGAAATGCATGAAACAATGCAGCAAACATAATGCATGAAATGCATGGATCTAAACCTAAATGTAAGGAAAATGCATGACATAAATAATATGGCCTAGACCTAACATGAACTTGCATGGCATTTAATGTAACCTAGACCTAAGACATGCATGGCATTTTCACAAACACAAGGCATGCTTAATTCAAAAATCCAACCAAATATCATGCAAATGCAAAAACCTAACAACTAGCATGACAAAAATACAACACACAATGCAAAACACATGTAGTAGCCAAATGGCCCCAAGCTTCAACAAGCATAGCATCTTCACAAACACTTGGTATGCTAGCATGAAAAACTAAGTCATAACACAAAAATCACACAAGCATTTTCACAAACACCTAATATACCAAATCTAAAACATGCTCACTAAGATATAAAACAAGAATCATGCAAAGAATCACACAAGCATTTTCACAAACACTTAATATGCTAACTCTAAAACATGCTCAAATTTAAACAACATGAAAACAGAAAATTAAAAATGCAAAAACATGATATCTAAGACATAAATGGCAACAAACAAAGCAACCAAATTAAATATAACTTAAGAACATGAAATAACATAATATTTAAAACATCAAAAATAAAGAAAATAGCATAAACAATATGGTAAAATGAATCAAAAACAACAACTTAAAATAAATAATGTAGGCCATTTGGCCATGGTGAGTTTATTGTAAAAACAAAATGTAAGAAAAATATACTTAAGAAAGGAAATGAAGGAACAAGAAACATTATTTTAAAATGAAAACTCACCAAGTAGCTTTTGAACGGGTTAAGCTATAAACCCTCAGAGTAGCTTTTGAACGGATTAAGCTACAAACCCTCAGAGTAGCTTTTGAACGGATTAAGCTACAAACCCTCTCACAAGTAGTTTTTGAACGGATTAAGCTATAAACCCTCAGAGTAGCTTTTGAACGAATTAAGCTACAAACGCTCTCAACAAAAACACTATGACTCACCACCCGGATAATCCTAATACAAGTGTATAGACTATCTCACAAGGGGTAGTGGGTGATTTCAACCAAAAGCCAAGACCCCTTATTTATAAGGTGAGCACCTCCTTGGCTTGACATTACAAAGGGATGTGGGATTGGGACTTAGGCTCAAAAATGAAAATCTCTAACTTAACTCTTGATTTTTAATCACTTGATTGAAAAAATCCTAAGCTTCCTCCTTCCTTTGGGCTTGGGCAGGCCAGCACTTCTCTTTTCCAGCCCAGCTCTGATTTTTGAAAGGCCCAAAGAAGCCATTTTCGGTTGCTTGGGTGAAACGACCATTTTGCCCCCCGGATGCAAAATAAATATCAAACGGGCTCCAAATTCAATTTTTCTTTTTTTAATACTTCCAAAATAATAAAATATTGAGTTCTGGAAGTTTTCAAAATTATCCGAGTACGTTTGCTATTTATTTAGATTTTTTCTTCCCAAAATGTCCTTTTATGCCCCTACTTTTTACCATTTTTTAACCAAGCTCCAAATCAAGATTTTTCTTCACCAATCTCTTCAAAATAATTAAAAAGTGTGATCTGGAAATTTTCATAATTTTTGGAGCTCATTTGGTATTTTTTCGGGATTTATCGGCTTGAATTACTGCATAGGAGGCCCGGGATTTGGCCATTTTGCAAACGAACTCGGAATCAAGATTTTATTTCGCCAATCTCTTCCAAATAATTTAAAAATGAGATTTTCCAAATTTCAGAATTTTTGGAGTCCATTTTCTATTTTTCCGGGATTTATCTTTTTGAATTACTGCATAAGAAGCCCGGGATTTGGCCATTTTGCAAACGAACTCGGAATCAAGATTTTCTTTCGTCAATCTCCTTCAAATGATTTAAGAATGAGATTGACAAATTTTCCATAATTTTCGGAGTCCATTTGCTATTTTTCCCAAATTTTTCCAATTTTGCCCTTTAACCTCCGAAACCCGGTTTTGCTCAAAACAAGTCCGATTTTCAGATTTTCTTCAATCTGAGCCTTGGGCCATCCTTTTTAATCATTCCTCATCCATTGGGGGCTTTGGTCTTACCAAGTCGGGCCATTTCTGTAATTCTTCCTGATTTCACCGAAATCCACTAAAAACCCTAATTCTCGGTTTTCTCCCGGATTGACTTTTCTTTCGGTTTTTCTTGCAAGTGACTTCTCCATTACCCGTAGTCAGTGCTTATCTTTCATTTGGAACCTTCAATTTCGACCAGTTTGATCATTTAAGCACTTTTCCCCAAATTTCTCGGATTAGGGTTTCTTTTCTACTGAATCTCCAAATCCCAACTTCCGAACTCCATATCTTTCAATGTAGACCTCGGATTATCAAAATTCTTTCTCCATTTTTCAATTGAACTTAAAATCTTGATTTTGAAAGTGGGTTGACTTTTTCAGTAGTTGACTTTCTGGGGTTGACTTTTCGGGGTTGACTTTTTTTCAAGTTTGACTTTTTATGCTCGCCCTCTTAAACTAAGTCTCGGAGTACCACCTGCAGGATGAAAACAGTCTTTTTATACTCGGAAACATCAATATGGGAAGAAAACATACCTGTTTAGTGGCCCGGACAAAATTAGGTGTCTACACCTGCCCCTCTTTGGCTATTGCTGAGAATCAGGAATCAGGCAAAGATAAACCAACACTAATTTTGTACGGTCAGTGAAATCACATGGAAAGGAAAGGGGCTTTCTTTTTCATTTCTTCATTCATTTTTGCATTTTCCATTTTTTATTTTCTTTTTTTATTTTCTATTTTTTTCATTTTTTTTCATTTTTTTTTCATTTTTTCTCATTTTTTCTCATTTTTTTTATTTTTATTATTTTTTTTGTTTCTTTTCTTTTGTTTTTTTTTTTTTTTTGAAAACAGTAAATTGAAGATTTGTCCTTAAATTGAATTCCCTGACTAATCAAGGCTCGATTCGTCTTAAGGAAACGAATTCGATTTGCAAGAAAGGAAACGACCTCGACGATGTTCTCGGGGCCTTAACCTTTCTTGTTCTCAGCTGTGTTTAAAATTCTGGATATCTCCTCCAGAAGCTTCGGCTATCACCACCAAAGTCTTGCTCATTTTTTTAAAATGTAAAAATTCTGGGTATCACCTCCAGAAACTTCAGCTATCACCACCGAAGACTTTTTACCTTTTCAAAGGATTTTAAAACTCTGGATATCTCCACCAGAGGCTTCAGCTATCACCACCGAAGTCTTGCTCATTTTTAAAACTGTAAAATTCTGGGTATCATCTCCAGAAGCTTCAGCTATCACCACCGAAGACTCTCTACCTTTTCAAAGGACTTTAAAAAAAACTCTGGATATCTCCACCAGAGGCTTCAGCTATCACCACCGAAGTCTTGCTCATTTTTAAAACTGTAAAATTCTGGGTAGCATCTCCAGAAGCTTCAGCTATCACCACCGAAGACTTTCCACCACCGAAGACTTTCTACCTTTTCAAAGGACTTTAAAAAAAACTCTGGATATCTCCACCAGAGGCTTCAGCTATCACCACCGAAGACTTGTTCATAAATAAAAAAAGTACCTCGACGATGATTTCGGGGCTCGACTCGCCTTAAGGAAACGAAATCGATTATACCTGAAAGCTTTAAGAGATGATGCAAATGCTTCATGATGCAAATGCGAATGTCTTTTGTTGATGCAAACGCTTCTTGATGTAGATGCAAATGACTTAGATTGGTGCAAATGTCTTTGATGCAAATGTAAATGACTTGATTTGATGCAAACTTTCTTGATGCAAATTTAACTAACTTAGATTGATGCAAATGCTTCTTGATGTAGATGCACATGTTGAAAAAAATTCTGGATAAATCCTTCAAAATAAGATTTCTCATTTTTCAAAATTATAAAACCCTGGATATCTCCACCAGAGGCTTCAGCTATCACCACCGAAGACTTATTCATTTTTAAAACTGTAAAATTCTGGATATCCCCAGCAGAAGCTTTGGTTACCACCACCAAAGACTTGCTCAATATAAAATTCTAGATAACTCATCTAGAAGAAGATTTCTCATGTTTCAAAATTATAAAACCCTGGATATCTCCACCAGAGGCTTCAGCTATCACCACCGAAGACTTATTCACTTTTAAAACTGCAAAATTCTGGATATCACCACCAGAAGCTTTGGCTATCACCACCAAAGACTTGGTCATTGTAAAATTCTGGGTAACTCCTTCAGAATAAAATTTCTCATTTTTCAAAATTATAAAACCCTGGATATCTCCACCAGAGGCTTCAGCTATCACCACCGAAGACTTGTTTACTTTTAAAACTGTAAAATTCTGGATATCCCCACCAGAAGCTTTGGCTATCACCACCAAAGACTTGCTCATTGTAAAATTCTGGGTAACTCCTTCAGAATAAAATTTGTCATTTTTCAAAATTATAAAACCTTGGATATCTCCACCAGAGGCTTCAGCTATCACCACTGAAGACTTGTTCACTTTTAAAACTGCAAAATTCTGGATATCACCACCAGAAGCTTTGGCTATCACCACCAAAGACTTGCTCATTGTAAAATTCTGGGTAACTCCTTCAGAATAAAATTTCTCATGTTTTCAAAATTATAAAACCCTGGATATCTCCACCATAGGCTTCAGCTATCACTACTGAAGACTTGTTCACTTTTAAAACTGCAAAATTCTGGATATCACCACCAGAAGCTTTGGCTATCACCACCAAAGACTTGCTCATTGTAAAATTCTGGGTAACTCCTTCAGAATAAAATTTCTCATGTTTTCAAAATTATAAAACCCTGGATATCTCCACCAGAGGCTTCAGCTATCACCACTGAAGACTTGTTCACTTTTAAAACTGCAAAATTCTGGATATCACCACCAGAAGCTTTGGCTATCACCACCAAAGACTTGCTCATTGTAAAATTCTGGGTAACTCCTTCAGAATAAAATTTCTCATGTTTTCAAAATTATAAAACCCTGGACATCTCCACCAGAATAAAATTTTCTCATTTTTCAAAATTATAAAACTCTGGATATCTCCACCAGAGGCTTCAGCTATCACCACCGAAGACTTGTTCACTTTTTAAAAACTGTAAAATTCTGGATATCCCCACCAGAAGCTTTGAGAAATGATGCAGATGCACATGTCTTTTAACAAGGTGCTCATGCTTCATGGTGCAAATGTAAAATATTTCTTAGTGCAAATGCAAATGGCCTGGATTGATGCCCATGTTTCGTGATGCAGATGCCCCTACTAATTGTGTTCATGTAACTGGTTTATGAATGGTGTAACTACAATTACCACACAATAATGAAAATGCAATGATTCTAGAAATGATGCAATTGCTTGAGATGACACAAATGCGAATTCCATGAAGAATGTAAATGTAAAGGTAAAATGCAGATGCTTATGGAATAGTGCCAATGCAAATACCCATGAATGATGCAAATGCTTGCTGACACTGTGCAGATGCAAAAGCTCGATAAAGAGATGAGTGCTCATGAGTGATGCAAATGCCCCCGGTTGTTTTTCTAGACTTTGGCTTAGCCTTTCAAATTCATTTTTCCTCTTCAAATCAGAGTATATCTTCAATTCATTTTGGCTATTCTCTTTGCCCCAAAAGTTTTCAAACTTTCATCAATAGAGATCTGAACTGAGTTTGATTTCTTCTTCTCATATCTGGAAGTCGGGACCTATCCTGGCAGTTCTATACTTTTGGGTTAGAAAAACCCTTGTCTCATGTCAACATCAAAAATAGGTATTTCAAAAATATTTTTATTTTCCCTTTTTGAAAAACAATTTTGCTTATTTAAGGAAAACTTCTAAGCCAAAAATTTTAACTCCACAGTGTATGATGTACAAATCTTTTGATGACTGATGATCACTGTTAGAAAATCCCCTAAGTATTAATTTGGGTTTTTCAATTTGAATTGACAAGGCTTGATACAACAAGATTTTGGTTTTTTCAGGAAAACTTCACAACAAAAATGTATGTCCCTTCTAGGCTCACAAATGGAACAGGTTTTATAAATCATGAATTCATTGAGAACCAAGCAAATTCAACATTCTTTTAGTTTCCATATCAAGGCTTTTTGACAAGCGTCAAGATTGGCCGGGATATTTAAATCGGAAAGTTTGATCTTGGAGGAAAAAAAGATTCAATTTTTGAAGACAATCCTCCGAATGAGAGCTGACAATTTGGGGGGTTCAGGAATTCCTAGATGTTCCTCGATGACCACTTTTTTTAAAATGACCCTTTTTTTTTTTTTTTTTTTTTGGGTATCGGCATGGATGGCATTGAAAATTTCCAAATTAACTCTAGACCGCCCGTTTTTGGGTTTTCGCCCTAGAGTCCCATTCTTTCCTTTTTTTTTTTTACCACACACTTGAGAATTCTAAATTCTTCCTTAGTGAAATGATAATTCGATGAGATGGGATAAAATCCGAGGAAAAACCTTTCAAATTAAATATTCATGCTTGATCAAAATGGACTTTTAAAGCACGTAATGTAGGCCATGGCTCAGGGTTCAGAAAGAAAGGATAAATAGGCCCAAAATATGTGTTTGAGGGTAATCAGATCAAGGATCCTTTCTTGAAGAGGATTTTCTTTGAAGCATGTCCCTTCTTGGACATTTCTTTCCTTTTGACTTTGCTCTTTTTCTTCCTTGCTCTTGGCTTTCAATTTGCCATGTCTTTCACACATTTTTTTTTTTTGCTTTCATTTTGCCCCCTTCTTTTTCAACATAGTGAGCCCGTCTTTATTCAGGGCTCCATTTGCTTTGCATCTGTCTTTGAGCTAGGACACATTTCTCAATGATCTTTAAAAAAAAATCTTTTCTTGCATTTGCCCCCTAGTGTAGAGAGTGATCCTTGATCAGGGTTCAAAGAAGAAAGAATTCTTTTGGCTCAAAAGGGGTGACTATGGATAATAATTTTTTTCTTGTGAAAGGGATATGAAAGATGGCCATTCATCATATCAAGCCCAAATATTCTCATTGAAAAACAATCCTCAGGGGAAATAGATATTCAGAATTTTATTTTGCACTTTGGAATCATCCGAATTCTCATATGTATGATATCATGATTTTTCTTTTTCTTTTTTTTTTGTTTTTTTTCGTCGCATGCCCCCAATGATTCATGCATTAGCCCATCCTTCTTCACTATGTATCCATCATTTCCACATATGATGCCCCAATTTGATTATCCATGCGAATTTGTATCAACGAGGAACATGGCAAGTCTAGGTCTGTTTTGAAAAGGCTGAGTTTCCAATCTGAGTTCTTTGAAGAGACAAGGAAAATATGACCCAAAAACAGGTTTTCTCTAGGACAGGGGATAATCTAGTTTAATCATTGTGCCCCAGGGTGTCAATCATGAAGTGATGTCTATGCAATTAGTGTTTTGTGGTCATTGGGAAAGATCATGAATGGTTTTAGCACAATCTTGACACACACCAAATTATCAAAATCTGGATTCTTGAAAGAATGTCTCATTTGTTTGATTTTCAAGGAATTTGAAAATTTTCAAAAAGTTCGTTCCTTTGCTCATAGCATAGACTAAGATCTACGTCTTTGCTTATTCTGTGATGACAATGGTTTTATGAAGTCAAATCATTCATATTCCTTGAAGCATTAGGTCTTTCAAGTGGTCTCGGTTCAAAAGATTTAGGCTTAGGAAAGCCTAAAAGAAAGGGCTGAAGGTATTGGGTCATTTCTAACAATGATCATCAATCTTCTTGAGACTATCCATTACTAAAAATTCCTTAATGCTTGTTTTTTGCAAATTCAAGTTATTGTTGAAACACAACAAACACAAAGCATTTAAAATACAAAATTCATTTAATTAACATGAGACAAGTGCTTTCCTCATCACAGTGTATAGAACTACATGTGTCAAAAACCTAATATGATCATGCACAATGTTTCTTATGACACTTGACTTCCCCATCTTCAAAACTTATCGAACCAGCCTTGATGAGATCTCTGACCTTGTACTTCAAAGCGGGGCAGTTCTCTGTTGAGTGACCTTGATTGCCAGAATGGTACCCACAACACTCATTAGCATCATACCAGCTCGGATAAGGGGGTTTCAGAGGCGCTATTTGCATGGGTGTCACAAGGTGATTCTGGATGAGTTGAGGTAGTATCTCACTGTATGTCATAGGAATCGGGTCAACCGGATTTCTTTTTCGCTTTTTATGCCCCTTTCGATTATCCCCAAGGGTGTTCGATTGATAGACAGATGTAAATTCTGGTGTATTTGCAGTCATTGGTTGGTAGGGATAAAAACCATGAGAGACATTATTCAGGGTAGAGTAAAATGGCTGATATGAGGAGAATTGGGGAGGTGGGGCAAAGTCTTCCACGACTTGGGTATCTTCCTTTTTCTTTTCAGATGCCCCCTTGTTCTTGGTATTGGATGTTCTTTCTCCTTCAATTTTCCCATCCTTGATAGCATTCTCAATCATCTCCCCTGAAATTACCATGTCTGAAAAATTATTTGTGATGTTGCCAACAAGTATATCATAGTACGGGGCCTGCAGTGTATTCACAAAAAGGACAGTGGTTTCCTTTTGAGTTAAGGGCGGTTGTACTTGGACGGCCAGGCTCATCCACCGTTGCATATATTCTTTGAAGCTCTCAGTAGCTCTTTTCTTCATATTTTGCAAGGTGAGACGGTCAGGCGCCGTGTCAGTCATATGCTTGTACTGGTTTAGAAAAACCCTAGCCAGGTCATTCCAAGAGTGAATCTGATCCTTGCTCAACTGACTATACCACCTAATTGCGGATCCGCTGAGGCTATCTTGAAAGCAGTGAATCAAAAGCTTATCATTATCTATATGACTTGTCATCTTCCGGCAGAACATAGTGATGTGGGCTGATGGATCAGTCGTCCCGTCATATTTCACGAAGTCAGGGATCTTGAACTTAGGAGGAATGACTAAATCGAAGACCAAGCATCGTTCTTTCGCCTCCACACTCCCTAATACGTCTGCATTTTCTACTGCCCGGAGCCTTTCATCCAGCAACTGATATTTCCCTTGGGAATCTGTCAACTCAACCTCATTTACTGCAACCCTTTTCAACTTGGCCTGTTCAGCTGGATCATTTGAGTTTAGGACATTGACGGGGTTAACAGTGTTCTGGGCATCACTTATTGCGACCTTATCTTGGCCCTGTTGTACCTCTAACCCTTCTCCGACGACAAAGTTTTCGGTGTATCCTTTTCCCTTGATTACGGCAGACATTAGCTCCATCAGTTTAGTCATCTGATCCTTAGATTCTGCTTGAGATTTTGCCAGCCGTTCTCGCAATTCTTTCTGTTCCTTTTCCATTTTTTCCATTCGGGCAACTTGTTCATCCTCCATAGCACCAGCCTGTATTAAAAGTGTACTCAGTACTTCTTCTGATTTGAAATGGAAATTCTTTCAAAGACTCCTAAAGCCAAGCCAACTTCTATTTTATTTCCCCCAAATGTATGTCATGATGAATGAGCCATGAATGCAATTTGATGCATGTGAAGCCTAAACAATATGATGTATGGATATGTACAATGGAAACATGCTGACCATATATGTGATAAATGCAATCACAATGCCAACATGTTGCAAACAAAGAATAAACAAATCAACACATGGATATATGCAATGACTGATCATATGCATTTTAGCATGTTTCCCAATGAATGATCGTATATCCTATGAATGCAACACGGTGTCAATTATGATACATGCAAACAATGAATGATTGATATAGAGTATATACAAAGAAAATCATGCTAACCATGTGTGTCATGAATGCGACCTAATGCTAACATGATGTATGTAATAAGCAAATTAATGCATGAACATATACAAAGAAATTATGCTGACTATGTTTGTTATGAATGCAACCCAAAGTCAACATGATGCATGTAAAGAATAAGCAGATCAATGCATGGATATATACAATGAATGACCATGTATGTTCCAAATGTATTTCCCAATGAATGATCATATACACTATGAATGCCACACAATGTCAATTATGATGCATGTGAAGAATAAATGACTGACACAGAGTATATACAAAGAAAATCATGCTGACCGTGTATGTCATGAGTGCAACTTGATGCCAATATGACAAATTAATGCATGAGCATATCACGATGACTATGTATGCCATGAATGCAACATGATGCCAACATGATGCATGTAAAAAATAAGCAAATTAATGCTTGAATATATACAGAAAAGTTATACTGACTATGAATGCATGAATGCAATTTGACGTTAACATGATGCATATAGAGAAAGAATAAATTGATATATGGATATATACAGAAAAGTCATGCTGACTATGAATGCATGAATGCAACTTGATGCCAACATGATGCATGTAAAGAAAGAAGAAATTGATATATGGATATATAGAGAAAAATCATGCTGACTATGAATGCATGAATGCAACTTGATGCCAACATGATGCATGTAAAGAAAGAATAAATTGATACATAAGTATATACAAATAATGACCATGCATGTCATAAACATATCTTACAATGAATGACCATGCATGCTATGACTATAACATGATGTCAAAATGATACATGCAAAAATAAATGAATTAACACAAAGGTATATACAAAGAAATCAATTATTACACGAAATTGGTGGGACCTAAATCTTGGTTATTCAAAAATCTCATTATGCAAGATTTGCCTCCAAATTTTTTTTTTGATAAACCAATCACATCATTTTCAAAAGAATTTCAGGGTGGATCTTACTATGGTACAATATGCAAATGTTCATGTGACACTACCGGTTTTATGAAATCATCAAATTCAATTACCAACTGTTTATTGCAAAGAATGAGATCAATAATACAACCAAAAATGTACATGCTCTATTTACACATGCATGAAATGTGCCACATGCAAAAATGCTTGAAAAATGATTTTTTCTTATAAAAAAAACAGCTAATGAACATCTGCCCCAGCAATATCTGCTTATTTAGGCATCACGATGCCTTCGAGGCGGAGTATCACATTTATTACGGGCGATGTACGTACATCGTTGCCCAATCTACCACACTTATTCGGAGTGTAAAACAGGTAACAAAAAGTTTAGAAATGTCCTTCCCATGTGTTCCTATTTTTGGTATATCTAACGGAAATTCGGGATGGCTTCACCTAGGTTCACTATATGAGGGTGAATCGGTTCTAAGGCCCCGAATTGTTCCTCACTTTCGCCGGTGAAGGCTAGTAAGGCACCCCGATAAAAGCGGGTTCAATTCGTTAGAGTATATTTTCCTATGCCCGTACGGAGGATTATCACGAAGGCATTAGGTACTTTATACTCCGAAAGTGTTTCACTAGCCCATACGGAGGATCAATCACGAAGGCTTAGTTACTTTACTTCCACTTAAAAGGACGGAACCCGAGTAGAGGATTCATGTTATGCAAATGCACGTGTAGTGTGTGTGGAGAAACAAAACAAACATGTCACCACCTATTCTACAAACCTTATTCTAAATGTCCTAACAATTAAAACATTCAAGAATAGTGTAACGCATTAACCGACAAGCAGTTATAATATACAACCTTAAATAACTAGAGAACAAAAATAAAATGCATGCACATGAGTATGAACATATTTAAAAACATTTTATTATTTTCAAAATTCTCCTTATTAAAAAAATGTGGGAATTAAAATTAAATACCAATTAAACCAACAAAACCGAGACTTTGATAACACACGACTAATTCTAGGCCTGACTCTCTTATATGTCCCCAGTGGAGTCGCCAAGCTGTCGCAACCTAAAAAATAACGACGTCTCATCGCAAGACTTTATTATTCGTTAAGCGTGACATTAAAAAAAACCGAGGAAAAGTCGACTTAATTCCTCTAGAAAAATGAAGGTTTTGAAAATGACCTTAAAAAAGACATGGAGTCGCCACCAATCTTTTTTAGCTAGGTGTGATCGGCCACCTATTAAAACTGGTTTTATAAAATATTTTAAAAATTAATTAAAACATTTTAAAAACCAATTTCAAGTCTGCGTTTTAAATCAGAGAAATCAAAGAAGCGGGTTCGGGAGTCGGTTACGTGTGGGGAAGGATTAGCACCCCCACAACGCCCGTATAAATCGGTACCTTATTAATCGTGTGTTATCTCAAGTCTCGGTAAAAAGTTGGTTTTAAATTTAGTATTTCAAGTTAAATCCCAATTTAAAAATAATTCCATTTTTATTGAAAATGATCCGGAATTTATAAATTCAAAATTTTCCTATATTCCCCTACAAACGTGGCAAAATATAGAAATTTTTATTAGTTTTGGAAAACTTTCCGAATCATTCTCTTTTTTTGAAAGAAAGATATTCCTTTATTAATGATAATTGATGATATTCCCTCCAGCAAACCCGGTAGAGAACTCATGAATTATTTTAACTCGGGAATATCTTTATTTTTATTGAAAACCATTATCTTTTGCAAACATTTAAAATAAATGAATATGTATAGGCATGACATAAATAAAATGACATAGTAAAGTCTAAATAATATAATGCAACCTAAATGACATGACAAATATGAATGGTATGGCATATAATTTAAATGACATGGAATAAAATAATGCTATCATATAATATGCACGAAAATAAAAATGCAATGCATGAAATGTATTTTTTTCCTTTAATTAAGGAAATCCGTATATCTAAAAAGATATCCGGCTACCTTAGGAAAATATGACAAATTAAATATTCTAAAACCAAAATACTTTGTGATTGTTTGAAAACAATTTTGAAAAGCTTGAATTAACAATAAAAACTGGGCTAAAAATTTTTAAATGGTTCTAATTTCCTAAGTTTAAAAAATCCGGACTTGACTACCCTTAACCCGGGATTTGAAAAACCATTTTTAGAGTTTAAAAGGCTTAGAAATCACCCTAAGTCAGTAGCTAACCCTCCTAATCAGCCCACTCTAAGTAAATTAACCAAAACAGAAAAATGGTTTTTCTTTAAATTCAATTCTGACTCCACTGTCCAGTTTTAATCCACGATTTTTTACCCTATTTTTAAAAATACCAAAAATTCTAAAAAAAATACTGGAGACTCAGGACATGTAAAACTACACGAGAAAAAATTGGATTAATTTTTTGAACAAAGATGAATTCCCAGAAAAACCAGAGATGTACGAGTTTTTGGAGGAGAAAAAACTGCTTTGTTTTTCTTTAAATTCAATTCTGACTTCACTGTCCAGTTTTAATCCACGATTTTTTACCCTATTTTTAAAAATTCCAAAAATTCTGAAAAAATTATTGGAGACTCAGGACATGTAAAAATACACGGGAAAAAATCGACTTAATTTTCTGATCAAAGATGAATTCCCAGAAAAATCGGAGATGTACGAGTTTTGGGTGGAAAAAAACTGCTTTGCCAACACATTTTTTTTGTCTTTGATAAAATCATTTAAAAATAAAAATAAAAATATTTGAAACTCATAAAATGACTTGAAAGCAGTAGCTATGACTTTTTGAAAGTTAGATAAAAATTGGCTAAGTAAAAAAAATCACAAAGGTAGAATAATCAATTTGACAAACTTAATTTTCCACAAGTGTGCTCAAGAGAGCATGACTTTGAACCATTAATTGGCTCAAGTCATTATTCAAGTGGCATGAACATGAAATGCATGAAACAATGCAGCAAACATAATGCATGAAATGCATGGATCTAAACCTAAATGTAAGGAAAATGCATGACATAAATAATATGGCCTAGACCTAACATGAACTTGCATGGCATTTAATGTAACCTAGACCTAAGACATGCATGGCATTTTCACAAACACAAGGCATGCTTAATTCAAAAATCCAACCAAATATCATGCAAATGCAAAAACCTAACAACTAGCATGACAAAAATACAACACACAATGCAAAACACATGTAGTAGCCAAATGGCCCCAAGCTTCAACAAGCATAGCATCTTCACAAACACTTGGTATGCTAGCATGAAAAACTAAGTCATAACACAAAAATCACACAAGCATTTTCACAAACACCTAATATACCAAATCTAAAACATGCTCACTAAGATATAAAACAAGAATCATGCAAAGAATCACACAAGCATTTTCACAAACACTTAATATGCTAACTCTAAAACATGCTCAAATTTAAACAACATGAAAACAGAAAATTAAAAATGCAAAAACATGATATCTAAGACATAAATGGCAACAAACAAAGCAACCAAATTAAATATAACTTAAGAACATGAAATAACATAATATTTAAAACATCAAAAATAAAGAAAATAGCATAAACAATATGGTAAAATGAATCAAAAACAACAACTTAAAATAAATAATGTAGGCCATTTGGCCATGGTGAGTTTATTGTAAAAACAAAATGTAAGAAAAATATACTTAAGAAAGGAAATGAAGGAACAAGAAACATTATTTTAAAATGAAAACTCACCAAGTAGCTTTTGAACGGATTAAGCTATAAACCCTCAGAGTAGCTTTTGAACGGATTAAGCTACAAACCCTCAGAGTAGCTTTTGAACGGATTAAGCTACAAACCCTCTCACAAGTAGTTTTTGAACGGATTAAGCTATAAACCCTCAGAGTAGCTTTTGAACGAATTAAGCTACAAACGCTCTCAACAAAAACACTATGACTCACCACCCGGATAATCCTAATACAAGTGTATAGACTATCTCACAAGGGGTAGTGGGTGATTTCAACCAAAGGCCAAGACCCCTTATTTATAAGGTGAGCACCTCCTTGGCTTGACATTACAAAGGGATGTGGGATTGGGACTTAGGCTCAAAAATGAAAATCTCTAACTTAACTCTTGATTTTTAATCACTTGATTGAAAAAATCCTAAGCTTCCTCCTTCCTTTGGGCTTGGGCAGGCCAGCACTTCTCTTTTCCAGCCCAGCTCTGATTTTTGAAAGGCCCAAAGAAGCCATTTTCGGTGCTTGGGTGAAACGACCATTTTGCCCCCCGGATGCAAAATAAATATCAAACGGGCTCCAAATTCAATTTTTCTTTTTTTAATACTTCCAAAATAATAAAATATTGAGTTCTGGAAGTTTTCAAAATTATCCGAGTACGTTTGCTATTTATTTAGATTTTTTCTTCCCAAAATGTCCTTTTATGCCCCTACTTTTTACCATTTTTTAACCGAGCTCCAAATCAAGATTTTTATTCACCAATCTCTTCAAAATAATTAAAAAGTGTGATCTGGAAGTTTTCATAATTTTTGGAGCTCATTTGGTATTTTTTCGGGATTTATCGGCTTGAATTACTGCATAGGAGGCCCGGGATTTGGCCATTTTGCAAACGAACTCGGAATCAAGATTTTATTTCGCCAATCTCTTCCAAATAATTTAAAAATGAGATTTGCCAAATTTCAGAATTTTTGGAGTCCATTTTCTATTTTTCCGGGATTTATCTTTTTGAATTACTGCATAAGAAGCCCGGGATTTGGCCATTTTGCAAACGAACTCGGAATCAAGATTTTCTTTCGTCAATCTCCTTCAAATGATTTAAGAATGAGATTGACAAATTTTCCATAATTTTCGGAGTCCATTTGCTATTTTTCCCAAATTTTTCCAATTTTGCCCTTTAACCTCCGAAACCCGGTTTTGCTCAAAACAAGTCCGATTTTCAGATTTTCTTCAATCTGAGCCTTGGGCCATCCTTTTTAATCATTCCTCATCCATTGGGGGCTTTGGTCTTACCAAGTCGGGCCATTTCTGTAATTCTTCCTGATTTCACCGAAATCCACTAAAAACCCTAATTCTCGGTTTTCTCCCGGATTGACTTTTCTTTCGGTTTTTCTTGCAAGTGACTTCTCCATTACCCGTAGTCAGTGCTTATCTTTCATTTGGAACCTTCAATTTCGACCAGTTTGATCATTTAAGCACTTTTCCCCAAATTTCTCGGATTAGGGTTTCTTTTCTACTGAATCTCCAAATCCCAACTTCCGAACTCCATATCTTTCAATGTAGACCTCGGATTATCAAAATTCTTTCTCCATTTTTCAATTGAACTTAAAATCTTGATTTTGAAAGTGGGTTGACTTTTTCAGTAGTTGACTTTCTGGGGTTGACTTTTCGGGGTTGACTTTTTTTCAAGTTTGACTTTTTATGCTCGCCCTCTTAAACTAAGTCTCGGAGTACCACCTGCAGGATGAAAACAGTCTTTTTATACTCGGAAACATCAATATGGGAAGAAAACATACCTGTTTAGTGGCCCGGACAAAATTAGGTGTCTACAGAAGCATTTGAACCTCTATTTATAGCCTCTCCAAGGAAGTTACTAGGATGAGTTAAAAAGATAGTGGACGGTTATTAGGAGCCCACTCACGTGTAAGTAACACCCATCATGGGTAGTGGGAGAGAGAGGGAGATTACCAAAGTAGTTGATGACATGGAAGTTATGTGGAGGTTACACTCGAGTAGTGTTTTGGTAACAGGCAGTGAAGAAAGATTACGTGACAGCACGCTTAAGAATGCACTGTCTGTTCAGCAGGAAATGGAAGCACTTGTGTTCCAGAGAAAGGTTAAGAAGCGGACTTCTTAACAATATCCATATCTGAGCCTCCAAGCCATGCTCTCCAGGACGTCCCAAGAGTGGAGCAAACCCAAGAATCCTGTCAACCTTCCGGGGTTAGCTCCATAGTCTTCATGTAGTTGTGTACTATTGCAGGAAGTCCTGCTCCCAAGAAGCGACGTGCCAAGCGACGTGCCAAGAAGCGACGTGTTAGGAAGCGATGTGCCAAGTGACATGCCAGGAAACGACGTGCCAAGTGACGTGTCAAGAATCAATGTGTCAAGCGACGTGCTAGGAAGCGACGTGCCAAGTGACGTGCCAAGCGACGCTGACAAGAAGACTATTACTAAGGCCCGCTACATATGAAATTTGTGCCTGCATGAAATATTATTGACAAAAAACGAGTGTCTACATTTTGCCCCCTGCATGAGATTTTTTTTTTATAAAGAATTTTCATGCACTGTAAATAATATCAAGTATGAAAAATATAGTTTCAAAATTTGATGTAATTGTCCCCCGCCTACATGCATGTGCTATATATTAGTAGTTGGATTTTTGCGTGTGAAATTTATACCGATATGTAACAAAGAATTGACATTGTGAACAAATTGAAGCTTTACAAAAAAAAATAATAAATAAGATATTATATTTCACCTTTTCAAATATAGTGCATAGCAATGCGCCTGCATGCCTCTCTTTTTTTAGAAAAATAAAATAATAATAAATAAATACCAAAAAGAGTTATAATTAAGAAATGAGATTTTTTTTTTAAATAAAAAAATTAATGAGATAAAGTGATAAGAATTTTTTTTTTAGAGTTCAAGTACCATTAGGAGACTACATGTCTATAAATACAAGGTTAATTGAAAATTTTTCACAAATCTCATAAGCTCTACATAAAGTTAAAAAAAAAAATCATTTTTCTCGTCAACGATTTCTTTGAGAAAAGGTAAGTTCTCATCCATTCTATCTCTTTTTTATTTTTACCAAGCATAGAAAATTTCGTATGGTTATTGGTTTTGATTTTGTTTCTTTTCAATCAAGAATAAACTAGGATTTTGGAGTTTTAAAAAATATTGCCCCCAATTTTTTATTTTTTTTTTTGCAAATCAATTTGAATGATAAATTTTAAAAACGCACAGTGATGTTTTGTTTCTTTTAAATCAATTATAGGCTATATGAGATTGGTTTAAAAAAAAAAAGCACAGGTTGGGGTTCCTGCAAGTATATATATATATATATATATATATATAAAGCAATCTCATATATATATTTTTTTCATCGCACAGGTTGGGAGGGTTTTTTTGCAGGCGGGGTCTGTAGTACGTACTCAACAGTACTAATCCCCTTACTGATCTTTCTTCCAAATCTATATAAAGAAGTATATAATCTAAACAATAACTCTTGAAATTAAAGCAAGCTCAAATTATTAATATTCCAATCAAAAACGAAAGGTTATGCTTCACTGTGGAATTGAGTGCAAAGTATCTTGGTGGGGTGCAGGCGTGTGCATGCTTTTGGAGGGGGGGTTGGTGAGGGTGCAGGCGTATGCATGTATGGCGTTGCCATGAACCTGGCATGGATAGCACTTCCTTACATGACATGTAGCATCTGCTTCCATGGTTGACCAATAATACCCCAAGTTTAAGAGCTTCTGATAAAACTTCCTACTCCTTCATGTTCTCCACTACTCTCACCATGCACTTCTTCTAGCAATGAACCCACATCTGTTGGAGAGACACACTTCAAAGACCTCCCTGAGAATGAAACACGAAACAAGTCATTCTCCTTTAGAAAGAAACATTGAGCTCTCTGTTTGAGTTGTTTAGCATCCTGACGATTAGTTGGAAGAACTCCATTTTTAAGAAACTCAATATTAGGCCTACGCCAATCTCCAGCGCTTCCAACAAAATGACATTCCTGAACATCTGGTGGTTTAGAGCACTTCCTACAAGACCCTTGCAATAGCAAAGCATCTTTGGCCATGGTTGGCCAAAAGTAGCTTGCCCTTTGTATCAAACGATGCAATGGTGGACCTTCCTCCCCACACCACTATTCATGAGATGCTTTCAACATGTCTTTTGCCTCAACCTTAGAAATACACCTTGCTAACACTCCACCACCGTCTCTATGGTATAGCACACCACGGATCAGAACAAAATGTTTCAAGTTTGGAATATCAGCATGAGTAGGATGAAGTAGTTGATCAATAATGGTGCACGTCAATCTTTGTCATCCTCATAATCTGGAGGCTGAAGCAACTCACTAATTGGGCAAGGCAAATTTTTTCTAACCACTGACATAGCAATATTCTGACTCTCCTCCGGAATATTAATTTTGGAAGCCAAGGTAGCAAGAGCGTCAACATATCTATTTGTGGATCTTGGACTATGTTCACATCTTATGATCTGAAACTTCTTCCATAGAGCTTGTACAAGAGTTCTATATGAAGCTAGCATAGGTTCCTTCAATGCAAACTCACCATTGGCCTGCTTAACAATGAGATTAGAATCTCCATGGATGCAAAGATTATTAACCCCAATGGTAGTAGCTGTGAACAGCCCCAAAATAAGTGCTTCATACTCTGCTTGATTGTTGGTGCAAGGAAAGTCCAACTTGAATGCCAAAGAGATTGGTTCTTTACCTAATTCTAGGGAGGTTAACTCTAGACCCGGAATCAAGGAGCTCCATTCTCTACTTGGCTCATCATCCAGAGAGATGTCATTTCTACTTGAAGAATAGGAGGTTAACTCTAAACTCTCTTTTAAGGAATCGACTTCTCTACTAGGAGGAATTAAGACTATGTCAGCGCCTCTTCCATTTCTAGTTGAAGAACCATCAAAATACAACTTCTATTCCCCTTCTTCTACATTCACGGAACGTACCTCTTCATTCAATTCACTAAGAATAAAATCGGGTATAACTTCATCATAGTGAGATGGGAAATATGCTAGCAAATCTGATAGTGCTTGATACTTGATGGCCTTTGGCT
Source organism: Fremontodendron californicum (assembly GCA_030761205.1). NCBI lineage: Eukaryota > Viridiplantae > Streptophyta > Magnoliopsida > Malvales > Malvaceae > Fremontodendron > Fremontodendron californicum. Next base: position 14,217,738 of record JAULJL010000023.1, read on the forward strand.
GGACAACTGAGATGTCAAACTCTCCTAACAACAAAAGCCACTTCGTTATCCTCCCTGACAAAGCTAGCCTGGAGAGCAAGAACTTAATGGGGTCTGACTTGGTCACCACTATGAGTTTGTGAGCTAAGAAGTAGTGGCGGAGTTTTTGAGTAGCAAACACCAAAGCAAGACAATGTTTCTCCATTGGCGGATAATTCAACTCACTACCATGTAGACATCTACTCAAGTAGTACACCGGTCGCTTTTGCCCATCCACTTCTTGTACCAATAAAGCACCTATAGAGTTAGGAGTAGAAGTGAGATACAACATCATTGGTTGATCCTTAACTGGCATTGTCATTGTCATTGGAGAACTCAAGATCTGTTTGATCTTCTCAAAAGCTTCATGTTGTTGTCCACCCCATACAAAAGAAACTCATTTCTTCAACAGACTCTAAAAGGGTGTAATGATTTCTCCCAGCGCTGGGATGAACCTCCTGATGTATGAAACCTTTCCTAAGAAGCTCTTGAGTTGTTTCTGATTATTAGAGATGCCATAGACTGAATAGCTTTTACCTTTGCAAGATCAACATCTATACCTTTTCTGTGAACCACAAAACTCAAGAACTTTCCAGCAGTAACGCCAAAAGCAAACTTCAAAGGATTCATGTAGAGCTTGAATTTCCTGCACCTTTCAAACACTTTTCTCAATTCTTCCAAGTGACTGGAGGCTTTTTTAGACTTCACAACAATATCATCTACATAGTCTTCCATGCAATCATGCATCATATCATGGAAGATCGCTGTCATAGCACGTTGATAAGTTGCCCCCGCATTCTTCAACCCAAACGGCATAACAGTGTAGTAGAAGTTGCCAAATGGAGTTCTGAAAGTTGTTTTCTTTGCATCACCTGGTGCCATTTTAATTTGGTTGTAGCCACTAAACCCATCCATAAAGGAAAACATATCATGACCAGCGGTAGCATCAACAAAGTATCAATGTTTGGGAGAGGAAAATCATCCTTGGGACATGACTTGTTCAAATCTCTAAAATCAACACACACCCTTATTGTCCCATTCTTCTTCTTCACTGGCATAACATTTTATAGCCATGTAGGATGATGTATGGGTTTGATGAATCCCACCTTGAGAAACTTATTAATCTCCTCCTTGATCTGAGTCTCCACTTCATGCCGAAACACCCTAGCCTGCTGCTTAACTGGCCTACTTCCAGAAAAGATATGCAACTCATGAGTAACAAGATTCTCATCCAACCCAGGCATTTCTTCATAGGTCCAGGCAAACACATCTCTATACTCCTTTAGAAGCTGAACCAAATTCACCTTTTGCTCTTCTGAGAGACTCTTACTTATGAACAAAGGTCTAGCTGATTCTCCTTCCCCTGCCATGTTTATCTCTTCCAGCTCATCCCCTTTAGGTTTTGGTTGATCTTGCAATTATTCTGGTGCTTGCACTATTTCTTGTATCTCTTCATATACTGATTTCACCTGAGAACAAGATGGTTGTTTATCAGGCGGTTCCCATGATACAGAACCAGAAGAAAGTGTTTCTCCTGACCCCGTGCCCCATCATAAGTAACATTATCTTTCCATCATCATGGGTGTATGAACTAACTCCCATATCTTGTACTTCTTTTTTCACCTCCTTACTTGCACCTGCATTTCCACGCTTCCTTTTTCTTCCCCGGTGCTTCTTCTTCTTACCTTCTCCATCTTTCTTCCTAACATACTCTTTCCACTTTAGGAGTGGCACACCAATAGGTCTAGCAATAGCAGTTTCTCCTTCTTTCGCTGGATCTTCAAAGAAAGTAGCTTCCGTATAATTCACCTCATTCCGCTCAAAGGGTGCCTTAGTAGTAGGAATGAAAATTTCTTTCCCCTTCTAGTGACCCTTGATACATTGGTGGCGTGAAGATGGAATGATGTTGTGGGTGTGCAAAAATTTCCTCCCTATGAGGATATGGTAGGCTACATCAACATCAATGACATGAAAGCAGGTTTGGTCTTGAACAGGACCCATCTTAAAGTTCACTGTCACCTGTCCAAGAGTTTGAATCTCCTTGCTATCAAAAGAAAAATGGTCATCGGACGCCTCAAGCTCTTCACGTCTATCTTCACTACCTTCAGGGTAGACATAGGCATAAGATTTACGGATGTTCTATCATCAATGAAAGTCTGCTTAATGGGATAGTCATTAATGCTACTCTCCACATAAAGAGGCTTGTTGTGGTAAGGATGTGGAGTGCACATATCTGCCTCCGCGAACACTATTGCATTCTCATACCCACTGGACATCTTTCCCATAGGCTTTCCTACTAGGTTAGACTCTCTATACTGTTCACCCGCAATCTTGACTAGTGACAAAGCTGCTTCCTTTCTTGATTCCTCTGAAAACCCCAACTGATCAAAGAAATGCCTGAAGTTTGGTGTTTTAATAAGAGAGTTTGCAATGGAGGACGTAACCATCCCAGTTGCCTGTACATCTTCAGCCTGATTACCTAGGAAGTAGGATCATCAAGCTGAGCATAGCTAATAGTGTTCACATGTCCTCTTGCATTCTGATGGACTAAAAGTGGATTGTTCTGAACTCTTTCCCAATTACTATATCCCTGGCCTGCACCCTCTGATAAAACACTCTAAGAAGGTTCCTACACTTCTCAGTTGGATGACCTACCCTCATGTGAAAATCACAATACCTTGGGTTAGCTTTCTCTCAGCTGTTGGTGGTCGTGGTACATATGGCAAATTTATGTTGTCATCCCTGATCCACTCTTGGAGAAGGACTTTTACTCTATCTACTGGAACTGGGAATGGAGGTGAAAGATCAACCCCATAATCCTGTCTCCTTCTTGGGTCATCCCTTCTAGGACGCATGTTAGGTTGCATCGGACCTCTTTTTTCCCTTTATCTTCTCTTTTTCCTCCTTGGATGGCATTCACTGTAGGGGTATTTCTTTGCAAGAATCTATTGCTCCCTTTTTGTCTCATTACAGTATTATTGGTTCTCCTTGCAGCTTCCACAAGAGTAGCAAAGGTTGGTAGGGGTAGATTCTCCAAATGCACCTTATACTCATCAAACATTTCCTGTATACACACCTTCACTAGCTCCTTCTCATTATGTGAGTCTTGGATGTCCAACAACCTCTCCCTAAAGCATTGGATAAACTTCATAAAATCCTCCCTTGACTTCTGGTACTCTCTCCCCAAATCAATCAAAGTAACCTTCTCCTGGGTGGAAAATAACTTTTCACCGAACATCCTACACATATGGCTCCATGAATCCATAGAACCAGGAGTAAGGTTGACATACCAGGTGTATGCCTTCTCTGTTAGGGACTTAGAAAATACTTTCAATTTCAAATCATCATCCAACCCAGCAACTCCTAATGTCTCCACAAACTTCATCACATGCTCACGGGCATCACCAGACTTTCCATTAAAATGCTTGAACTTAGGACTAGTGTAGTCCTTGGGATATGGCTTAGCGGCTACCCTGGCCGGGTATGGAAGCTTAAGATCAAACTCAGAGAAATTAAAGTTTTTATTTTTCTATTCAAGCAACCTCTCAAGTTCCTCCTTTATGACAAAGCCCTGGGCTTCAGTGGGACGTGCCAGTGATGTGGAAGTTCCAGCTTGGGTGTTCGTCATGCCATGGTTTCCATTGGGAGTAATCAGGGTGTTGGTGGTTAGGGTGTTGGACAGGGCAAGGGTTTCCGTTGGCATAGGGTTGGAAGCATTATATGTGTTTTCTCCATTGCCATTTGTGGCAGGGGTAATTCCACCAGCAGTGTTCCCATTTCCATTGTTCACAAATTGAACTTGGGTGGTAGTAGCATTGGAGGAAGGGGTAAATTGAGAGACAGATTCCATCATCTTTCTATTGTTCTCTTCTAACATTTGCATTCTTTCCTCGTTAGCCTTCATCATCTTCATCAAATCTTGGATGTAAGATGGAACAACTGCACTTTGATCTTCGGCAGAATCTTCCATTTTTTCTGGTGAAATAAAGTCAGAAAAATTTTACTAAATGCAATCGCTCCTCCCCAATGGAGTCACCAAAATGTAGAGGGTAATTTTGTTCGGGTGAGGAAACGTTGCAAACCAGTAAAACGAGATGTCGTAGGGAGACAATAGAGAGAAAGATTGGAGCAGACCCTGAAGAACAAGTGCAGTGACAGGTGGTGGTGATGAAGGCCGTAAGTGGCTGAGCATGGTGGAGAGTATGGTTGTTGTAGAAATTGCAGAGAAAAAGTTGCAGAGAATTCTTAATGTCTAAAAGTTTGTCAAATGGCCAAAAGATCCCAAATGAAGCATTTGAACCTCTATTTATAGCCTCTCCAAGGAAGTTACCAAGATGAGTTACAAAGATAGTGGACGGTTATTAGGAGCCCACTCACGTGTAAGTAACACCCACCATGGGTAGTAGGAGAGAGAGGGAGGTTACCAAAGTAGTGGATGACATAGAAGTTATGTGGAGGTTACACTCGAATAGTGTTTTGGTAACAGGTAGTGAAGAAAGATTACGTGACAGCATACTTAAGAATGCACTGTTTGTTCAGCGAGAAAGGGAAGCACTTGTGTTCCAGGGAAAGGTTAAGAAGCAGACTTCTTAACAATATCCATATTTGAGCCTCCAAGCCGTGCTCTCCAGGACGTCTCAAGAGTGGAGCAAACCCAAGAATCCTGTCAACCTTCTGGGGTTAGCTCCACAGTCTTCATGTAGTTGTGTATTATTGCAGGAAGTCCTGCTCCTAAGAATGGACGTGCCAAGCGACGTGCCAAGAGACGAGCCAGGAAGCGGCGTGCCATGAAGCGACGTGCCAAGTGACGTGCCAAGAGACGTGCCAGGAAGCGACGTGCCGAGTGACGCTGACAAAAAGACTATTACTAAGGTCCGCTGCATATGAGATTTGTACCTGCATGAAATGTTATTGACAAAAAACGAGTGTCTACAGTGAGTTTTATTTCCAGTCAAATTATTTTTATTTTATTCTGTTTCTCGGTGCCAACATAGTATTACAGCTTGATATTGTGCCTAGGTGTCTTCATGCATGTATGTTTAGCCATAGCAGCTGCATATGTCCTCGGTTAAACTTTCATGCCATCTGGATATTGCAGAGAGAATCCAGCCAACTTTACCAATCCAAGACAATTAAACAACAGTGCTTTAATTTGGACAATTGCATATATAGTCTAATACTCTCAAGGCGGTTGTGTGAAAATGTTATAAAAAAATTATGCAGCATTAATATTACTTACTTGCCAAATTCTGCAGATATATTACAGATTTAACCAAATTCTGTAGACAAACTTCAGCCACATTGCTTTGATTCTTTTAAGTGTGACAGTTGTTTTTGCTATTATTATTTCCATATATAGGTATGCCTGGAATGACTGCTTGTGCTGGTTTCTATGAAGTTTGTTCTCCTCTTTGTTTCAGCTGCATTTGGTGCAGTTGGTCAGCTAGTTGCCCAACTTGCAAAGCTGGAAGGTTGCTATGTTGTTGGAACTGCTGCTAGTAGCCAAAAGGTGAGAATTAATATGGGAAATCTTTTTATTTTTTTCTTTTTATCATTTGTTTGCAAGTGTACTCTCAAAATCCTAATCAACAATTTTCAGTAATTCGTGAAAAATGATGTTTGCTTTAATAAACTTGGTAAAGTTACAATTACTAGAAAATCCTGAGATGATCATTCTACCATGTGTCCTTACTGATCTTCTTGAACCAGAATCCATGCCACCATGAAACAGGATGTGTGTCAGATGGTCTTTATTTCATGAATTGCATGCACATATAGCCAAGATAATCATTTAATTTATCATTTAATTTAAGGTTTAAAATTGTTTCAGAAATTAACTGGAAGATTTTTTTATTTTTTATGGAACAAGTATTATGGTTAGAAATTCGCGATGTTATTTCTCACTATCAGCTCTTATATATGTTTAATTAGGTTCAACTTTCTGAAAGAAAGGTTTGGGTTTGATGATGCTTTCAATTACAAAGAGGAGCATGACTTAGATGCAACTTTGAAAAGGTGAAGCCAGGAGATGGATGTTTTGAAATCAAACTTTTGTCGACTTGTTATATATAATATTCATGCAAATTATAATAGCATATAACATATTGTGCTGAGAAATCAATTAATTAAGCAATAATTATACATACCTGCAGGTATTTCCCCGAAGGCATTGACAATTTACTTTGAGAATGTTGGAGGGAAAATGCTAGGCGCAGTACTCCAAAATATGAGAGAGAGTTCATGGCCGCAGTAATTAATTGCTGTGTGTGGAATCTGGATCAGCCTGAAGATACTAAGAATTTAATGTGCCTTCCTTGTTTATAGACGGATTCGTATGGAAGGATTTCTGTCACCTCTACTCAAAGTTGTTGGACATGAAAGACATTGCAGAAGGACTTGTAAATGCCCCCAACGCTCTAATAGAAATTTACTATGTTGAGCCTCTCACCAGTAATTTAGCCATCTTTTCTTCCTTGTATAATTTCTTCAACAACAGCATATTCTATGACCTGGTTTTGGCTGCTTGTTTTGAAAGGAAAAAGTTTGGGGATTGTATGGAGACTGTAGGTTTACTATAATATATATATAGTATGCGTAGATTCTTTTATTACTTTCAGATTCAGTTCACTCCCTTCAAGTTTTGCATTAATTCACAGTTGAGTTGAGTCAGAAAAAGGGGATGGTGTTATGGCTTGTCCCACTTTCGTTTAGTCTAGTGTTTGCTAGCTGTGAGCCTGTGACTTTATATTCAATCAGGCCTTTCCACCTTGTTACCGATTGGTTTTAAATTGAATGGATCTTAATTAACAAGAATAAGGTCGTCGGTCTGTTTTGAAATGAATAAAAGAAAGTACCATCTTTATAATGGCTCAAAATTTTCAAGCAAGAAAGGGGAATTCGAACCATGCTTTTTTTAATTTGAATAAGAGATCAGATCCCAAAATTTATTTTCAATTAGCAGCTGCATGATATATGACAGTTCTCTATCTAATGGAATATGAAAAGGGTAAAGGGGACTTGAGTTTAGACATGATAATACTAGACACGACACAATTACACACGACACGAAAACGATACGGAAAAAATAATTAAAAACACGACACGAAAAAATAACACGAACACGACACGAATACACGAATGTCTCAAAATTTATTTAATATGAATTATTAACGTATCAAAGTTTATATAAATATAAAAAACCTTAAACGCGATTATGACACGACAAAATACACGAACACGACATGATTACACGAATTATCAGATCTACTTAGTCTTGAGATGTGTACAGTATATATATATATATATATATATATATATATATATTGATGGACATTGGCAGTTGTTTTTACAAGTAGACAATAATGGGATTAATACTGATAAAGAAAAATGCTGCGGGTTTTTTTTTTTTTTAAGAAGAAGAAGAAAAATGTTTATAAATTAGAATTTATTTTATTTGAATCTGATTCATTTCATAAAAAAATTACTTTATTTTAATTTTTATAAAATATATATTTTTTATACTGTTTATCTACTTTAAAAAAATTTTGCTAGAGGAGACTGGGAGCGGGTCATGCAGTATCACCCACTGATAAATGTTGTTTTTCCTATGCTCTACTACATGCAAGTGCAACACCAGGCTGGCCAAACCTGATGAGTCCACTAGTACGTACTTGTTCTTGGTACTTATATATCTTTGCATCTTGACAAATATGAACATTAAATGAATGTAGAACACAGTTTTATCAACCTTTGACCAGCCTAATCTATAACATTATATAAAATTGACTACATGAAAGCAACTAGTGCTGACATGTGTCAAATTTTTTTTTGAGTTTAAAAAAAAAAAGGGAGAGAAATTATTTTATATGTTCGTATTTTTTTGTTTAAAGTATTATAAATATAAATTTTTACATGTTAATAATTAATTTTATATATATTTTGACATGTTCATGTATTCAAGTAGTGTTCATATTATTTTTCGTGTTGTGTTTTAATTATTTTTTCTATATTTTGTTCATGTCGTGTCTCAATTTATTTTATATTTTGCATAATTTGTCATTGTGATTCAATTTAGAGAAAAATTTGTGTGTTCATGTCGTGTTCGTGTCGTATCCCAATTCATGATATATTTTACATAATTTGTCATAATGATTCAATTTTTTTTAAAAAAATTATTTGTTTGTAACGTGTTCGTATTATTTTTTGTGTGTTCAAAGTATTATAAATTTATATAAATTTTTACATATTAATAATTCGTTTTTGATACATTCGTGTATTCGTGTCGCGTTCACGCTATTTTTCATGTCGTGTTTTTATTATTTTTTCATGTTGTGTTTGTGTCGTGTCTCAATTTATCTCATAATTGTTTGTGCTATTTTTGTGTGTATTTAAAGTATTATAAATTTATATAATTGTTATGTTAATAATTCACTTTATTTATATTTTAACACGTTCGTGTATTCGTGTCGTGTTCATGTTATTTTTCGTGTTACGTTTTAATTATTTTTTCTATGTTGTGTTCATGTTGTGTCTCAACTCATTTCATATTTTGCATAGTTTGTCATTTTGATTCAATTTAGAGAAAAAATTTGTATTTTCGTGTCGTGTCTCAATTCATGACATATTTTGCATAATTTGTCATAATAATTTAATTTAAAGAAAAAATTGTATGTTCATGACATGTTTGTGTTATTTTTTTGTGTTTTCGAAATATTATAAATTTATATAAATTTTTACGCATTAATAATTCATTTTATATAGATTTTGACATGTTCCTGTATTCGTGTCGTATTCATATTATTTTTTGTGTTGCGTTTTAATTTTTTTATATATATAGTGTCTATGTCGTGTCTCAATTTATTTCATATTTTGCATAGTTTGTCATTGTGTTTCAATTTAGAGAAAATATTGAATGTTCGTATCGTGTCTCAATTTATGACATATTTAGCATAATTTTTCACAGTGATTCAATTTAAAGAAAAAATTATGTGTTCGCAACGTGTTCGTGTTGTTTTTTGGCATTTCAAAGTATTATAAATTTTTATGCGTTAATAATTTGTTTTATATAGATTTTGACACGTTCGTCTATTCGTGTCGTGTTAATATTATTTTTCATGTTGTGTTTTATTTATTTTTTCTATATTGTGTTCGTGTTTGGTCTCAACTCATTTCATATTTTGCGTAGTTTGCCTTTATGATTCAATTTAGAGAAAATTTTATGTATTCGTGTCATGTCTTAGTTAATAACATATTTTGCATAATTTGTCATAGTGATTCGATTTACAGAAAAAATTGTGTGTTCGTGACGTGTTATATTTTGGTATTTTCAAAGTATTATAAATTTATATAAATTTTTATGCGTTAAAAATTTGTTTTATATAGATTTTGACATGTTTGTGCATTCACGTCATGTTCATGTTATTTTTCTTGCCATGTGGTGTTTTAATTATTTTTCCATGTTGTATCGTGTCTTAATTCATCTCATATTTTACATAGTTTGTCATAGTGATTCAATTTTAACTCTAAATTTATTTATTTAAGATATTATAAAACATAAAATTTATTTAAAGAAATGATAGTTATTTAATATGATTCAATTTAAATTTATTTGTAATTATTAATTTAATTAAAATTTATAAATATTAAAAAAAACTCTCTCAGCGAAGCGGGGGTAAAAATTCTAGTTAACTTTAAAATTGAGTTTGAACCATATCTAACGATCGTTTTGGGGATAACTGGTTGGGAAGAGTATATATAGTAATAGTCTGGTTACAGACACAAATCACCTGTTTAAAATTCAACAAAGCTAGTAATTAATAATTACTTGTCTTTTGCAATATATTTATAAATAACTAGTTTATGCTATACGTGCGTTGCATGTGAATGGTATTATATATAATTTTTTTATTAAAATAAAATAAATAATTTTTAATATAAATTGTAGTATAGATCAAGAATTATTATATCAGATAATTAAACTAATTTAATTTATTTAATTTTAATAAATGGTTCATATGGAGATGGTTTTAAGTTAAATCAGTAAAAAAAAAAAAATTAACGAAGTTTTAGAAATTTATTAGCTTTTTTTAATGTATGCAATTCACTAATAGATCATTTGTTTCTTTTTGCTTAATCTAATTTATTAATTAAAGCTCGTAATTTCAACAACAACAAAAAAGTACTATGTTATTCATCATATATTGGTGTTTAATTAGAAATATGCAACTTGATGACTTAATTATGAGTTAATATGCTGAGTTAATATAATTTAAAATTTTAATTGTATAATTACAGTAAAGTGTTTAAAAAAAATTATTTTTAAAAGTATAAAAAGTATTTTATCATTTATTAATAACTTATGTAAATCTTAACAACTATTATTAAGAACATACTATTATGTTATCCATTATTTTTTGCTATGTTATCCATCAATTACTAATTACTTGAAATTTTTTACTAATAATTTTATTTTAATAAGGTTTTCAATCTAGAAGCATGCAACTTGTAAACTTAAATGTGAGTTATTTTACTAACTTGACATAATTTTAAAACTTAAAATTATATTTACTATTTAATGGTATAAATATGATGATATATTACTATCTTATTCAATATTTACTAATTATTCAAAAAAAAAAATGGCTAACAATTTTATTTTAATAAGGTTTTCAATCTATAACTATAGAACATGATGAGTGAATATTGAGTTAACATGTTAAGTTGACATAATTCAAAACTTTAAAGTAAAATAATTATAGTTTGGAGTCATGAAATTGATGACATTTGTAAAAGTATGAAATTTCTTTAATCATTTATTAATTGTTTATGTAAAATTTATTACGAACTATGTTATCGATCATTTATTAAAAATTTTATCCATCATTTATTACTATTTTATCATTTATTATAAATTTATCCATCATTTTTTACTATTTTATTAATAAGTTACTACAATATTTTCATCATTTTCTATTATGTTATTTAGTTACTAAATATCTAAATTTTTTATTAATAATTTTATATTAAGAAGGTTTCCAATCTAAAGCATTGAACTCGATGAAGAAATTGTGAGTTAACCTGTTAAGTTTACATAATTTGAAAACTTTAAAGTATATTGTTGTTATGAGCTAATAATGATATTTGTAAAAGTATAAAAGTTCTTATATCATTTTTTAACAATTTATAAAAAAAATTACACTTATAATTATGAAATTCATTACTATGTTATCAATTAATTTTTTTATTCAAATGTTATCAATCATTTACTATTATGTTATCTATTATTTATTAATTATTCAAAAGTTTTTACTAACAATTTTATTTTAATAAGATTTTCAATCTAGAAGCATGTAATTACTTGCTAACTTAATTGTGAGTTAATCAACTAAGTTTACATAATTTTAAAACTTAAATGTATAATTAGAGTTAAGTGTTATAAACATTATGATATTTGTACAAATATAAAAATTCATTTATCTTTTCTTAAAAGCTTATGTAAATTTTAAAATTATAATTATTAATTTCTTATTATGTTATTCATTGTTTGCTACTTTGTTATCAATCAATTACTAACTATTGAATGTTTTATGCTAACAATTTTATTTTAATAAGGTTTTTAATCTAGGAGCATGCAACTTGAAGACTTAATTGTGAGTTAGATTGCTAAGTTGACATTATTTCAAAAGTTAAAAAATATAATTAATGTTTGGTGTTATAATTAGAGATGATGATATTCTTTTATCCTTTAATAGCTTATGGAAATTTTTATAATTATAATTATAGAATTACTATTATGTTATTAATTATTATATTATTTTATAATTATAATTATAGAATTTACTAATATGTTATTGATAATTTACTAATATAATATCTATCATTTAGTACTACATTATTAATCAGAAACTATTATATTTTCAATCATTTACGGATATTATTTATTATTTACTACTATATTATTCCTTTACTAATAATTTGAAAATTTTTTATTAACAATTTTATTTTAATGAGATTTTCAATTTAGAAGCATTCAATTTGATGACTAAATTATGAGTTACCCTACTAAGTTGACATAATTTCAAAACCTAAAAGTATAATTACAATTATGTATCATAAAGATAATTATATTTGTAAGAGTATAAAAATTATTTTATCTTTTATTAACAGTTTATGTAAATTTTTACAATTATAATTATGAAATTTACTAATATGTTATTAATCATTTACTATTATCTTATTTATCAATTACTAACTTTCCAAAAAAAAAATTACTTATGTTAATAATAGTTTCAATTTAGAAGCATACAACTTGATGACTTAATCGTGAGTTAACTTGTTAAATTTTCATAATTGTTTAAGTATATAATTACAATGAATTTTTAAAAGTATAAAAATTCTTTATCCTTTATTAATATTTTATGTAAATCTTTACAATAATAATTATAAAATTTACTACAATGTTATCCATCATTTACTTCTATGTGATCAATTACCAATTAATAATATAGTAATAAATAATGGATAATATAGTAGTAAATGATTGATAATATGGTAGTAAATTATGAAAAACATAATAGTAAATAACGAATAACATAATAGTAAATGATTGATAACATAATATTGAATAATTGATAATATAGTAGTAAATTTCATAATTATAATTGTAAATGTTTACATAAACTATTCACAAAGGATTTTTTTTTTTTTATACTTTTGCAAATATCATAATCTTTATAACACCAAACTTCAATTATAATTTTAAGTTTTACAGTTATATCAACTTAGCAAATTAAGTCACAATTAAATCATCAATTTGTATATGCTTCTTGATTGAAAATCTTATTAAAATAAAATTATTAGTAAAAAAATTCATATAATTAGTAATTGATGGATAACATAGTAATAAACATAAGTTATTGATAAAGGATAAAGAATTTTAATTATAGAATTTACTATTATGTTATTAATTATTATATTATTCATCATTTACTAATATGTTATTGATAATTTACTATTATACTATCTATCATTTAGTATTAATCAACAACTATTATATTTTCAACCATTTACGGATGTTATTTATTATTAACTATTATATATTCATCATTTACTAACAATTTGAAATTTTTTTATTAATAATTTTATTTAATGATATTTTTAATAGAAAAGCATTTTACTTGATGAGTAAATTATGAGTTAGCCTACTAATTAAGTTGGCATAATTTCAAAATCTAAAAATATAATTACAGCTATGTATCATAAAGATGATTATATTTGTAAAAGTATAAAAATTCTTTTATCATTTATTGTGCTTATGTAAATTTTTACAATTATAATTATGAAATTTACTAATATGTTATTAATCATTTACTATTATCTTATTCATCAATTACTAACTTTCCAAATTTTTTTACTTATGTTAATAAGATTTTCAATTTAGAAACATGCAACTTGATGACTTAATTGTGAGTTAACTTGCTAAAGTTTCATAATTTTGTAAGTATATAATTACAATAAGGTGTTATAAAGATGATGATATTTTTAAAAGTATAATTTTTTTTATCCTTTATTAATATCTTATGTAAATCTTTACAATAATAATTATGAAATTTACTACAATGTTATCCATTATTCACTTCTATGTGGTCAATTATTTACTACAATGTTATTAATCAATTATTACTACGATATCATAATTTATTGCTATATTATTAATCATTTACTATTATTTTATACATAATTTACTATTATATTATCATAAACAATTAATTTTGCATTTATAAGCAATATGCTTAAATTATTATTCATGTATATTTTTTCTACTTATTGTTTGTAGACAATTTAATAAAATTTATTACTATTTCATTAAATGAAAAAATGTCGTATATATCAAAATAAAATAATATTTTATTTAACAAACACAAATAATTAAAGTACTTGAATGATAAATAATATATTTTTGTTGTAACCTTAATGATCATTGTAAGAATGGATGGATTGATACAATTTGTTTCAAAGTAATTTATATTATTACTTTTCCAATTCTAATTAATTTTATCAAAATTTTATTAATATGTTTTTGTTATCACTTTCTTAATTAATAAGACTGTTAAAAGAAAAACACGATTATATAATAGATAACAATATATATATATTTAAAAATAACAATACATATACATATAATAATTTTATCAGCTTTTATAAGATATAAGTTTATTTAGTAAGCTATTAACCAATTGAAACTAATTTTCTATAGAATAATAATGATATGATAAAATTAACTAATTATAAAAAGATGTGTTTAATTTCGTAATCAATAAAAATCTCAAAAAAAATCTGAGTCACAGTTTTTATTAATTTTTTTTTTGAAAAAAAATTGATAGTTATAAATTGAGTTAATCCTCTTACGGATGTATTCTTACATCATCATCCTCGCATCAACAACAACTTGATTGATTGTAAAACCATGAGATGACTCCATCCCCAAGCTGCATGGAAAAGCACAAGGTTTTTGAAAGTTGGAAGCATCAAAAAACATGTGAAGAAGATCATAGATGTTAAGAAAGGAATTAGAATCAGTGTTAAAATTACAAGAGTACAAGTATTGAGGAGGCAAACAAACAAGTGTTACTTCTATACACAGACAGACGCAGAACAAAATAATGTTTGTAAAAGTTGCCTAAAAGATATAAGTTAGCACTCCAACATAGTTTTTATACATCCATATTGCAGTATAAATTTTCTTTCTTTTTTTCATGAACGCCATTTTCTTTCGCTGCTTTCAGTTGAAACTGAAACAGGGTAAAGACAAAAATAAAGGCTTTGTTGTCCATAACCCAAATTCCATATATATATATATATTTTTTTTTACTCTATCTATAATTCCCATGCGCTTCGCTCGGATCTCATATCCTCTCTCCTCCATCTCCCCTTCATTTCTTCATCATAATCTCTTTCCTCTCCCTTCCTCGGCTCGATATCGGGAGCCCTGAGCTTAACCTTTCTTCCCCCTTTTCCCTTTCCCTTTCGGCTCTCGATTTTTCGAAGCCAAAAACCTTTACATTTCGTGTTTCCTTTTATTATCATGTAAATTTTGCTATTCCAGTTTTTCACCTGATTTCCGAATTACCCTTTTCTTGTACCACAAGAAACGACCATGGAAAACTTAGCAGCACATCTAAAACGGGGAATTTCCCGCCAATTCTCAACTGGGTCATTAAAAGGGAGTTTCAGCCGCCAATTCACGCGGCAGTCGTCACTGGACCCCCGGAGGAATAACCTACGGTTCAGCTTCGGCCGGCAGTCGTCGCTGGACCCCATTAGGAGGAGTCCCGTCCAGGATGAGCTAACGGTGCCGGAGAACCTGGACTCCACCATGCAGCTGCTGTTCATGGCGTGTAGAGGGGATGTCAAAGGAGTGGAGGATTTGTTGAATGAAGGCATTGATGTTAATAGTATTGATTTGGATGGCCGTACTGCTTTACATATCGCTGCTTGTGAAGGTCATGTTGAAGTTGTTAGGCTTCTTCTTAGTAGGAAAGCCAATATTGATGCCCGTGATCGTTGGGGTAGCACGGTACATTTCTTTTTATTTTTTACTTTCTTTCGTTTTCTTTTAAATCCTTTATTTGTTTGAATTGTGGGGAAAGGTGGGATTTGTTTGCAGGGTCCAATTTAATTTATCGTTATAATTGTGATTAATGATGTTTATTGGTTGGTTCTGTTGAATTGGAATAATCATAATACTACTGTATTGAGTTTTGGACAAGGGGATTTAAAAATGGTGAGATTAGATTTTGTTTCGATATTTAAGCTATTTACCTTTGAATGATTTATGGGATTAAGTATATGGAATTGGGATCTTGTGGAGGTTGGTAAATTATCTGGTGCTTGGATCTGGTAAATTAGAATGAGAAACTAAGGAGAAAGGAGGTTGATAAAAAAAAATGGTACAGAGGAGGCAGCAGTTTGAGGATAATGAAGGGATTGCAGATGTTGGGATTCGAATCCCAAACCTATTAGATGCCACCTCTTAGGATAACTGCATGAATCAACTGAACTAAGCTTCGATTTTGGGAGGTAGATAAATTTGCGTAGCAGTACTAATGGCCCCGAGTTCTAATTTTAATTTACTTGGTAATACTGCAATAGCAGATTACTTGATGATGATATGAATGCATGTTGAGCAATGTTCATATAGTTCTTTTTATATGGGCAGGCAGCTGCTGATGCAAAGCACTATGGAAATGTAGATGTGTACAATATTTTGAAGGCCCGTGGAGCCAAAGTGCCTGTACGATATTAACTTTTCTTCTTTTTCTTCTTCCATCTATACATCATTTCTCTTTGTGATTGACTATTTATGCCTGTATGAAGATTGATATTTACATATATACCATGATATTAGAAAACCAGGAAGACACCAATGACAGTTGCTAACCCTCGAGAGGTTCCAGAGTATGAGCTTAATCCATTGGAGCTTCAAATTCGGAAGTCTGATGGTATAACAAAGGTATGGTTCTTTTCACTTCCTTTTACTGGATTGATGCTTTTGAAAGCTCATGTATGGTCCAATCTGAAAGCTGATTAGGTTGATTTGCAGATGGTATCTGCAATTCATTCATTCCGCTGTGAAATGATTAATCTATGCTTCTTTTGCTAGGTCTGGTTCTCTTTTCAGTCCAGTTCCACTTTCATGAGGCATGATGCTTCTTGTAGGCAATTGTTACAATTTGATGAAAGATTACTGGGCATTTACAATTGTTATAAAAGCATTTAAGTTTTGACAGATTAGTGAGCATTTTTTTTCTTAATTGCTTTTTTAGGGTTAATAGTGGCTTATTTGGCATTAGTTTGGATGTCACATGCATCCAACATTTTCTTTTGGTCTCTGCATTTTCAGTAATTTGGTAAAACAGTCTGTTGTCTTATATTCTTGGTGGTAACACATTTTAGATTTCTGAGACAGACATGTTTTCTTTAACTTCTCAAGATTAAAGGTTTTCTTTACTTTTTCTGTACAACTTGTAATTTGTCAATCATATTATAAAATGGTTAAACTTCTTTATATTTTTAAAATATATTTAACTCTGAATAATCTCCCTCAAATATTCACCAAACTGTTGCTCCTTTGAGCAAACTTTTGGCATACCCTTGACCATGTTTTAGGCAGTCACGGTCGTTGACTCTGGGGTTGATGCACAGATCTGAATCTTGATGAATTTATATTTATTGTCTCGTGTTTGAAAGAGTAGAAAAGTTACATGATGCTCTTCCTTCTTTTTTTAATTTTGTGCTTTTTCTAGATGGATTATTAACATTTCATAAATCACGTGCCAGGGATCATATCAAGTGGCAAAATGGAATGGCATGAAGTTTGCTGTAAAGATACTAGATAAGGATAGCTATTCAGACCCTGAGAGCATGTATGCACTTACCTTGTTTTCTTTTAGATGTGTGTTTGACTCATGTGAATGAAAACATACATATGTCCTTCCTTTCTGACATCAGTCATTTAACTTATGATGTAACTTTGCACATTCCTTGGCTTCTTACACTTTCTTGGAATTCAAAGTTTCCCTCATGCCACATGCTGGTTCTTATCCAGATGTCCATACAGCAATACAATTTGTTTGTTTCTTATCATTTTGATGTCTAAAACTACTCATATCCTTATTTTGCCACTTTTATGCATGTTTTTGTGGGCTAGCTATTAAGTTTGTATATATATTATTTCGAAAGGTTGACCCCCTCTCTGCCACCTATTCTTCTTCTTATGTTGTACTTCTTTTCTAATATTTTGGTTCTGACATAGTCTGAATGCCTTGTGACTGCATTTAACTAGAGCAGTGCATGCTTTTTCCAATATGCATTTTTGGGCATACCCCAAGAACAGGGAAAGAAATGAGTATGGTTTGCTAATTTTCTTTTAATCAGCTGATATGAGTTCTGCAGTCTAAACTCCAAAGAAAAAGAAACTAAGGGATATTTCTGGGAGCAAAAATGGCCAAAATATAACTCTAGTCTTGATAATTAACACTTTACAAAGCTGGTGTAAAGCAACTTTCTTAGTAGCCTAATACTGATCTGGACACTAGAGTGATTGATATGTAAAATTTTGGTTTTAATTTTTACCGAGTATGCACTTCCATTCATTTATATCAGTATTTTCTGTCAGTTTTATTAGGGAATACCTCTGATTTCCTTCAATAATTTCTTATCTGGTATAATGGCACCAGATGATGTATTAAATGCATTAAATACAAAATTTGAGGTGACATGAAGTAGATGACTTTGTTGTCTCAAAGTTTATAGAGTTTTTAGCACATATTTTATTTGGTTACTATATATTTCTCGTTTTCTGATAGCTGTATGATTTTTCCAATTCTTGTTAAAGGGATGATGGGATTTTTTTTGTTTACCGACTTTGTTGCAGAGCCTAACACATCTCTTCCCTTGACAGAAATGCTTTCAAGCATGAGCTAACTTTACTAGAAAAAGTCCGACATCCTAATGTGGTTCAATTTGTCGGAGCTGTTACACAAAATATTCCCATGATGATTGTTTCCGAGTATCATTCTAAAGTAAGCATGTCTCTCTTCCCTTCCCTGTCTGCGTTTTGATTATCTTGTCTGTGTTTTTGTTCTGTCGATATGTCTGTTTTATCTGTATATATGCAGGTTTTTATGTTCATGGTAGAAGATAAACACACTGCTTGTCCAGTTAAAGAGAAAAGAAGAAAGAGTGGGATAACTAGACAATGAAGATTTCCTCACAGGCCTAAAAGTTTTCTCCCATATAGTTTAGGTGGTTTCGAAATATAAAATGCATAAGCAGAACAATTAATTCTAGGTAGGGGAAATGATTAGGATGTGTGCATTTTGAAACCAAGATCACTATGTATTGCATGGGTGGAGAAACAAGGAATTGAGTAAAGACTTATCCATTGCCTCGAGTAGTTACAGACTTAACATCACAACCATCTTCAGTCATTTATGGACAAAACTTTGTTTTCTTTCTCCTGTATTTCTATATTAGAGCTTCTGATGCTTCAAGTTTATTGTACATAATTTTAAATTAGTTTATTTTACATATTCTTCAGATGGTATGTACTTTTAAGTTTTTCCCTTTGTTATTGAAATCTGTTCTACCTCAAGGAATTGTTCTAGCAGCATATATGCTTTGTCTAGAGAAAGTCTTTGGTGTTTTACTCACCACTTTAACATTACTATGGTGATGGCACTTATTTCAGGGTGACTTGGGAAGCTACCTTCAAAAGAAAGGGCGTCTATCGCCATCCAAAGCTTTAAGATTTGCTCTTGACATTGCCAGGCATGTGCTTTTTTTTTTTTATTTGCCATCATACTTGAATATTTGTCTGTATTATCACTTTAATCATCAGAAGTCCTATTTTTCACCTATGCAAAACTCAAATGTTAATGTGCTCAATATGCTCCTTGTTCTTCTATTCTACATTATCCTTTAGTTAATAATGCATGGAACTGCTTCTAGTAATTTATTTCTCCTGGTTCTTCACTTTATGACTATCATTTTCTTGATATCAGGGGAATGAATTACCTTCAAGAATGTAAACCAGATCCAATCATCCACTGTGATTTAAAGCCAAAGTAAGGCAACCACTGTAGAAGTTGATATAATGTATGCAAAAATTGCACGTTGAACTTTTTACTGTACTCATTGTGATGTACTGTTCTTTAATATTTGAAATTTTGGTAAGGTGCCAGAAATGTTTTGCTGGATAATGGCGGTCAGTTGAAGGTAACTGGATTTGGTTTGTTAAATTTGTCAAAAGTATCACCTGACAAGGCAAAATTAGCACAGCTAGACGCTCATGTTGATCCATCAAGTGAGTTTGTGACCAAAAATCTTTTATCTGGATATTTAATAGAAGTATGATACATATGTATTCTTTCTGCTAACGGTAAAACTGTGACTAATGATTTGGTTTTTCTGATTGTAGATATATATGTGGCACCTGAGGTTTATAAAAGTGAGATATTTGATCGAAGTGTTGACGTATATTCTTTTGGTGTCATGCTATATGAGGTACATGTTCTCTCAAAAGCTTGTTAACGACTAACACAAATGTTACATTCTGGCTAAACGAAGTTTAATTGTCTTTAATACCTCATTCCTTGTTTTTTTTTTTTTTTTTTGCTGACACCTTTCAGATAGTGTATGTGTTGTATTTTTTAAAAACTGGATGCTCACCTGTTTCCCACATTGTGATCATCCTCTGTAGTTCTGTCTGTGTGTGAGAGAGTGTGAGTGAGTGAGAATGAGAAGACAAGGTGAGGATTTTTCAGGAGGGGATTAAGGGAAGTAATTGTTCAGGCCATTCAAAGCTTCATTTTAATTTGAAAATGGGTATTAACTACTTTTTTTTTTCTTCCTGTTTTGTTCTTGTATGAGTTCAGATGATGGAAGGAGTAGTGCCTTTTCATCCCAGGCCTGCTGAAGAGGCTGTGAAATTGATGTGTTTAGAAGGAAAGAGACCAACATTCAAAACCAAGTCAAGAAGTTATCCTCCAGACTTAAGAGAGTAAGTTTGGGATTTGAGATGAAGAGTATACTTTCCTTGCTTTCTAGCTTCAAGTTCATTGAATTAATGAGAGGGTGATTTTTGTGTATGTCTGTTGTTTTGTGTTCCTCATAAATTTAATTAAAAGAAAAAACTAGGTTTGCCTTTTCATGTCTTTCTTCTCAGGAGAAAAAAAATTGCGCCTCCTTAGGCTTATCTTGTATCAAACTATACATATACGAATATTCTAAGCTTTACTACCATTGTAATATATAAACAGGCTGATTGAAGAATGCTGGAATCAAGAACCTGTTGTCAGACCAACGTTTTCAGAGATCATTGTACGATTAGACAAAATAGTTGCCAACTGCTCAAAACATGGGTGGTGGAAAGACACTTTCAAGCTTCCTTGGTATGCTTCTATATATCACCATTTTTTTTCGTTAAGAGGTAGTTTTGCATGTGTTACAGATGAATGAAATGTTATTGGAGTTCCTTGACATATCATGAACATACCCAAAGTTTTTCTGCTAAGGCTTTTAATTTGAACTTGAGTTCATCTTTTGCCCCCTTAAAAAAATTCAAGGCTGTAGCACATTGAATTTCTGATTAAGATGCCTTCTGATTTGGTAAAAGAATTAGAAATGTTGAACTGTCCATTCATTGCAGCAAGTTGTGATGTCATTTTCTATTTATGATCATACAAGAAAAGTTAAGAGGATATATATATATATATATATATATATATATATATATATATATATATATATATATAGTTAGAAATGAGTGTGGCTTAGATATCGCAGATTGGAAGTTTTAGGACTAACTTGGTTATGTGGGAGTTGAAGTGATATGTAAATATATATATATATATATATATATATATATGTGTGTGTGTGTGTGTGTGTGTGTGTGGACACCATTTCCCTGCATGTGCTTATAATAGTATGTTGTACATGAGAATTGTTCAACTTTGCATAGACACATGCATACTACTTATATATGTTATGTTCCAAATGAGAAGTTAAACTTTGCATACATACATATACACACATATACATATATAGAAGTGGAAGATGAGATGTAAATGCATATATAATTATACATGAGTGACAAGGCTGCTTCAATTGTGAGTGTTAGTCCTGAGTCCAGGAGTGGATAAAAGAGAGATAAACCTGAATCTGCTGATGACCTGCATTGCCATTACTCTTGCAACCGGGAGTCCATGGCTCATAATCTAATGCATTACATATTTACATGTGATTCTTTGCATTGCAGGAAATAATGGAGGGCTCAATTCAGTTCCTTGGAAAAGATAAAATATTGTGGGATGAAAATTTTGGGAGAGGGTTGGATCTCCAGTTTTTGAAGCTTCGTCTTAAATATTAATTGAGTTAACAAAGCATAAAATCATGTTGTAATATAAAATAAAAGAAAAAGAAAAATTGATCTTCCCTCTCTCTCTCTCTTTTTTTTTTTTTTCTTTCTTTCTTTCTGTGGAGGGAGGAGCTGGAACAGTTTCTTTCCTTGTTATGTATGATATGTGAAAGAGCTTACAGTTCGTAGTTCAATTATCCTTCGTCGTATTAATAGTAAATTAACTTTTATTCAAAATTTAATAGCAACTGATATTCGATATTTGTGGTTAATCACAGTAAATTATTTTTTATTTAAAATTTAATATTTTAGCATAATTATAATAATAAATTTTAATATATAATAGCATAATATTATTGTTAAAAAATTTCACATGCATCCTTTTATATAAATTTATGCTATATTAAAAGGACTAATTGAGTTGGTGTCATGATTTAATCAGACAATATTTAAATAAATAAAAAATTACATAAATTTTTTAAAAATATATATTAATAATGATATAAAATTAAAGATTATCTTTTTTCATCTAAAATAACTTCCCAATAATTTTTCACATTCATCCTTTTATATAAATTTATGCTATATTAAAAGGGCTAATTAAGTTGGTGTCACGATTTAATCAAACAATATTTAAATAAAAAAACTATATGAAATTTTTTTAAAAATATATTAATAATGATATAAAATTAAAGATTATCTTTTTTCATCTAAAATAACTTCCCAATACTTTTAGATTTTTTTTTTTAAATATAATTTTTTTACTCATTTTTTTTATCCACCCACATAATGGATGTGTCATAATCTAGTTAGAAATAATTTATTAATTAACTCTTATAAATATACCTTAATGTAAATTTCATTCATGATCCTTTTGATTTCATTTAGTCCCTCAGTTTAGAATTATTTCATTTGAATCTTTAATCTCTTAAAGTGTTTTCATTTCGATACTTTTGTCACATTTTTACATTAATAATTAAAAAAAAAAAAAAAAAAGTACTCTTTGCTCTTTGGGAATATCAAGAGAATGTATATGTGGTATGCATTCTAAAAGGTTAGGACACAAATAAAAAAATTCAGATATAAACATTTTAATTTTATTTGTCAAATTCAAAAACTTTATGGTGAATTATCAAATAAAAAAAATATATATCATATATTAACCGTAAAATTTTTAAATTCTACTAATAAAATTAAAAGATCATCACTAATCTCTTAAAGATATATTTAAAACAAAAGAATACTGATATAAGTCTAAAAAATAAATTTTGTAAATTTTTAACACTGTTTACGAAAGTTAAAGTTTTAACTTTAGTTCTACAAAAAAACGAATTCCATCAAATACTGCTCAATAATAAAAATAAGAATACACTTAAGAAACGACGGAGAAAAAGAAGAAAAAAAATGCTTCACCACGATTTGCAAAGCAATTGCTTTTGAACTACTCTTTCATTTAATGCAAAAGAACGGAAATTTGATTTTGAGATCATCTTCGTCTTCTTCCAAAAGTAGGAAAAACTTGCAACGAATTAATATGAATATTCAGGGCAAATCGAAGAGGCCGAGGAGGGTGGGATCCACGTCATGGACCACCCACTACCGTTGGATGAGATTCACATTTTTTTTTATTGCAAAATCCTTTTAGCTTTCAGCTGTCGAAGTCTGACTTTATGAGTCATCACTTGTCCCTCTCCTTGTCTTTCTTCAGCCGCCCCATTTTCCCTGTCTCACCGCTCTATCATTTATCCACGTGTCAATATAACATTGGTTAGTCGTTTTTTTGTCACCGGGTGACTCGTGTCGACGTCCGAGGTTGCCCTAACTTTATGAAATCAATTTTAGTAATTTATGCATTCTTTGGTATTTTTTTTTTTCAATTGTATAAATATAAGTGTGCGATTAATAAGTCTTTATAAATATTTGTTATGAATTATTTTATGAATTTGGTTATTTGGTATTTATAGACATTGTTAAAGATTATTTAATTATTATTTTATAAAAGTTTTTTTTATATTTAATGTATTATTTTTATTGAATCAAGAAAATTCAATTCATTAATTGTACGTTTTTTTTTAAATTACTTTAACCAATATCACTAGATATTCGTTAATATTTTATTATTATTTTAAAAAAATAATTATTTAATACATTATTTTTATTGAATTAAAAAAAATAATTATATATATATTTTTATAAATATCACCTTAATCAATATCATTAAGTACTGGTTGATATTTCTCTAAATATAAACACAGTACAAATTATTAAATATGTCAAAATTTTAAATATAAATACAATTAGACTTGTCCATGGGTAGGACCGTGGCCCGAAAATTTTCTTTCTTTCTTGCCCAAGCCCATTCGGGCCTGGCCCGGGCCGGCCCATATAAGCTCGTTTCACTATTCAAATATATTAAAATATTATTTTTTAAAATTTATTAATATATATTTTTTATAATTAAATTTAAATAAAAATAATATTTTAATACTTAAATATTGATCCGGGCCGAGCTGGGCCTGCCCGGATCATAAAAAATCATGTCCAGACCCGGCCCAATACGAATTGAGCCGGACGGACTATCCGATCCATGAACAGATCTAAATACAATACATATATTAAATATATCATATTAATTATATTTAAATATACGTGTCATATTTATTATATTATTTTTTATTTATTAACATATAATGTTCGTCATATTTTTTACATAATTCAATCACCACCATCGAACACATAACGTCACAGACTCACAGTCATACCTTTTGAAAGCTGTTGATTGGATGTTAATCTATATTATTATCAATGCTCATAATTAAGTTGATGTCACGAGTAAAATGACACAAATTTAATTTAAAAATATATAAATAAAATTAAATAAAATTATAATAATAAAATAAAATTATGGGAAATCTTATGAAAAAAGAAAGGATAAATCCCAATTAGAGAAACCAAACAAAATTGGCATTGATGAAAGGTGTTTTTTATCACAATATAGCTAAAAAAATTTTTTTTTTATCAAAATACAGCTGTTTTGAGATTAATTTCTAAAATCGGCTCGTTTTAAAATCAGCTGAGAAATCGTCATCTCCCATGACGATTTTTCAACTTAAATTTTTAAAAAAATTCAAAAAACAACAAGAGAAATCGCCACCTTCATGACGATTTCCCTTGGTCATAATTTTTTTTTTTTTTTGTATTTTAGGTTAAGAAATTGCTACCGTGAGTGGCAATTTTCCAACAACAATTCTTAATTGAAGAATTGAACAATTCTTCAATTGAAGAATTGTTGGGGTTGGGACATCGCCACCACGGTGGCAATTTCCCAACCTTTATTTTTTTTTTAATTTTATTAAATAAAAATTATATAATTTTTAATTTTAAAAATTAAAAATTTAAATAACAAAATTAAAAAATAACAATTTACAAAAAATTCAAAAATTATATTCGTAATTAGGCCTGCTCATGGGCCAAGCCACAACCCGAAAATTTTCAACTTCCTTGCCAAGGCCCGGCTCGCGGGCCCGAATTTAATTATTTTAATATATAAATAGTGATCCGGGCCTGGCCGGACGGGCTGCCCGGCCCATCAGCAGGTTTATCCGTAATGTCAATCGAATTCTTTCAACTTGTATTCGTAATAAATGGACTTCCGAGAGAAAGACCAACCAAAGTGTCGTATTAGTCTGAGCTTGGACAAGTGTTTTTGTAATTTTATTAAATAATAAAATTTAAATAAAAATTATATAATTTTTAATTTAAAAAAATTTAAATAGCAAAATTCAAAAAATAACAATTTAAAAAAAAATCAAAAATTATATTTGTAATTAGACCTGCTCATGGGCCGGGCCGTGACCCAAAAATTTTTCAACTTTTTTGCCCAGACCTAACCCGAATTATTATTTATTAAATTAAAAATATTTTTATTTAAATTTAATTATAGATTATATAAAAATATTTTTTTAATAGTGAAACAAGCTTTCGGGTCGGCACGACTCGAAATGGACTTGGACAAGAAAAAAAATTTCGGGTCACGGCCTGACTCATGAACAGGTCTAATTACAAATATAATTTTTTTTAATTTTTGGTAAATTGTTATTTTTTTAATTTTAATTTTATAAAATTAAAAATTATATAATTTTTATTTAAATTTTATTATTTTATAAAATTAAAAAAATAAATAAATAAATGTTGAAAAATTGCCACCATGGTTTGGACAAGCAAATGTGATGTTGATACCATACATGGGCCCGGCCCGGTCTATTGACACTTCTACCACCATGGGATAAAAATTATATAAAAAAATTATTAAATCTTTATTTTTTAAATTTATAAATTATATAATTTTTATTTAAATTTTATTATTTACTAAAATTAAAAGAATAAAAAAAAGTAAAAATTTACCTTGAGAAATCGTCACCCACGATGGTGATTTTTTAATGTAAAAAATTTTAAAATTGTAGTTGGAAAATCACCATAGCCCATGACAATTTTCCAACTTAATTTAAAATAAAAAATAAAATTTACCGTTGAAAAATCGTCATGACTCATGACGATTTTTCAATTGATTAAAAAAGAATGAATGTTGATAAATAATTTAAAAACAACGATATTTTGATAAATAAATAAAAAAATCAACTATATGAAAGATAAAAAAATAATTGATGAAAGCACAGAAAAATTGAATGGCTATGCTTTAATTCCAAACCGACTAATTGCGACATGAATATCCAAAAGGACAATAATATTTATTTATATATACATTATATGCTTGAGATTTGATTGATTTGATATATATAAAGATATGAATATTAATATATTTCCCAATTTGTCAATATATACTGACACAATATTAAATTTTATTATTGTTAATTATAAATATTAATTTGAAAATACTTATTAATATTTTCATCTTACGACGATTAAAGTCAAATTAAGTATTTAGTATTTATTATTTTAACAGAAAAAGCAAAAGCAAAAGCAAAAAAATAAATATATAAATTTATTATTAATTACAAGTTGCAACCAACACCAATAAATAAATAACGAACTCCTCTCGTGTTGTCTGCCCTCCTCTCCTCAGTCCTCACCTCTTTTCTTCTCTTTCTCTATCCGCTTTCCTCTGCACTAAAACTTCGTCGTTTTTGAAGCTCCAATACCTCCTCACTCTCACTTACAGTTTGTCCCAAATACCTCTTTCCTCCCTTCCATTTTCTTTAGCGTTGTGACCCAAAGGTCAGTTTTAATTCTTTGATTTCTTCTTTTTAATTCCTATTTTATAAAAAAAGGTTTGATTTTTTTTTTGCTTTTAAGTTCTTATAATCATCAGCAAATTTTTTTTTTTGTTTCAATTAAAATTTATATATATTTGAGTATTAGTTTACAATAAATTTGTTCCTTTTTTATTAGCAATTGACTCTATTTTACTTTTAGTGGATAATTTTATGTGAAGCAAAAACAAGTTAGTGTTATTTGCTTATAATTGATTTTTAAAATATTTTTGGTGTAAATGTTTTTCATTTTTTTGGAGATAGATGCGATTTTTCCTTATAATTGATTTTATTAATATATAAATATGTTTTTGTTCAGGTTCTTTAGCTTTGTAGTGTCAGATTATCAAAAACTCCGAAGAAGATCGAGCAAATCTCGAGTGCTTTTTTTTTGGCTAAAGAAGATTTGCCTCTTTATTTGTAAAGGTATGAATCGTTAATTTGCTGGCCCAGAAAAAATAAAATATCAATAATAAAAATGAAAAAAGAAAGAAAGTAAAGCTGAAGTTTTCATTTCTTTTCACCATATTTTCTTGGCCGCCAAAAAGAAAGTTATTTATTTATATGTTATATGGCATCGTTAATTAAGGGTTTTTTTTTTCCTCTTTCTTCTATCTGTCTTTTTTTTTTAAAAATAAAATAATAATAACTCTTATTTTAAGAATTTTTTCATTCTCCTATTATACTATTAACTTATTTAAAAAGAACTTCAATCGGACTAGTATTCAATTATTATTAGTATTATTAATTTTTTGTGTGGATATAGAATTATGGGTTTTGCCTTCTTGTAGATATCCTTGTTGATTGTTTTAAGATATCCTAGACTACCGGTAAGGGTAGGTAGCCGTTAAGAAACACTTCCAGTTGATACTTTTCCTGTTTGATTCTGTCAAGTTTTCTTTTTCTTTTTTTATTTTTATTTATGTTAGCATTCCTTCTAGGACTAGATTTTGACATTATATTGTGCAACCTTAAGATTCCATTTAGGAAAATCTATATATTTGGATGAATTTAGTACATATTCATCTCCAGGGTTCATGTTATAAAGTTGATTAATTACTGCAGTTGGTTTTATATCTTGCTACATAGCTCATTTACAATTAATTTATGTTTTGTACTTTTAATTGCTCTATTCTCATTTCTTCGTTTTATTCGTTTAACTTTAGTGCAGATATTCTGGGAAGAAGTTATATTTGATGGCTTCACCAGCTATTGATTCCGCATGGCTATCCTCGTCTAGCGAGCCCTTTTGTAAATCTTTAAATGTATGCGTAGAGGAAGCAAATCCAGCCGATATTTTACCAGTGCTGGAAGCTCCTATGTCTTCTGTGTCTGATAACTCTAACATTCCAAAATCGCCACCTCTCCCTATTAAAATTTGTACAAGAACTAAGTATTCCAAGAGGCCTTTTGAAACTAGTTTTGTCCCAAAGGAAACAAAGGATATATGGGACAAGCTTTTTAAGGAAGGGTATGGTGCAGATGTTTGTATTATCACCAAGGATAAATTATGTGTTCTAGCTCATTCTTATGTTTTGGTGAGTTACTTGTATTTTTTCCTTTTTATCTCTTAAAGACTTAAAGTAGAGCAATAAAATTGGCTTGATTTATATCATAATGTTAAGAAACTTTTCTTCTAATTATTAGATATAGAATTTGCATAGTTGGTTGCTTTTAATGTTTATTCAATGAACTCAATGAATTTGAATAGAAATTCAGCTGAGAGTCATTACTCATTACTGCTCTTCTTCAAAAACAGAAATGCTAAGTAATGTTCATTTTATCATACATGTGGAAAGATGGAAGCTATAGGACTATAATCTTATCAATTCATCATATTTTAATTTCCGATTTATGAGCTAAATTTTCTTTCATCTCTTTGGCAGAGTATTGCGTCACCTGTGCTGGGTAATGTTCTCAGGCTATCAAAAGTCAAGCATGGCATGAGATACATCAAAATTCCTGGAGTACCTCATGGCGCTGTCTGTGTGTTTATTCGTTTTTTATATTCATCCTGGTATGTTCGAAATCTTTTTCTGCATACTTATTGCATAAAGTTTTCAGCAGTAGTTTGTGGACCAGGTGCGAAATCATTATATGATGATAGTTTCCTGTCTGTTTCTACCACTATTTTAAGTGGCAATTGAAACCAGCAAATATGTTAATTTATCTATCATTTAACACAGTTATGGCATGATACTAACTAAGAACTAAATTTGTAGTCTCTTCAAGTTACTCTGTTTATTTCCTTTCTCTTCTTTTTAACACTGCCTTAAAAAGGCCCAAGAACATATGTAAAGTTAGGATACCGGGTAACCAAGCTGTTGGACTGTGTGGCTCTGCGAAGAGTTGCACTATATAACCAACCAAGTCCATAGATAGTTATTTATGTAGAGATAATTTGTTTCATGATCTTTTAAAGGTGCCCCTAGAGTCTGTGATTGTAATTTGTAAATAAGATATGATTGATATAAAAGTATGGTTCTTAGAAGCTACATGCAGGAAAGGGATACTGGTTACGCTCAAACTGGATTTTGCTAGAAAAACATTTGTATATGTAGAAGGGAAAGGGAAAGCAACTTGTTTTTGCCATTTTTTTCCCTTTTGGCTAGTATGTTATATTTTAGGTGTTTAAACTTGATAGTCACTGCTAAATTGGCCCAAGTTCTTTATCTGTGTCCTCAGTTATCCATGTTATAATTGGATATACTCGATGTTAATCAATATGGAAATGCAGCTATGAAGAGGAAGAGCTGCAGAAGTTTGTTCTCCATCTATTAGTCTTGTCACATTCCTACTCAATTCCAGCACTGAAAAGAGTTTGTATTTGCTTACTGGAGCAAGGCTGGCTTACCAGAGAAAATGTGATAGATGTTCTTCAGTTAGCAAGGAATTGTGATGCACCTAGGCTTGACTTCAATTGTGTTCGTATGGTGGTAAAGGATTTCAAATCTATATCTTCGACTGACGGGTGGAAAGCAATGAAGCGTGCCAATCCTGCTCTTGAGCAAGAACTTGTAGAGTCTGTTGTTGAAGCAGATACTGTAAGTCAAAACCTTTTCTATGTTTGAAGGAGTTTATATTTGTTATTCAATTTATTTTCAGAATATATCCGCCTTTTTATTATATTTGTTTTCTTTTTCCTTCTCAGGATGGTTATTTTTTTTATTATTTTCTTTTTGAGGGGGGGGGGGGGATGATGGTTACTTTTTTATTACTATTTTCTTTTGTGGTGGTGTGGAGGAAAAAAATTGGTTCAACACAGCATACTCTTTTGTGGTGTAATATCTTCTCTTCCTCTTGTCGAAAAGATTTTCCGTTTTAGTCTTTTTGTTTCTCTTGGTCTCTTGACTCAATATGTTTCATCTTACTAATTCTCCGTTCTCACTACAAAGCTTCTTCTTTGGAAAGCATAAAGTGTATTGACTTCTGTTGAACTGACTATTTGCAACTACTGTTTTTAAATCATTGGTTTTACTTATTGCTTTCTTTCCCTCAGAGAAAGCAAGAGAGGCAGAGGAAAATGGAAGAGAAAAAGGTCTACTTGCAATTGTATGAGGCAATGGAGGCCCTCATTCACATTTGCAAGGATGGTTGTAGGACGATAGGACCTCGTGACAAGGTGCTTAAAGGAAGCCAGGGTACCTGCAATTTTCCAGCTTGTAAAGGACTTGAAACTTTAGTGCGTCATTTCTCAAATTGTAAGACTCGTGTCCCTGGTGGATGTGTTCACTGCAAGCGCATGTGGCAGCTTCTTGAGCTGCATTCCCGCATGTGCAATGAGCCTGATTCCTGCAAGGTTCCTCTTTGTAGGTAAGCATTAACATTTGATTAAAACATGATATCAATCACTATAGAGAAATATTTTTAGAGTTAAAAAGGGGACAAGGATGAGATTGGTTAACGAAAAAGACAAGAAGGATAACATATAATCCATGATTTCGTACTTGCTGATGAAAGCTTGCATGTATTTTTTTTTTTTTTTTTTTTTTGAGGTATTTGACAGGAAATATTCGTCTTTGGCTGGCAATGAGCCATAAACTCCTACTAGTATTTCCACTTTAGTTATCCTTTAATAGCAGTAGTATGTTTCTTTTGGCGGTAGTTATATCTATCAATTTGGAAAAAGCTAAGCTAGGATAGTTGATGTTGCTCAGTTTTAGATTAGGTCCGTCTATAAAACATTCTGCTGTAGGAGTTGTATTATATCCAAGAAATTGTGTTCTGATTTGGTTGATTCTGTTTGTTGCTATGCCGATGGAATGCCTGTTGCTTTAGAATACTTTTCCCTGTTAAGCTAGGGGTTTAGTGCAGATGATTATCACCTACCATAGTGACAATGTTCCAAAATCCTATTGATTTATCAATGCTGGCTCTTGATTGAATTTGATTGAAAGATGTGATCCATCATTGTGTTTGTTGTCAATGATGACAAATGTAGTGTATACCTGATACTGGTGATTAAAATTGTGTGTTTTTTGTATTTCTTAGGCATTTTAAGGAGAAAATGCAGCAGCAGAGCAAGAAAGATGAGACTAAGTGGAAGCTGTTGGTCAGCAAAGTTATTGCAGCAAAGAATGCAGTTGGGTCATTCTCATCTCGGCGCTCAGGTTTATTGTGACAATCTTATACGGGAAAAAATGGCATTACCATGTGTTTTTATTGGAATTGGTTAATGCTCCATGTTAACTTATTAATAATTTAAAGGCAGTGGAAATAATCGAAATGACATCATTTCTTCAATTTGGTATTTTCCTCGTTTAGTTGTTTCTTCTAAAGTTGATATCATCTGCTTTTAGCTCATTGATTTTGCATATGGAGAGATGATTGGGGATTAGGTCCGGGTAAAGCTTGGAATATTCATAGCTCATTGATTAATATATTTTTTGTATTTGTGTTTAGGATACACATTTAATAATTTGTGTTATGTTTATAATATAACAGAAATACACATTGTCAGTACTAATTTAGTTCCTCATCTAAGTAATAATCTCAGTGTCAGAGTAGAGACGTGTAGTAACCCATTAAACCCTTAATCTTTACCTCAAACTAGAAAAAAACCTACAAAGTCAAAAGTTAATGATGAAAATTGGATTAAACTTGTTATGATTTTTGTGTATGATGAGTTGTATAAAATGAAATAAGGCTTTCAAATCTGGTTTCAAACTTGATTCAGACATTAATGGCATATTTAATTTAACTTAATTCAGGCAATTATATAACTTAAATGAGTTCATGAATCAGCTGTAAGAAAAGGCATTCACAGATTTTAATTAAATATGGGTTGCCAAAACAATGATTTCACTTGTTTAGTTTATTAACTCATTGGTTAAAAAAAGATTTCAAGCCAAAACGAGTTTTGCTTCTTTTTATTCTTCTTAATGTAAATAATAAGCTATGATTGATGCTACCACTTTCATGGTTAAGTTAATGATTTGAATCCGAAATATTCTCCCAATTATCACCTCTAATTCAGACTCAAATCTATAAAATAAAATGTTTACTCTAAAGCTGCCAATTAACAAGTCATCACGCAGGAGTCGGAAGGGTTTTTAGTATTTTAGTTTTGTGCATAGAAAGCTAATTAAGCTGATAAAAACAAAGGAATATTCAATCTCCTGTCAAGTGTCAAACCAATTGGGATTTGAGAGAAAAGGGTTAATGAATCTCAATCCTCTTCGTAATCCCATCTCCAGCCTCCATCAATGGCAATGAAGATATTGAAATTGGGTATCGTATAATCAAACCCATTGCAAGTAAGGAAAGAAATCTCCCAAGACTCCTATCCATACCTCCCGAGCTCCCCAATTGGGAAATCTCTCTTCTATAAGCTCCTAACTTTATGCTACAATCTATAAATGAGTTGTATTGCTATTTATCCTTCCAAGTGGAAATTATGTATTTCATCAAAATGGTTGAACTTGCCTCTCATAGGTAATTCAAACCTTATTGCAATGTTTAGATGCAGGACCAGCTCATAGGTAATTTGATCATTGAAAATTATTCTTTAAATACCCTTACTTGGGTCAAATCACCCCCAAAAATACTTCTAGGAGGTTGAAGAAGCACATATTGCATTTGAAAACTTTTAAACAACTGCTGCAAATTTTGGCAAATTTTCCATATACCAGACAGACAAGGCAAATAAATTTGCTGATAGCCTTGCCAAATCAGGACTGAATAGAATTCAAAATCTTTTAGAATGGTTTTAATTACTTGTATTCTTAAACTACTACTTTTGTCTTTTATTTTGGTTTGGTTTGTTCTAGCAGCTTCTTGCTTGCTATTTCTTGCTGCACCCTCCTAACCTATTAATTTTAAACTCAAGCCTTTCAAAAAAAGAGAGGGGCCAAACCCTAAGCATTTTAGAGGAGTTTGCTTAATTTGGGTACACCATCATAGTTTAAACTTCAATTTAGAGTCACCAATTCATTTACAAGATAGATCCTACTTTTTTAGCTATACTATTTTATTACCTCCTGTAAATTACACACAGCAAAAAGTGATTACATTTCCAGAATCCTGTAAATCAATATATATTTTAAGTACAAATTTAGCTAACCAAAAAGAGATTACATTATATATATATATATATGCTGAGATTTACCCAAAATCATATTTGCATTGACTGCTGCTGCATTCTGCAATGGGACCTGGTTAGATAGATTATAAGATTCATGGATCAGGAACTATGATGAAGATGATAATTTACCCCCCAAGCACATATGCGGATGCGAGACAATGATCAGGAACTATGACGAGGATGATGAGCTTTCATCGTCTGAGGAATCATAATGCTGCCTTACATTGAGTCCGGGAAAAACTGGTAGATGGGTAGAATTCGGCAATGGACGTGCCGAACTGTATATTGTTCTCTCATTGACCTTTGCAACTTCCTTGCACACTTGATCAAGAATAGAAAGGAAATCCCTTACGACCATAAAAATCCTGAATGGATGAGCTTCTTCCTTGGTTGAGTTGCCATGGAAATACTCTGTTAACTCCTTCACCATAGAGAGAGCAACTCTATCTTGGGCTTGGATCCTTACAATCTCTTCCTCTGCCTTTTTCAAGAACTCATTCATTGACTCACAGAATTTGTGGCTACTGTCTTTCAGCGCAATCTCTTCATTTAATTTTATAACTTGTCTTATTTTAGAGATACCAGACGCAAGTTTTGCAACTTCAGTACTGAGAACATCCGACTCCATAGCAGCAGCCTTCTTCACGTTGGTGAGCTCCCCACTTAGACCAGAAACAACTTGCAGGCCGAGCTTCCTGAATTCAACATTATCCTGAAAATCAGATTGCTGAATTTTCTCAGCTTTCAGATTCTCTTTGGCACCAGAAAGGCGACAACCTTCAGCTCTGATGATTTCCTGCACAACAAAATGCAATAGCGTGGTTTTTCCATCAGTGCCCTTCACATCAACAAGCTTTAAGAGCGTGTCAAGCTTGAATGCATGGGCATCGCCACGGTTGGTGCCAACATTCATACGGTTCCCAGTTTTGCGCACTGCCTCCAAAAGCTTCAAAAACATATTGCTGTTTCGCAACTCTCCACAAGCAGCCTGCAGAGGAGAACTAAGTTGCCACAATTAGAAAATTACCACACTAAGAGTAATTTGAAATATCAAAGTCCTTCATTTCAAACAGATACAAGACCAAAATATCAAGAGTAAAGGTTAAGAAAAGGTCATCATGCTCATGAATACATGCGCACACAGCTTTACCGAAAGCAAAATGGTGTGTGGTTGCCCAATAAACCAGAAGCACACTACTGCACACAGACTGGAAATTAAGACTTACCTCTAAAGTTTCAAAAGACCTTTTTAGGTACTCATTTTCAGAGTCAAAATTAGCAATGTAAAGCATAGCATCAACCCTCTTGAAGGCGAAAGGTATGTCAAGAACTGCCTTGAGGAATTTCTCTGCAGGACATAGCTTAAAAGGTGATTCATCTTTGAACTCCTTCAGCTTACGCTCTTCTTCTTTGGTTGGAGCCATTTTTAATAAGCTTTCCAGGAGCTCTGTCCCAAGTGTGTCTGAATTGCCTGTTTGCAGAGAAGTTAAAGCAGTTTAGAGATACAATAAAAGGTGAGGAAATGAGGAAAAGATGGAAGGAGAGGATGATGAAAAGAAATGCAGTTGGTTGTCTCGTCCCATCAAGTAAAACTTTTTGCAACTATAGTTCGAAAGACAATAAAGTGTACAATTTTGTTCTTGAAATAGCATTTCTAAACTGGAGATATAAAGGCAACCATTTCAGCAAAACCTTTAAAGCAATTATAAACAGCACCAAGGACACAGTTATGTTCTCCGGGGCATTGCCATCCTAAAACCCTATGCATAGCCCTCGTGAAAATGTATAGACAAATCGACAACCGATAGTAAAGAGGTGACACCTCAGAAACCTGTCTCAAATTCTCAACTGGACAGATTTTCTAGTAGTCTCAACTCTCAAGGACAGAATTATTGCTTACACAAATGCTACACGAGGTATGGTTTTGAATGACAAATGAGATTTCCTCAGTTGGGAAAGGCTTTTAATTTACCACCATCAAGGTCATAGCTTCCAAAAAGTAAATGTGAATTATTGCAGTTTGTCTTGGTCTTATTTTATGACTGTTTGGTTTGAATATTGAATTCAATATTTTTATGGTTGCGGCACAACAAAATCATTAACGATGCATTAAGAGCTATGACTCTAGACTCAAGAGAGTATTTTTCCTTCTTTTCCCTTTCTAGAAATGTATACAATTGTTTTTCTCAAGTATAATCCTCTAAAGTCAGTTCCTCCTACTACAGGACCATTGGCATTGCTTGTCAAAGAAAAAAAAAAAAAATTCTCCTTTATTGCTCTATCTTTTATTCATTCGACGTATTTTCCATGCATATGAAATGATTACCTTCCATAAGTGCTTCACAGACTTCATCAATGGTGACATTTAGTGCCCTCAATAAAATTGCAATGTTCTGAGACTTCTTTGGATCAAGCACGCGATTTTCCTGATTCACAGAGGGAAGAATCTGCCGGCGACCATTATCTTTCGTGGCCAAATTTGAATTATTCGCCATAAACAGTGTCTCAATCATTTCCTCATTCAATCTGCAAGCACCATTATAGCATTCTACAACTTAACAAACACTCCAAAAGCAATAATTGTAGAAATAAAGTATTTCATACCAAAATAAGAAAAATAAAATAAGCAAACTTGATAGACTATTAAGAGTTAAGACAATACTAAATTCAATAAACGAGTAAAAGAGGGATGTGGGTATCTCACTGAAAAGAGCTTTCTTTTATCTGATCCCATACCATGGCCCGATCCGAACTCGCTCTAACTTTATCCCAATGCAAAGGCTTCAATTTCGGTTTCGGGGTCCCTTCAGTCCTCTCTAAGCGCTCATTCACTGCCAATTTCTGCAACACCATTGGCCTAGAAGGCGCAACAAGAACCGGTGGCCCCCCTGAATTAGTCCCCGAATCAGACTTCAGTGCCACAGGAGCCTCCCAAAAACGCGGCGGAGGGAGCGGAGGAGGTGGCGGTGGCAGCTTCTTAAGCACAATCCTTGATGGAGATTCCTTGTTCTGCCCCGAAAAACTTGAACCTCTATCCGGTGAATCCCGTTCTGAAGACGACGAAGGTGAAGTTGAAGATGGGTTTTTTATTCTCACTGTAAAGATGGGAACAACAGTATCTGGAGACTTGGATCTCTGAGTCAAAGGACTTGAGTTCAAGAATGAATTTGTAGGTGAACAAGAGTTGGAATAAGGGTAAGAAGCAGTTCTTGAGTTGAAGCTTCTACTACCAAAGTTCTCACTCGGAAACTCCCTCCTTGAACTCGATCCCATTCTTGCTGGTGGTGGACTCTCTCTTCTATCTGATGACCCTCTTGGTGAAAAAAACTCCTCTTCTTCATCTTCAACATTGTTTTCAAAACTACCCATTTGCCCATTTTGGAGAAACTGTTCTCCACTTTGAAAAGTTTGGACTTTTGGCAATGTTGGCAATGGTCTCAGCTCTGGAGACCCAAGCTTTTCATAAGGAGAAGACGAAACTCCCAGCTTGATAACTCCATTGCTAGACATGGTTGTTTGACTTTGTTCTGGGTCTACTCTAGAGTTTACAAGGGTGCCTAAGTAAAGAAACTCCGAACTGCGGTTGGTTGAGACATAGCGTGGCGGTTGTTGCGGTGGTGTTGGAGGTAGTGGCTTCTGGGAGACATCTGAAGGGGAAATGTCGGGAGGGAATAAGCGGAGGGAGTCTGAACGGGAAGCTTTGTCGTTGGAGGAGGTGTTTTGGTGGTTGCGATGGCGGAGGAAAAGGGTGAGGGCGGCGAGAGAGAGGATGATGGCGGCAGCGAGGAGAGCGGAGGAGAGTGAGATGAGTAGGAGGTGGCGACGGTGGGAGGAGGGGGAGGGAGAGCTGGGTATGAGCAGGGAGGAGATGTTGGCGGGAAAAGTTGGGAGTGTGGAGGGTGGAGGAGGAGGAGGAGGGGAAGGAAACGAAGGAAAGAAAGAATTCTGAGGGGTGGAAGGGGGAGTTGTTGAGAAAGGATATTTGGGTTGTTGTTGTTGGCTGTGATGAGGTTGGGGTTGTGGGGAAGAGGAGGAAGGAGGGTAAGTTGGTCGGAGGGAGGTTTGAGGGAAGAAAGGTTGGTGGAGGAGGTGGCGGTGGTAGTGGATGGAAGTGGTGGTGGTAAATGTGATGGTGGAGAGAAGGAGGAGAAGGAGAGGAAGGAGGTGGCTCATGGTGGTGGCTATCATTATTATTGTTTTTGAACTTGAAACCACACTCAAAAGTAAACCTTCACACTAACACACACAGACACACACACACTCTTTAGACTTTTTTTGACCAATAATAAAAGGGTCAGAGGGAGAGAGAGTTTAAATTTCTTCGATGATTACTTTGAACAGAGAGAGAATAATAATAATAATAATAATAATAATAATAATGGGGTTCTCATTCAGTTTTCTCTAGAGAGATGGCTTCTCAACCTCAAAGAATACAGATGGACGGATGGGTTATATTTTGGAGAGAGAAAGCAGAAATATGCAGAGTGGTGACCAAACCAGACAGACAATATGGGAGTGGGAGGTCCGAGAAGGGAATGTTCCAAGTTCCAACTCAAGTACATAGAATTAGAAAGGAACGAGAGGGAACTAAACTGAATTTTGAACAAAACCCACCCAATCTTCCAATCTAAAACTCAAACATGATAACAGTAAAGTAAACATAAATGTTTCGATATCTGTCTAAAAAGCTTATGATGGAAGAGGCATATATAAGGATCCTTCCTTCCGACCATCCAGGTGTGAAATGGAGAGTGAGGAGGAAGGAAAAAACTCAAGAGGTGAGAAGATTAAGATTTGGTTTTATTGTTGTTGGAAAATATATGATTTAAATTTTTTTTTTTTTAAGTATTTGATATTATTGTGAAAAAATATAAATAAATTAAAATGTTAAAAAAATATATATTTAAAATAATAAAATTTTAAAGATTCATTTTATTCAAAAATTAAAGTTGTAAAAACTCCAAATTTTTTTTTTTGATTTAAATTGATAAATTATAATTTTAATGATAGAAACTAAAATATTTAACTCATTTAATATTATTAACATTGATTTTTACCTTCAAAAATTATACCAACAGTAAGATTTTGAAGAAGTAAAAAAAATCTGACAGTGACAGACAGACAGACATGGTTTAATTATTGGGATTTGCATAATTTATTTATTTTATCCCAGAGTTGGGATTCTAGCAAATTATATCAAAACTTATGAGCCTGTCTGGTTACACTGTGAGCTTGTGAAGTGTGATGAGGAAGTGAAGGGGAATCCAATCCACCAACAAAGCTTTTCACACTGGATTTTACATTAATTAATTAATTAAAAATGTATAGTAGAAATATATATATATATATATATAGTCATTTTTGGCTTTGTCCTCCTTCACCTTGCCACTGTTCATTGTACTGAAATGAAATCTCTGATTCATCCTATTTAATTTATGGATTTTATTAACGAGTGTTTTAATGGTACTCGTTAAGGTTATTAAATATAGTAATATCTTCAATTAATGCATTAAAAATGATATAAAATTATCAATTTTTACATTTAATACAATGTTATTACTATAAATAATATATTAATTAATCTTAAAGAGTGTTTTAAGCAAAACTCGTAATTTAAATCTGGGAAAATTGTTGGGTTTGTTTGGGCACTTTGCAAGCATAAGCTCACGCTCTCGAGGGTGCGACTGGATATTGCAATTTGAGGGAGCAGGAAGTAATCCATATTTTTGTCCTAACAAAATCTACGAATACTCTAACTTAAACTTTGTTTTCGACATTTTGATGCTCTTTCTTTCTTTCTTTAAGTTTCATTCACTCAATACTAATACTAATAATATTAATAGTAATAAAGTGCAAGCTTTTTAATCGACATACCATGTTTTATCATGTTTCATAAAAAGGACAATTTTTTTTCGAAAGAGATTCAAATAAAATTTGAAGATATTTTTAATTGTTTTATTTATAAAAAAAAAAATCAAACTCAGTTACATTTATTTTAAAACTAAATAATTAGATACGTAAAGTACATAAATTACTTTTAAGCTTTTAGGGGTTAATGAAAATTGAAGAAGATGATCCAATTTAGAAGGGTAAAAATAAAATTACTACAGAAAATACAAGAAAATTTTGAAAATTTTAATTAATTAATTACTATAAGCACGGAAGATGGGACTTATTATAGAAAATCTTAAGACAAGGCACTACTTTCAAACAAGTAATAATCCTTATTTTGGATCATAGTTCTTATTGTGACTATGTTGAGTGTTGGGGTTCTTCAAAAGATTTATGGGAAATAGTTCAATGTATGATAGGATCATTGGAACTCCATTTATGAAAATCATTTTTCATATATATAAAGCGATATAAAAAAAAATACTTCATCCGTCCTATTTTTTATTATTTTTTTTGAAATATTTCAAAATTATGCTCTTTTTTTAATATTTAAAAATCTCATTTTTTTATATATTTAAAAAAATTATTATTT
Organism: Fremontodendron californicum; assembly: GCA_030761205.1. Lineage (NCBI taxonomy): Eukaryota > Viridiplantae > Streptophyta > Magnoliopsida > Malvales > Malvaceae > Fremontodendron > Fremontodendron californicum. The sequence continues at coordinate 14,258,009 of JAULJL010000023.1, forward strand.
TTTTATTTTTTGACTTTAAAAAAATCATTGAACTTCAATTTTATACAAAAAAAAAATAAATAGACATGATTTTTTTGGGGGTTGGGGGTGAGTTTGTGGTTTTTTATCTAAATATAGCTAAAAAAAAATTTTTTACCAAAATACCGTTCTTTTCAGATTAATTCTCAAAATCCACTTTTTTTAAATCAGTTGGGAAATCGCCATGGCCCATGACGATTTTCCAACTAAATTTTTCAATTTTTTTTTTCCCCATTGGGAAATTGCCACCGTGGGTGGCGATTTCCCAAAGGAAAATTCACATATTTTGTGAATTTCCCAAAGGAAGTTTTAACTTTTTTTTTTTAATTCTTTTAATAAATAATAAAAATTATATATTTTAAAATTTGAAAAAATAAAGATTTAATAATTTTAATATATAATTTTTATCCATGGTGGTAGAAGTGTTCATGGGTCGGGCCGGGCTCATGTATGGTATCAACACCACATTTGCTTGCCCGAGCCATGGTGTCAATTTTTCAACATTTATTTATTTTTAAATTTTATAAAATTATAAAAATTATATAATTTTTAATTTTAAAAAAATAAAAATAAAAATATAACAATTTATCAAAAATTAAAAAATTATATTCGTAATTAGGCCTGCTCATGGGCCGGGCCGCGACCCGAAATTTTTCAATTTCCTTGCCAAGGCCCGGCTCACGGGCCTGAATTTAATTATTTTAATATATAAATAGTGATCCGGGCCTGGCCGGACGGGCTGCCCAGCCCATGAGCAGGTCTATCCGTAATGTCAATCGAATTCTTTCAACTTGTATTCGTAATAAATGGACATCCGGGAGAAAGGCCAATCAGAGTGTTGTATTAGTCCGGGCTTGGACAAGTGTTTTTGTAATTTTATTAAATAATAAATTTTAAATAAAAATTATATAATTTTTAATTAATAGTGAAATGAGCTTTCGGGTCGGCACGACTCGAAATGGGCTTGGGCAAGGGAAAAAATTTCGGGTCGCGGCCCGGCCCATGAACAGGTCTAATTACGAATATAATTTTTTAATTTTTGGTAAATTGTTATGTTTTTATTTTTATTTTTTAAAATTAAAAATTATATCATTTTTATAATTTTATAAAATTAAAAAATAAATAAATGTTGAAAAATTGCCACCGTGGCTCGGGCAAGCAAATGTGGTGTTGATACTATACATGAGCCCGGCCCGACCCATGAACACTTCTACCACCATGGATAAAAATTATATATTAAAATTATTAAATCTTTATTTTTTAAAATTTTAAAATATATAATTTTTAATATTTATTAAAAGAATTAAAAAAAAAGTTAAAACTTCTTTTGGGAAATCGCCACCACGGTGGCGATTTCCCAATGGGGAAAAAAAAAATTTTGAAAAATTTAGTTGGGAAATCGCCATGGGCCATGGCGATTTCCCAACTGATTTAAAAAAACGGATTTTAGAAATTAATCTGAAAAGAACGTTATTTTGGTAAAAAAAATTTTTTTTTAACTATATTCAAATAAAAAGACCGTGAGTTTGTATTAGACAATTTTGCAGCATTTTCATATTGGGCTGTGCATCTACAAGTCTACAACCAATAAATGAAAGTTAAAAATATTTAGGTAGTCATTGTACGATAGTTAAAGGTATATTTTAATTTTTATATTATATAAGTGAGTAATTTAATTATCGTATATTTAAAATTGATAACGATATTAATGAAAATTCATCTAAATACTGACGTGGACATGTAAAATTGACAGAAAAAAGGACTTAAAAAAAAATAATGACGTGTCAATTTTTTTTTGCTCGGATGAAATTTAGAAAATGACAGAATAGATGACTTCAAAAAAAAATGATGACATGTTTTTACGGGTAAGGAAGGGATTTGGATAAAAAAATTTGTGTTTTTCTAAATTTCACTTGAGTAAAAAAAATTGACACATCATCATTTTTTTTTTCATGTCACCTTTTCTGTCAGTTTCACATGTCCATGTCAGCATTTAGATGGTTTCGCATTAACACTGTTACTAATTTTACTTTTTTGCATCAATTTTAAATGTACTAAGATTAAATTACTCACTTCTATAATATAAAAATTAAAATACATTTTTGATTATAATACAAAGATTTTTTTTAAGTACTTTAACCATAAATGAATGGTTATTAGCTCTGCCATGTTTGAAGGGAAAATCAGTTTGCAATTAGAGTAAATACGAAAACATATCCTCAATAATTAAATAATTATTAAATGATCTAATAGTTAAGAGTTATTTGAAAAAGAAAAATGAAGAGTTATAAATTATTAGGAAGGATATTATAAAAACAAAATTATCCTTAATGAAAAAACTTCATTTTCCTTTCTCCTTCTATTAAAAAAATATTATTTTTTAAAAATTTTAATTAAAATTAAATTTAAAAAATAAAATATTTAAATATTTATCTTTTAAAAGTTTTAAAAAATAAAAAATTTTAATTTTAGAAATATTATTTGTATTATTTAATATTTTTAATTAAAAAGTAAATAAAAATTTAAAAAATTATGTTTTAAAATTAAAAAAATTATTTTTAGAAAAATTATTTTTTAATTAAAAAAGTAAATTAAAAAATAAGAGAAAAAGAGAAAAAAAGATTTTTTTATCAAGGATACTTTTGCTTTTACAATTTTTTTCTAATAATTTTTTTTTTCAAATAATTTTTACTTATTATATCATTTAATAATTATTGTATTGTAAAGAGTATTTTTTTTTTAAATTTACCCTTACAATTAAGCTGTGATTTTTTAAAAGTACGTGGAATTTTGTACATACTAAAAGTTTTTTTATATTAAATTACTAGCTTTAAGAAAAAAAAAAAAAAAAACGTAAACTAAAATCATAACACCTGATAGATATGAAAAAGTACACATTTAAAATTATTCGAGAAAGAATTAAGTGTAGGCAAAATCTGAAAACTCTCTTGACCGTACTATAAAAAGTATGAAATAAAATTCATCATGCCAATTAATGTTCTTTTGTAAAAAAATTGAAAGTCTTGTCTAATATTACAAATATTGAGATTTAAATCTCGAATAGATTTGTTCATGAGTCGGGTCGCGACTCGAATTTTCTTTTTTTTCTTGTCCAAATTCATTCGGGTCGGGCCCAGGTCGATCCATTTAAGTCAATTTTACTATTCACATATATTAAAATATTAACAAATTATTTTTATTTTTATATTAATATTAATATTTATATATATTTTATAATTAAGTTTAAATAAAAAATAATATTTTAATACTTAAACCGTGATCCGGACAGGGTCGGACCGAGCCGGCCCGGATCATAAAAAATTATGTCCAGGCCCGACTCAATACGGATCGGACAGATCAAATCGGACGGATTACCCGACACATAAACAGGTGTAATCTTGAACTTATTAAATGTTATTTTTTTAAAATATTATATAAACTAACTAAATTAAACTCTGTCTCAACTTTAAAAAATTAGCTTTAATTGCATTGATTTCTGTCAATAGATAATAAAGTCAATTGTAAATTAATTTTGAGAAAGTTATTTTGATGCCTAAACTAAGAATTCATATCAAGAAAACTAGATTTGATAATTAGTGTATTCATTTTGTGTATTTTTTATATCATAATCGTATTTTAAATTTTATATATTTATATAAATTTTAATACGTTAATAATTCATATTATATAAATTTTAAAAAATTTTTATATTCGTATCTTATTTATTCTTAAAATATATTTTTTTGGTACGAAAGATTTTTTTTATTCTTGAATTTTAAAGTATAATAAAAGATCCTTTATTTAAAAATAATAATTAATAAAAAAGAATAAAAATATTTACTTATAAGAAAAGGAGACGGAAATGACGACGAAAATCGTCGGTGCAAACAGACCACCTAACACAATTAGATATCGTCGTACAAATTGGAAAAAGACCAGAATGAATGCGTAGCCCCAAACGATTAGAAAAAGACACGTGTCAGAATCTTGGTCCTCGTGCCTGCCGCACTGTTCCTCCGGCTATTGTCAGTCATCCCTCAGAGAGAATAAGAACAATTCTCCATCTTTTAGGTAAAGCCAAATTACCCCTAAAAGTTAAATGAATTTATTATTTTTTTTTTTGGTAGCACCAAAAAGACAGAATATTCATGCCATTCTTGATCCAAACGATTTTTAAGAAAATAAAGAGAAAAAAGCCATAAAGAAAAAGGATTTACAATATTTTATTTATTTTTATCTTTTTGAGAGGAAAAAAATGTTTATATAAAACTCTTTTTGTCACTAAAAAGAACGTGAAAGGTAAGCCTTTATGCCACAAATTTTTAGAATGTCGTGGAAAAAAAAAAAAAAAAAAGGCAAATGAGCACTAACCAAGCAAGTAGTGATCTTTTGTTCAAATTTTGATCCAATAGTGGATCCTGGTTCACTTATGAAATTATTATTCTATATATCGATTGTAAAATAATTTATTAATAGAATTAGAACATTATCATGTATTTTTTAATTATTATAAAAATCTATTAAATTTTATCAACATTTTTTTTGTTTGTTTGAGGTTATTAGACATTGAATTTTGATTACTGAAATTAAAAGTTTAACATTCTACCAACATATTAAAAAGATGATAAATTATATCATTCATAGTCAATTTAGTTTTTAAACTCAATAAGAGGGTTAGAAGAGTGATAAATATCCTTCCAATATATTTTAAAAAATTAAAAAAAAAAAAAAAAACATATGATAATCTCTTAACTTCTTTTGTGGAATTAAAAAAAACTCATGTATTAAAAACGAACTCTTAAAAATATATGCAATAATTTTTTAACTCAACTTACATTTCATCATTTATATATAAAATAATTTTCTTCACTTGCAATTCTTTTATTTATTTATTTCATATTCGTCTATGGTAGTACCATTATTATTTAGTAAAAGAGCATGTTTTTCTTATGGTTAGCTTCTTTTATTAAAAAAATAAAGATTTTCTTCTTCTTTTTGACATAAGTACATAAACCAAGTTTCCTAGAAAAATTGTGAATGTTATGTGTATCAACCAAATTGGGATGCTTGTAATAAAATGGAATTTTTTATATACTATTGTAAATTAAATAGAATATTCTTCTATAATTTTATGTGATAATTTAAGCTTTTAGATAAAATATCTTTCTAAAAGTTAGTAAAACCTTTTTGATTGTTTTATATGAAGTGATCTGCATTCAGTAATTATTTCATTTTATTTGTTAGTAATTTAAAAATTTTATATGACAGTAATCTTAAATCATTGGGGTAATAAAATCACTATCTTAAGGAATGATCTGATTTCCATCCAAAATGATGGAAAAATTTTATCACCTTGGGAAAGTAATCTCTTATATTATTTTATTACTAATTTGTCCTGATAATAACGAGAAAAAACACGTGTGAAAAATTGTCTTATAATTTATGACTTTTATGTTTTAAGGTAATGATAGCAGTAATTTTGTTGCCTTATAATTTTTGTACTTAATCCGTATTATGATATAATTTTTTGTGTACTTTTATCTAGAAATATTTTTTGGAAAGCAAAATTCTAAACACTAAAAAAAAAGATAAAGTAAAAAAATGTCCCTATAAAAAAACAAAAAAATAAATTTCTTATTTTTTTTGAAATGTTATTTTGGATATTTTATACTCGATAATATTTTTTTCGTGTAATACCAAACATTGCGATTTAAAATCACTAGTGATTTATAATGTTGTACCAAATATGGTAATATAAAATCACTACTGATCAAATCACCTTGATAGTCTTATCATCACGGTAATTAAATTACCATAGTGATCTTGTAAGTGATACCAAATGCTACCTTTAAATTAATTATTTTAATTTAAAGTACATATCATATATAACCTTGTTCTTTTAATACGTGTAAATTATAAAGACTTATTGATTCTTAATTCTTTCTCAATGTAAGATAATTGTCTTCCATCTCAAACATTTTATCCCCAATTATTATAGGATTCAAATTAGAATTTCAAGTTCTACCTATGTGGAGTGGGTGTTCTTATAATTGCATTTCAACTTAAACTAAGCAATATATTCAAATTCACACCTCCAAGTTATTTTATACGTGTTAAATTGTATTTAGAGCTTTAAAGTTTAAACCTTTTTTAATCTAATTTGATAGCCATATATATTTTTTAAAGCATTTAAAGAAACCAAAAAAAAAAACACTAATTTTTTATATAAATATCGATACGGTTAAGTGCAAGTTATGCATATTGCATTTGATTGCTTACCAAATAACTTGTCGGCTTCAAATGATATTATTATATAGATTTATAAATCAAAATATATTAATATATTTTTATATTAATAATTAATTAAAATTAATATCATTAATAACATCAATAACAAATAATATAAATTAATAATAATTGTTAATAACTTGTAATTTTATTAATTGATAATCATTTGAATTGTTATATAATTTATATTGTTAATTGATTTAGTAGTGGAATTTGATAAAACCGCATTGAAAAAAATATCTATCCTAATTCAGTAATTCTTACCAAATATTTTTTAATATCAAGAATAAAAATGCAGACATAGCCAAATGGTAAAAAAAATTTCTCTGCAAAAAAGAAGTAAAAAAAGTATTACTTTGAGACATCACTTAGGAGTTGAAAAAACTGACCCAAAAGATTAATCTTTTATTAATAAATCTTATTTAAGGAAAAATATTATTTAATTATATTAAATTTATATATGATTTAATTATTTATTCTTTTCTTTTTTTTAAAAAAATAATTATAAAATTTTATTTCTTTTTATCTCTTTTGCAAAACATTAATAAAAAAGTTACTGAAAATTTAATTTTCAATAACATATCAAAAACTTTTATATTATAAATTCAGCAAATAAATTTTTGAAAATTTAAATAAAAAATTTAATACTTAATATTTCAATATTCAATTTATCAAACAACAACCAACCGACACTATATTGTTTTCTTAGTCAGTGACTGTTTTTCGTTTTCTTAATGATTGATGCAAAGCATCATATATTATTATTTTGTACCAAAAAATTTATTATTATTTGCAATTTTATTAAAAATATACTAAATACTAAAGATTAAAGATTAAAGAGAGAAAATATGTCTTGATTATATTATATTATATTATATAAGATTTTGCTAATGAGTGTTTTAAGGATACCCTTTAAGGTTATTAAATATAGTAATATCTTCAATCAATGCATTAAAAATGATAAATAAAGTTATCAATTTTTATATTTAATGCAATATTATTATTATTATAAATAATATATTAACTAAGCTTAAAGAGTGCTTTAAGGGCACTCGTTAGTAAAATCTTATTTTATATATATATATAATATAAATTTGATGAGATTACATGATGAAATAAAAAATTACAAAGTAGTCTCTATGTATATGTAATCATAATCTAACAATCTCAATTTTTTAATTTTTGAAGAAAGTTTTTTTTTTTTTTTTTGAAAAAAAAAATAAAAGAATTGCCTTGGTCATTAAAAAACGTGAAGGAAGCTCCCTCAAATTCAAACAAAGATGCGTCTGTCAAGTCTTATACTCTTATGATATACCTAGATTGTCTTTTTTTTTTTTTTTTTTTTTTTTTATAGTGCTTACAACATTACATAAAATTTCAATCATTCAATTTCAAACCAACTATTTGGGGAATGGGGAATGTGGGTGGCACACTTTTTTATTTATTTATTTATCTATATCTATAATATATATATATATATATATATAAAAACATGAATATGAAAAATATTTTGAACTGAACAAAACAATCATCATTGTTTATTATATTTTTAAATTGTTACTATAAATATTTTTTTAATTATTAATAAGATTTATTTAATTTATAAATAAGAAGTTTAATTTTATTGAAATACTTTCGTTAAATGGATTAATTTGATAATAAATTAAAAAATTAAAAATTTATGTAGAATTACTTTATCTTAAAAGTTTTACTTTTTTTACTAATCTTAAAAAGTGAATTAATTTATTGATATAAATAAAAAGTTAAAAATTTACATTAAATTTTTTATCTTCATAATTAATTTTGTACTAATATTAAAAATAATATAATAATTTGATATAATTTGTACATTAATTAAATTTTACATGCAAATTTTAGTTAATGTGCAAATTTTAGTTAAAGTTCGTTGATTCATTTATTTTTAAAATATATAATTATATATTCAAAAATAAATGAATCAACGAACATTCATATGCAAATGTATGTTGTATAACAAATTTTAGTTTTTTTAAAATAAGGATTATACCAGTACAGTACATAGTTACACTTACATTACATACTATGATACTAGTACTTATTAAGATAATTGAACTCAAAAATGGATTTGTTTGGATAAATTGATGGATCTGAAGAGGAGGTTTGGATGGCTACGCTTGGGCTAAGCAAAGTTTAGTGTTGGGTGGAAGAATTTTTGCATGCTCAAACAAAGACAAAGCCCCAAATTTTCTGATTGCTCTTTTTCTTTTTGTTTCATGCATGCCATTATTTTATCTGCCAGATAATTCATAATAGATTCCAGGAGAAGGCAAATAACATAAGAAGGAAATTTTGGTAATTCATGATTTAAGCAATTTAAACTTTTCAGAAATAGATTAAACTTTTTGATTACAAATTGTGTTTCCTATGATGATGGAAGGTAACATGAAAAGAACCAAGGGTGTCGTTTGGCCAGCCTTAAAACTTCTCATAGCAAGAGTTTAAAAAGAAACAAACCTTGTTTCTCTCATATTAACTTGTTGTAAAAGTTGCTGAAGTATTTATGAATTTGTATTTAATCGTATAAAGATGCATACCGAATGAAATATGTGTTTCTGTTATTATACAAGCATATTCAAATGTATCTGTTGGAAAAATCATTCACAACTGATTGAATTCCTTTTTTTTTTTTTTCCTTTCATATAAACATACACAATGCCTACTTGGTGATTCCGATGACTAAATCTCCGAAAGTGATCCACAAAACATACCTCTTTTCTCCTTAATGTGCAATGAATTTATTAATGCTTGTCAGTACAGAAAGAAGATGCAGTCAGAGATAACGAAAAGGATTATAGATGTTGAGATTCAAATATCAAATCTATTGGATATCATTTTATAAGAGTGTAGCTGCATGAGTTAACTAAGCTAAACCCTGAGCTCGAAAAAAAAAAAAAACCATATTAGCAGTTTATGAATTTGGCTAATTTTGTGCATTCGAGATAAAAGCTAGCCGCTTTGCTTTTAAGTCTTTGTGAGTGAGTTAGTCGACCAAAATAATGTCCAATTAAGCATTATTAGTGAATCACAACCGTAATGATACTAGTTCAAACATCACAAACTGAGCTGCATTGGACTGAGATTCGACAACTAGACACTACTAACTAAGAAATTAAATCAAGATCGAATTGAACACAGATGAGGTTGTTTTGATACTGACTGAGATTCGACCACTGTTTATGTGGTTGCATTTGCTGAATCTTTCTGCTTCTTATTGGACACTTTTGATGTCATCAAAATCAGATATATATATATATATATGAAATTAATTAATGTAAATGGTACAGATCAGCATGCATAGTATGAAGCAGAACCCTAATTGTATTATCCCTTCGTTGTTATGAAAATGTGAAGTGAAGCACACTCGTTAAACCTTGACTGACTGACTGATGCAGCGTTCAAGACGGAGGCCTTCTGACCAAGAAAGAGAATCAAGAAGATCGAAGTCCAAAGTCCAAAGTCTAAGAGAGACGAGAAAAAGAAACACAATGATATGAACCTTTAGAGAATCACACCTTAAATAAAAACTAGTTATTGAATTCAAATAAACCAACCCCACAAAAAAATCTTATACTTTCCATGTAAGATTTAAGTCTCATACCTTATAATTAAACACTTAACCATCCATCACGCTCCATAATTTAAGTGCCTAACCTAGCTTCGAGCGAACATTGAAATGTCGGTGTCACCACCTGCATGATTGCAACTGAGAGATATGGTAAATGACTCTGATACATACATATTGCTGTGAACCTTTGGAAAATCACACCCTCGAAAGCTAATTATTAGGTTAGAAGAACCTAGGTCCATATAAACCCACAAAAAAAAAAAAAAATCATATTTTTGATATGTCCCATAGACACCACATAAAACAAGAACTCAAACACTGACAATGAAGAAGCTGAAGGTCCTGTGCCACTTTCAAGATTTTTTGAGCGTGAAGAGTTAATGGCATAAGAAAGATACTGTTTGTGTACTTGATACAGAATGAATTCCTGCACTAGAAAATGATTTTTCTCCCATCCTTTCTGAATTAAGAGCTTGTAATGATGTTTAATTCCTTTAATTTTCTACCTAAGTTGGCTTTTGATTTCTGCTTCATTTCTGTATGATATGGATTTCATGAAACCTGTTAAATCTCTCTCTCTCTCTCTCTCTGTGCCCATTTGCATTAAAAAGCATTCAAAGTCCTGAAGTAGGCCTTTAGTTTAGACTCAAATCTATTACTGCTAATACAGATACGACATGATATATAATTGATCATCTGTAGAGTGGCAATTGACGAGTTTTAGTGGTGAAAAACAATGTTGCTTCCCCATCTTAACATCATTATAGGCTTGGAGACAGGTGGTTTACGGGGTGTTATATATATTCCTTAAAGAAACAAACATGAGAGTCCAAAATATAGAACAACAAAACAAGCCAAGACACCAATACAACTGTTTTAATTTTCCTGCATTCTGCCCATAATAAAATATCTCATCAATTCAACAGCCATCCTGTTCTGGATGGAACATTATACACAGTAGGAAGAAAATCAATCACCAAAACATTAAGCATATTTTAACCACTCTGATCAAAGCCACAATTAAATAAATGGCATACCAGTCATCACTGCTGCAGATATTCTGGGTTGAATGCAAGTGCCTCCTGATATATCAGCTCCTTCATCTGCTCCTCGGTTAATGCATGCTGCTCGAAGTCAAAGTTAAAGGGAGTCATGCAGACAGGCTCATCACTTATGTCATGCAGTGACGTTAGGTAGGGATGAGCAAGTGCATCCTCAACTGCACCAAACAGGAAGTAATATACATGAGTTCCAACTCGGAACAAAAAATGATAAAGACCGAATAGATTGCAAGATGGCATCAGCAAGAGAAAGACAACAACAACAAACCTAAATGTGACCATTTTGCATGCATTGGCAAACTTTTGCCAGAGAATTGTGCAAAAGTATAACACAAACTGAATAATAGATGATGTGCCGCATAGCAACAAGCATATGCATGAGATAGAGACACCTATTCTTTTGCAACAAACTCACCAGTAATCCTTAGTCTGGGATCAAATGTCAACATCTTTTCAACAAGATCAATAGCTAAAGGGTGGACATTTGGAAACTTTTCAGTGAAAGATTGTCGGTGATAAATAGGAAGTTGCAGAATGTATCTCTTCGCGTTTTCATTCAAAAACCCCAACTCAGCCTCCGACGGGGTGCCAATCAGCTGCAAAGCAAAAGAGTTCATTATTCATGGTGGAATATTACAGGCAATTTTTAGTTTGCCATATTTTTTCCCTAAAATGCTCATGGCACCCCATTTATCAACTTATTTGTTTGTATTTTTTAGATAATTTTACATTGGTTGGGGGGGATAAAAAGAATTTACCTCCATAAGCAATCGCAGCTGATGCACATGATCTCTACCAGGAAATAATGGCTTCCGATCCATCAATTCCATAAAAATGCAACCCACTGACCATACATCGATGGCTGCAGTATAATCTGAAGAGTTTAGCAACAGTTCTGGTGCACGGTACCATCTTGTAACAACATATTCTGTCATAAAATCACTTTCAGAGGTGACACGAGCCAGTCCAAAATCACATATTTTCAAGTCACAATTAGCATTCAGGAGAAGGTTGCTAGGTTTTAAGTCCCTGTGCAGAACATTTGAAGAGTGTATATACTTCAGCCCACGTAAGATTTGATAGAGGAAATACTGCAGCACAAAGAAAAGTGGTTAACATATTGAGCTCAAATGGTAACCCTTGAAACAGGGGCGCACTTAAATTAACTTAGTACCGTTCGGCTGTTGCTTTTGTTACCTGGTTTTTCCTTCCAAAAGCAAACAATATTCTTGTCAAATTTAAAAAATGTAATTTTTGGAAAGAAAAAAAGAAAAACTTTACTTTTATATAGAACAATTATGTTAGAAATGGTGTTGCTTTTAGTCATTTTTTCATTTTTAATCAATTACCAACTGCTTCTAGTTTGATAGTTTCCTATGTAGAACACAAATTTTGATAGTATTTCAATTACTAGAACTCTGCATATGTGAATAAATAAAACTTTCATTTAAATGTATGAATCAACTCAACCCTGGGTATGAAGCCTTTGGGACCTTGGGACCTTAAACTTGAAACCTAAGAAAATCACAGGGAGAAGACTATGATGTCTTTCTTTTTTGCTTATTATTTGAATTTCAGCAATAATTCAGATTTAAAATCAACCCTGAAGCATTTCCTTTGACGTTGAACCCTAGAAAAACCATCAATCCAAGCATAAACTAACCCACAGTTGGCCCTAAAAGTAACCTTTAAATCAAGTTCAGTGTTCATTGGTGCCAGGCAGCATCTACACAACTTACAAAACTTTGAACTTTTCAATCCAATATTAATACTATAGCATATTCCTTAAGAAACCTTATTTTCCACAAATTTACTCCTTTTTCCCCCCTCCAACAAGCATAGATATTTGCTTTCAAACCCTAAATTGCATGGTGGCCCACATGAGGTACCAACTTTTTGAAAATTAGAGGCTTGAGGAACACTAGTTAGCTGAGCTCTCTAAAAGCCTAAGAAATTTCTCTATGCCATATTTGTCAAGTGAAAAAGATGGGTAATGATTACATTTATAGCAACTGATATTATCAATTCAGTGAAGTAAGAAGATAGAGAGATTAGGAAGAAGAAAATCCTTGTACTGGCTAACAGCTTCGCTTGAAGGGAGCAAAATTAAGAATCTAAATTAACATAGTTAACAGGAAATAGCTGTAACATAAAAACTTTAACTAGTAACTTAAGGAATATGACTCTATCATAAAAAGCAACCACATGTCTAATTGTCTATATTCCAACCTGACAATGCTCTTCTGATAAACCTTGATTAGAACGGATTATCTGATGCAGGTCAGTGTCCATCAGCTCATATGCAATATAAACATCATTAAAGCATTCCCTCTGGGATGGTGGAATTATATCCCTGACCGCAACTACCTGCATGAAAGGTGCAAATGAGACTAACTAACAATGATAACAAAAAAGATATTGTTCTTCCTAGGTCTCTCTCTCTCACTTTCTATGTTTGTTTGTGTGCATTCACAACAAGTGAAAAAAGAATTGGCACAAAGAAGAACATTTTATAACCAAACAATTTCAAGGTTTACACGGTAAGCTAAGTTCTAAATAAAAATCACTGGCGATAGCATTATCAAACACAAATCTAACAAAAGAATTCAGCAACCTGAACAACCAAACAACCAAATTTGGTGCAGACAAGACTTATTACGCAGATGCTATTTATATTTAATAATCAGATTAGTGCAGCCACAGTTAGATGGAACAACACTGTTTTAAAAGTTGGAAGTACAATTTTAGTTGAGGGTTTGAGGCTTTTTATTAGTAAATATGATCCAACATCCCCATCTAAAAAAGAAAAAAAAAAAAAAAACACTGCCGGGGGGTTACATAGAAAAGATCTTACTTTCTGTTCTTAATGAAGGTTCCTAAATGCTGTATGACAGCATAAACCAATATTTACCATAATAATCCTCCTCTTCAATCATTAACAATGTAGCATGAGGAACATGCAATGTCTTTGGTAATTATAGAAAAAGTATTAATTATGTCCATGCACAGCTTGGATATTCCTGGAAAATGGACGATACTAATGAATTAGATAAGCAACTTTCATATGAAATAATACCCAAGCATAGCTCATAGGTAAGCATCGAGATTTTATTAACTGTAACCCTGTTAGATTTTCAAGTTAAGGTTTATTTAAATGACTGGCGAGTGAATACTCCTATGTTGCTATGACTTTTTTCTTTTCCCTAAAGTACCTATGTCTGGACACATATTCAACGCCCCAAACTGAAAATGGAAAGGTGGTTCTGATTTTTTCTTAAAGTAACTATGTCGTAAACATATTCAACACCCCAAAATGGAAATGGAAATGGGTTCTGGTCCTCCAAAAATAAGAAAAAACTTAGAAAAAAATGAATGCACCCATGTCATAAACTCGCTCCTGAGTCCGAGTATCATAAGCCACCGGCAACATTTGAACAACAAAACAGAAAATAAATCCAAACATAGAAAGAATTACTAACAAATGAATTGAATTGAAAGCAAATTAAAACAAAAAGAAAAAAGAAAATTCCCACTCACTGACGTTTTCATGATCCATGTGACGAAGCAGCTTGATCTCACGAAGAGTTCTCTTTGCATCAATCTTGTTATCAAATGCATTGGCTATCTTCTTTAGTGCCACGTTTTCATTTGTCTCGGAGTTCAATGCAGAACTAACCCCCCAAATAATTGAAAAATATAAATAAATAAAATTAACAAAATCATAATATCATTAATTAACAAAAATCAACCAAAAAACTGAGTGAAATTAAATAGATAATCAAAAGAAGAAGAAGAAGAAGAGTTTACCAAACGATGCCGTAGGCGCCTTTACCGATGGGCATAATAGGGGGTTTATATTTAGCAGTGACCTCAAAAATGTTCCCAAATATATTATACTGAATAAACCTGCCGTCGTGGCTAAGAGTGGCCGGAATATTTTCCATCCCGGCGGCCATTTGTGGGGGCTGTTGCTGGTGGTGTTGTGGGTCAGGTTGCAGCGACTGAGCTGCCTCCGCCATCTCGGTGTCCGCCGGCTGAGGTGGTCCACCGCCTTCCATTCTTCGCTGAAAAAGAGAAAAGAAATTGGGGTGGGTGGATTGGAAGGGTGTGAAGTACTTTATTGGTCAATAGAAGGAAAACTGCCGCTGGCGTGTTCCATCGTTTTCATTTTTACCCTTTTACTTTTCTTGTTTTCTTTTTATTTTTATTTTTTAAAGTTACTTTTTAATGAAATAATAATTATAATAATATTTTTATATTTTTTCATTAACTTAATTTGATTTTTTTTAGTTAAAAATATAAAAGGTGTGCATTATTTAAAAGAAAATACAAGGTGTATATTGATTTTTTGGTGTGGTTAAATTTAAGCCTTTTTTAGATATAAAAGACTATAAGTAGATATAGATTTGAGAGAATTAAATATGTACAATACAAGAAAGGTTAAAAAAAAAAAAAAAAAAACATAATTCAATAGAGTTGAGCTGAGAGAAGTAAATAAACAAGGATAGAACTTTAAAAGGTAATTTTTCATTGGAGTTTTGATATTCTACTGTCGACTGCCGACTTGGGTCCTTTGAACGGGCTATAAAATTAATTTTGATGAGATTAAAAACAGTGATTGATATGAAATTAATTATTTTACAGATGAGATTGAGTATTCTGCGGTGAGATTAAAATTAGTGATGGGATATGTATTTGAATTCAAAAACAACGGTAGTGGTGAGATTAATTGTAGTGAGAAGATAAAATGGCTATTAGGAATATTAGATTAAAATATATATATAATAAAAATTTAGTTTATTTAATATTTATAAAATTAATAAATATTTAAAATTATATTTATGTCAAATAATAATTTTATTAATAAAAATTATAAAAATATATCAAATAATATTTTTGTATTATTCATGATATTATTTATTTTTAATTGATTTCTATTAATTTTATAATAACAAAATTTATATATTTATTAAATTAATATATAAAAATAAAATATATATTTATTATATAATAACAAAATTTATTATATATTTATTATATTAAAAAAATTATAAAAACCCAAAAGGGTTAAAATAGTAAAAAAAAAACCCTCTAACTACCCAAATGGTAATTACGGTGCGATTAAAGCAAAAAAGTACCCCAACCGTGCCGCACAATGACTCTGTTTGATTCCAAACAAGGCTTTGGTAAAAAAATTACAAAAGCTGACCGTTGGAGGAGAGAGAGCTCAAGAAATTAAGGGCCAAGCGAAGCAAGCAAGCATATATGAATTTAATTTAATATTAATTATTATTCTCATATAGATTAGTTACAAATACAATTAAATAAATTTATATGATATATATATATATATAGTGGAAAAATAAGAGCATTTAAAATAAAATATAATTGTTTTTGTTCTTGTTCTTGTTCTTGTGGTGGTTTATCCATCAATTCAACTGCATCTTTGTGATCCATTAATCTGTCTCTTTATGATAAATTGGTAATTGTCAAATGTTAATTTCCAAAGTTTAGTTAGATAAATAAATTCTTGATTTTAACTAATATTTTTTAAAAAGTTTATTTTTTTTCAATAATAAATTTGGAAGTATTATTCTCATAAAAATTTATTAATAAAAAATAGAAATAAAAATTAATTAATATATAATTTTAAAAAATTATCAATTGGGAAAAACTTACTTTAATAAGAATTTTAATTTTTGAAAGAAAAAAATATAAAGTAGTAAATATTTTATTAAACTAATAAAAAAATAATAATTAAGGATAAAACAGTTAATTTAATAAATTATTAAAAACATATATGTCAATCACTGTTTATGATTTTAGAGTTGATACTTTTATTTTTGAGCATTACATTTATTGAAACTATTTATTAAGAAAAGATTATAAATAAAAAAAAAAATTGACAAGCTGTTGAAAATCAAGATATTATTGAAACTTTTGCAAGAATAATATGTACACACAAGATATAGATACCGCAAATTGAAAAAAAATAATATATTCTGAATTTTTTAAAATTTATTTAATAAAAAAACATTATTACTTAATATTTTATTATATATATATATATATATATATATATATACTTCATACCTAAATAACTAAAATCTGAAACACCCACTACTTGGGTGAAAATATATATATATTTTTAAAAAATTATAAGTAAAAAATATAGATAGTTTTATAAGTTGATAGTTTTTTGAGAAAATGAGTAATAGTTTTATAAGTTGATAGTTTTTTGAGAAAATGAGTAATTCTTTTGGTAGAGTGGATAGTTATTTATTTATTTTTATTTTTTTAAGAATAAATATGTATATGAAATTTGAAAAAACAAAAATATTCATACTTCATTTTTTATGTTATAATTATATTTGATTTATTTTATAATTTCACCAACTGAGTTGGTGTCACTTAACTCGTGATACCAACTTAGCCACTTCTATTATATTAGTATTAGATTATGACACACCCACTATGTAGGTGGATGAGAAAAAAAATTAATAAAAATTATGTTAAAATAAATTGATTAGTGGATAGTTATTTTTAAGAAGTAAGTAGTTTTCAAGATAAAATTGGTAAATTTTTCACAATAAAAATTATATAAAAAATTGAAAATATATTAGTACCTTTTATTTTATTATTTGATATAATAATTAATTTGATCTTTTTGTAATTTCATCAATTGAATTGGTGTCACTTGACTCGTAATATCAACTCAATAATTTATTTTATAATAGTATAAATAGATTACATCGAGTAATATATTTATGCACATAAATAAAGTTAATTCTGACACAAATCACAAATCAGTTTATAAATATAATAAATAATTATTATTATTTTCATTGTTCAAAAGTTTTTTTAATTAATATTTTTATATATAATAAATCACAGATCATATAATTTAGGATAAATTTGAAAAATATGCCTTCTAACTAACAAAAACTTGTAAATGATCGAATAATAAAATATAATTTATAAAAAGAAAATGCATAAACCAATTTACCCTTAATAAACGAAACCGTTCTTCCCTCAACTTTTTCCCTGTTTACGTTTCTTCCCTCCCCTCCACAACAGTCCTCCCGACTTTGATCCACCAAGGGAGCTCATCAGGACTCTTATCAAGGTCAGCTGGCCAATCAGTAACATATCCAAAATCTACGTTCTCACTCAAATTCAATTCTGCTTCTCTCAATCGCCACCTTTCCCCCGCATATGCTAGTAACATGGGTGGTTAAAAGAACGAAGGGTTCGTCGAAGTTCTTGCTGCTCAGCAGAGTCATGAGAACCCAAATTGGTTCCAGGTTAGTTATCATTGAAATGGGTTTTAATTTGTTTATGGTTTTTTGGGTTTTGATTTGCCAAAATTTGAGTTTGAATGTACAGGGGACAGCGAATGCGGTAAGGTAGTATTTGTGGTTGTTTGAGGAGCATAATGTTTTGGAATTCTTGGTTCTTGTTGGGGACCATAATATAGAATGGATTATGAAAAGTTTATTCAGACGCATCGAGAGACTGATGCTGATATTACTGTAGCTGCATTTCCAGTGGATGAAAAACGGGCTACTGAGAGAGAGGTAATGACTCTGTTGAAAGAGGGAATAGAGATAGAAACGATACAGAGAAAGCAATTAAACTCAAAATGAAAGAGGAATAAGTTAAGGGTATTTAGGTCTTTACAGTTTTTTTACAATAATTTTTGAATTTTTATTTCTTTTTTATAAATTATTTTACATTATTAGACCATTGAATTATTATTTTTTAATGGACAGCATGTTTTTTAAGTTCTTCCTATAATTTATTGAGAGAGAACAAATATATACATAAAAATGTTTGGATCCAATACCAAAGTCCGGATCACGTGCAGATGCAGTAGGGTTGGACGGAACCCAATTGATATAAAGTTTATTTAAGCAAATATTTTAGGGAATCGGAGTTAAAAAAACTCATACTTGTCCGACAAACGTCCGTGATTCCAAAACGATATTGATTTTTGATTCCAAAAGGAAATCACCGTGTGTAAGGGAAGGGTTTTCCCAAACAAAAATCAAAGCAGAGGGAGCCTTAAACCCCCTCAAATAACCAAAAATTCAAAACCAAAAAGGAAAAAAAAATGGCTTTGAAATTCAATCCCTTCGCCTCACAATCTCAGAAACTCCCTTCTTTTGCTCTTCCAACAAAGGCCACCCTTAGATCTCCCAAGTTTTCCATGGTCTCCACTCTTCCTTCTGGTTCCAAGTTAGTGTCTTTCTTTCTTTTTTTGTTTGATTTTTTTCCATTCATTATTATAACCTCTTTATTTTCTTGTTAAATCATGGATCTTGACTTTTTTTTCTTTAGTTATAGCTGCTTTTGGATCTGGGTCTTTGTTATTTTTTGCTAACTAACATGGCTTTCAAGAGCTCTCTTTTATGTGGTGATATCTTATGATCTTATGATCTTAATGTTTTTAATGTTTAATGGCCTCTAATCATTGAGGTATTCATGAATCTGAATAATAAAAAAATTTTGATTATACAATTTATTGTTGCCTTTTGATCCTTTTTGACATATTGATCTATGAGAATGTAATCCCCAATTCATTTTACCTAATGCAGAGAGGTTGGGAATCTGAAAAAGCCTTTCACGCCTCCTAGGGAGGTGCATGTTCAGGTCACCCACTCCATGCCACCTCAGAAGATTGAGATCTTTAAATCTTTGGAGAACTGGGCTGAGGAGAACATTCTAACTCACCTCAAACCAGTTGAGAAATGTTGGCAACCCCAGGATTTTCTTCCAGATCCTAATTCTGATGGATTTGATGAGCAAGTCAAAGAACTTAGGGAAAGGGCAAAGGAGATTCCAGATGATTACTTTGTTGTTTTGGTTGGTGATATGATCACAGAGGAAGCCCTTCCAACTTACCAAACAATGCTTAATACCTTAGATGGAACTCGTGATGAAACAGGTGCTAGCCCTACTTCTTGGGCAACTTGGACGAGGGCGTGGACGGCTGAAGAAAACAGGCATGGCGATCTACTTAATAAGTATCTCTACTTGTCTGGAAGAGTGGACATGAGGCAAATTGAGAAGACAATCCAGTATTTGATCGGATCAGGAATGGTAAGATACTTACTTGCTATACAATTTACTCACTTCTCATAGTTTAATTTTGAGACCTCAGATGCACTTGATATGCACAACTTTATTGAATCCTTTACAGTTCATTGAAGGACCTCCTTTTTGTTTCTAAGGCACAATTACTAAATTCTGTTTTCTTTAGTCTTTTGGTGGTGTTCTCTTTGTGTGTGAAGGGCTGAGAAAATCCATGCACATAGTTGTATAAAGTCATGCATGCCTTCCTTTTTGTTACTTTTCATCTTCTAATTTGGATTAACACCTTGTGAAAATGAATGCATCTTAACTTTGCACTATATCACTTCTGGAATTTCCTATATTGTGTAGAAAGTGGCTCCTAATGAGGTCTTCCTCATGTACTATAATGAAGGAGTGCAAATTAGGAGGATGATTGACATTTAATTACCTTTTCACACTCTCAATATATATATATATATACACCATTTTATATAGTTACTATCTGTCAGTGTTACACTGAGCTCTTTTCCCCCTGTTGATCAATCTTTTTAAATTCTCTTCTTTAAATTTATAGGATCCTCATACAGAGAATAGTCCTTATCGTGGATTCATCTACACAACATTCCAAGAAAGGGCAACTTTTATCTCCCATGGGAATACAGCAAGGCTTGCCAAGGATTATGGGGACATTAACTTGGCTCAAATTTGTGGTAGCATTGCCTCAGATGAAAAGCGCCATGAGACAGCCTATACCAAAATTGTTGAAAAGCTCTTTGAGATTGATCCTGATGGAACAGTCATGGAATTTGCTGACATGATGAGGAAGAAAATCACAATGCCAGCCGAGTTCATCTATGATGGCCGAGATTACGACCTTTTCGACCACTACTCAGCTGTTGCCCAAAGAATTGGGGTTTACACTGCCAAGGACTATATTGATATAGTAGAGTACCTGGTGGACAGATGGAAGGTGAAGGAGCTAACAGGACTTTCAGCTGATGGGCGTAAAGCTCAGGAGTATGTGTGTGGACTTCCTTCAAGAATTAGAAGGCTGGAGGAGAGAGCTCAAGAAAGGGTCAAGCAAGCACCCAGTATTCCGTTCAGTTGGATTTTTGATAGAGAAGTGATGCTCTAAGGGTCTCCTGCATTCGAGGAAACAAACAGGATGAAGCTGCTGCAACTTCTCTTTTAAAGGAGGAATTGTTTGGCTTTGGTTGGGGTGTAACTGTTGTTTGCTGGATGTGGTTGTGTCGTTAAATAATGCCGATAGGGGCAGCTGTAGTTTTTGATGTTGTGTTGTTTTAGATAGTGTACGACTATGTATGTGTTTTGTTGAAGCAAACAATGTTGTTATGTTGGCGATAATGTAGATGTAGTACTAGTAGTTTGCAATAATAAATTCCTTCTTATATTGGGTTTACTTCTACTTTTGAATGACAACATTTATATAGTTTACATTGATTGATATACACCATAAACATCTAATATTTGTCACTACTGCACACACAGATCAGATCCTCTCACCATTTCCATAACTACAAAACAATTTTCTTCCAAGTTCTAAATATATTTAGAAATTGGAAGATAAAATTATTTCTTTTGGTATCCTAGAATTTCAAACAATTCTCTGCACACCGAACTACGCCCAATGATCTTTCGTCAATCTGTACCTTCCTTGTACAACCCTTCAATGGCTGATTTATAGGCAGGTCTCATCAGAGAAGTATCATCCCTTTCATTATTAGGAAACATGGTGGCTAATGGTATGTATAGAAAAGGCTCCTCTCCTCTCCTCTCCTCACCTCTCCCTTTCAACTCCAACTCAATCTCAAAACCAAATAACCCAAACAAGGGACTGAAACTCGGTTAGACATATTGGAACTTGAAACGAAGAAAGCAATAACAAAAAATAAAAGGAGGGTTATATCCTTGTAGGTTTCCTTAAATATGAAGGAATAGATTTACGTATTATTGTAATTTAGTATTAATATATAATAATCAATGTATAGTATAGTCAGATCAAGCAATTCGTGTATTCTTGTCGTGTTCATATATTTTATCGTGTCATAATCGTGTTTAAGATATTTTATATTTATATAAATTTTGATACGTTAATAATTCGTATTATATAGATTTTGAGACATTCGTGTATTCGTGTCGTGTTGGTGCTTTTTTTTTCATGTCTTGCTTGTGTCGTATTTTTAATTATTTTTTTCGTATCGTATTCGTATTATATAATCATGTCGTGTCCAATATTGCCACATAATATGTTAAAGAATTGACTTTGTGTACAATTACAACTTTTTAACTAGTTTTTTATGTTCATTTTAATTTAAATATAAAAAATATTTAGTTTTATCTTAACTATTTAAATATATATCTTTTAATTTATAAATAAAACCCTATATAGTTTAACTAAATTTTAGTTTAAATTTGAAAATATAAAGCTACAAAGTTATTAAAAAGTTGTTTTCCAAAATTTATTAGTTATTAGAGATTTTTCCCCTAATAAATCTAATGCAAAAGTTAATTAATTCAATATATATATATATATATTATAAATTTAAAAATGACTAAATTTATAAATAATTATGTTCATATAATTTATAATAAAAAAGAAAATTAATTAAAAATAATATGCATTTGATTCATGTGTATTTATATTATTCAATAAATTAAATCTATATTCAAGATATTAAACTTAAATGACACTACATATTAAGTATATTTATCCACAATTAATTTGATTTAGATCTGTTCATAGATTGGACCAGGTCACAGCTCGAAAAATATAATATTTCCATACACAAGCCCGGCATGGCCCCTGAAAACCAATTTTATTATTTAAAAAATATTAAAATATTATTTCATATTAATGTTTATATATTTTTATAATTAAATTTAAATAAAAAATATTTTTAATTAATGAGCAGTAATTTGGACCAAGCCGGATCGGCCCGGATTACAAAATACTTTGTCCAATCCAATTTAATTCGGATCGAATTTGTCGGATGAACGAGTAACCGATTCATGAACATGTATAATTGGATTCATGGATATATACCATAGATTTATGAACGAGAGAGGAACATAAATATGTTTATTTAATTATTATATGATTTTTTAAAAATATAATTGATAAGCTCATAAAATATACATTTTATGCCCTTTTTATTCTTAGTTTTAGTTATATTTTCGATGTTTATCTTGTTTACTTATATTATATTTTTGAATTTTAGGTACAATAAGGAGAATGAAGTCAAAACATGTCAATAATGATGGTAAAGAACTTACAAAATCATAATCATAAGATGGAAGAAGACTTTGGAGTCAAAAAGATCAATTTCTGGTTGCAAAGCAAGAAGGCAGATTTGACCTCCGGAGCTTGTTGTAAGAAAATTATTATGTTAAAGTTTTTATTTGAAGAAACTTCATTTTGAATTTTGAAGCTGACTTGAATACCTTTCCAACAATAGTTTACACGCTTAAATCAGACAAGAAATGGTCACCCAAATCAGTCGAAGAAGTACGAGACGATACAGCAGAAAAATACAAGGCAGTATGCTTGGCGCCTAGGCGCCAAATTCCAGCGCCTAGACGCCAATAATTCGGGAAAAACCACAAAAAACTTGCCAAAAACATGATTTTTCAGCCCTAACCTTACTTGTGCGGCAATGCTTGTTCCTAGAGTTTTAAAACTCTATAAATACCATCTTTTGAGCCACAAACTAGACATCTTTTAAGGAGACTCAAGGATCATCATTAATTTTTTTCTTCTTCTCCATTCTTTTATTTTCTTTTTAGTTTTATCCTATGCTAGGCTAAACTTCTCTTTGGTTAAGGGTGATTTCAAAGCCCTAGACATGTTTTGTAATTAATTTTCAGATTCTATCTATTATTAGTTTTCTATCAAAGTTGCTTGTGTTCTTCCATAAGAATTGTTTATGATTTTTATCTTGATTTGTTTAGGATGAATACTAGATAGATCTTGATAATTATCTAATGCTAGTTTAGGAGTCTTGATCCGTGTAATTGTCTTGATTCCTATTCATAAGTGGCAATTTGTGATTAATGATTATGTTAAAATTTTCGCTAATTGCAAAGTGAAACATAACCTAAGTTAAACAATTCATGTTCATGCTTTTGTTGCTTAGATAAACCTATCTTTCTCATCATAAAACTGCTGTCAAATTAAATTTAGAGATGTTTATCCTAGGTTGTTTGATAGTTAGAGATTAAGTAGTGGCATTCGTCCTGCTTAACGACGAACTAAGAAAGGATTGGGGTAACACGGGAGGCTGTTATCTACGGTTGTTAACTTTGATAGATAATTGATGTTGATAGATCTGATTATTGATTTTTAATGATGTCTAGTGGTGGAGAATCAAACCTTAACCATGTTTTTCTCATATTTAATATTCTTTTTATTTACTTGCTTTTTACTTTCTTGTTTTCTTAATTTTTAAAACTCTTTCAAATACCCCTTTTCTTTTATTGTTTTTGAATTTAAGTTTTAAACTAGTAATTTATAAACTAGACACCAATCCCTGTGGATTCGAGCCTTGCTTCTACTATACTCTACAAGTGATATTATTTTTAGTGCAAGGTTTTAATTAAGATATACTCTTTGGAGTGCATCAAATTTTTGGCGCCGTTGCCAGGGATTGCTTTATTTAGTTTATTTGTTACTTGGTTTATTCTTATTTTCAGTTGTAATTAATTTTATTTTTCTTGTACATACAGGTTTTTCCTTTCAGAATTCAAGCAAAAAGATATGGCAGGTGCTACATCAAAACTTCAGAACCAACTAGACAATCTCATTTCCATAGTTCAACAAGTGGCCATAAGTGAGATTCAACAATCAAGGCAGTGTGGAGTCTGCTTCATGATGGATCATCCAACCAATTGGTGCCCATACTATCAAAACGATAATTTTGAACCAACCTATGATGTGGAAGGATACCAAAACCAACAAAGGTTCCACCAACAGCGGTGTGATCATTTCCCAAACACTAACAATGAGGGATGATGGGATCATTCTAATTATGGCTACTCGGGAAATTATCAAGAAATAGATCCTTATGCCAACTACAATCATCCATCGAGCTTCAATCAATCATGGTCTCAAGAACCAGATCAAGAATTAAAAGACCTTGTCAAAATTGTTGTTGCGAATGCTTTGGAATTTCAACAGGAAAGAAGGGCTCAATCTGTCTCTGATGCACTCAAAAGAATATATCTTTATTTAATCCTTGCACTAAAAATATCAATTGTAAAATATAGCAATAAGCAAGGGTCAAGTCCGCAGGGATTGATGTTTAGTTGAATAATTATTAATTTATACTTAAATTCAAAGAAAACAAAATAAAAAGAAAGGTTTTTAAAATCAGTTTAAACTAAAGCAAATAATCAAAAGAAAAAAGCAAGTAAATAAGAAGTAATCAAATATGAGAAAAGTATGGTTAATGTTTCATTCTCCACCACTAGACATCATTGAGAATCAATAATCAGATCTATCAACATCAATTAACTATCAAAATTATCAATTGTAGATAACAACAAGCTCTGCTACTCCAATCTTTCCTTAGTTTGTCGTTAAACAGAATAAACTCTCTATTTAATCTCTAATTATCAAACAACCTAGAATAAGCTCTCTAAATTCAATTTGATAACAGCTTTATGATGAGAAAGATAGGTTGATCTAAGCAACAAACACGTAAGCTCGGATTGTTCAACTTATGTTATGTTCCACTTTATAATTCCCGAAAACCCAACATAATCATGAATTACAAATTGGCACTTATGAATAGGAAATCAAGACAATTACACGGATCAAGACTCCTAAACTAGTAATAGATAATTATCAAGATCTATATAGTTCGCGACCTAAACAAATCAAGACAATATCATGAACAATATTTATGGAAGAACATAATCAACTTTGATAGAAAACTAATGATAGATAAATCTGAAAATCAATTACAAAACTTGTATAGGATTTTGAAATCACCCTTAACCAAATAAAAGTTTAGCCTTGCATAGGCATTGTCAACATAAACATGAATATTCAAAAGAAACTAGTAACAAAAATAAAATTAAACTAAGAGAAGAAGAATAAGAAGAAGAAGAAGATTGATAAATAATCAAAAGCATGTCCTAGTTGATGGCTCAAAAAATGGTATTTATAGAGTTTTAAAGTCTTGGAAACCCTTTCTTGCTGATCAAGGAAGCTAGGAGTCAAAGAAGTGAAAAATAGGCAAGTTTTACGAGTTTTGCGGTTTTTCTTGATTTTGGAGGCAGTAAAGGTGGCACCGCGGCGCCGAGTGGGCTGTCTTGGTGTTTTTGCTCGCTGATGTCGTTTTCGCGACTGCTACATTGTCTCGCACTTTGTCGGCTGATTTGGATGACCACCCGTTGTCCGATTTAGGCGTGTAAACTATCGTTGGAAAGGTATTCAAGTCAGATTCAAAAGTCAAGAGGAAGTTTCTTCAAATAATGAATTTAACATAATGTTTTCCTTGCAACAAGCTCCGGAGGTCAGATCTGCTTGATCATCTAACACTAAGAATTTGATCTTTTTTACTCCCAAGTCTTCTTCCATCTTATGATTATGACTTTATAGCCCTTTAACATCATAATTGACATGTTTTGACTTCATATCTTCCAAAATACCTATAATTCATAAAAATATAATAAAATGTAAGGAACTTTAAAGAATTAAAGCACAAAGTATAAGGAAATAATACATGAAACTGTATGAAATTAAGCACTTATCAAATTCCCTCACACTTAGTCTTTTGCTAGTCTTCAAGCAAAATTAAATAAAAACAAAATATGAAAACCTAATCTAGTCCACTTTCAATAAAAATGAGAGATAATCATTAAACAAGTCTTATAACTAATCACTAACTTAAAGAGTTTCACAAAGAACCATGCTTGATCGTAAAGGTTTTGAGTTAAGCTAACATTAACATAATATATCTCAATCAAAATAGTGCATGTTCAAACTTAATTTCAAAATCTCACATGGGATACTCTCATGATTTTCACTCTTTGAAGTAGTGGTGAAGTGTTTACACTAAATCAATCTCATGAAAACAGTTCTACCATATGCTTGCTTGTCCACCTATTCTCCACTACTTAGATCATGCAACTTCATGAATCAAGAGGTCTTTATTCAAGGTTGTAATGGGGCCAAGGGGTTGTAATGTGGTTAAAGAATAAAAGGATAAAGATATCATCAAGGTTCCAAAGATTTCATAGAGTTTAGAGACATAATAAGATCATACAAATAAAACTTCTCAAAACTCACAAAATAACATAGGCTAAATATTCATGTTGAGCCTTTGCTTCATTCTAACCAACTTTGTAACATTTTTTTCTTTAACCAAAAGTTCAAGAGATTTTTTATTTTATTTTATTTTTTATGAGAATGTATTTTTAGAATGTTCCTTTTTTTTTCTCTTGACTTTTGCCTTTCTCCTCCCCCACACTTATCTCTTGTTTCCAACCTAAATTTTCAATAGAGCAACCCTTGTTTTTGCAATATGTCTCAAACATTCTAGTCCATATTTAGAACAAGGGTAAAGATATAAATGTGTTTAGGCTAGATGTAAGATGTGGTTACCAATAAAATAGCTTAATCAATATATGCTCAAATTGGCTCACTAGGGGGGATGTTCTCTTGGAACATCAATAATGA
Organism: Fremontodendron californicum; assembly: GCA_030761205.1. NCBI lineage: Eukaryota > Viridiplantae > Streptophyta > Magnoliopsida > Malvales > Malvaceae > Fremontodendron > Fremontodendron californicum. The sequence continues at coordinate 14,285,757 of JAULJL010000023.1, forward strand.
ATGGCTTATTTGGCCCTGGTTATAATCCTAATGCCTCTATCATTTTCATGTTGTCACATGCATCAATATAGTCTCAAAAAGGTTTAAAGCAAGTTCTAGAGAATCATGTAATCATAAGAGCACTCAAGAAAGAAATTAGATTGATATGTATAATACATCAATCATATAGGCTCAAAAGTCACAAGGATGATTATACAAGTCAATATTAAGTCTAAACATGCTTTTTTCTCAATCAACATATCATATTAACATTGGATCATGAAAAATAATGATATCAAGCTTAATTATCATGAAAATCTTACCACTAATGATCAGTTTTAGACCTATTCAATTCATATCTCATCATAGTATGGAAAGTAACTAGAACACACTACAAACAAACTAAGAACAAAACAAAACTAAAGGAAATCCTAAATTCTTCCCCCCCACACTTAATTCTTACATTGTCTTCAATGTAATTCTATTATCCCCAAATATAAGAATCACGTGTAAAAGAAAAGAATTACTAATTAAACAAACTAACTAAAGAAAAACAATAAAAGATAGAAAGAAGGCGAGTAAGGAATAGAAAATCTGATTATAATATGTGCTCTCCATCCTTTTGGGTTGCCTCCCAAGAAGCGCTTGGTTTATTGTCCTCAGCCTGACTTAGACCCATGCCTTCATCCACACCGTATCCTTGAGTACTTCAAATGATCCGGTGGTGGTTCTACATCCAATGTTGGTTCCTGCAAAAGAAAAGGTAGACGGTTCTCATTAGATAAATGAAGATTAATAGCTGAAACATCAAACCTTTTATTACAAGACGGAAACACTTGCAAAGTTACCAATGCTTCCTCCACATGTTCATTTAAAACAGGTTCATCTTTAGAGATCTCCATGCCAAGGTGTTTGTTAATGTCTATATCTTTGCTACTTAACTCAAAAGGTGGTTGCACTAAAGAGTCAATTGTATCAATTGCATAAACAGAATGTACATCACTAAGGTATCTCATGGCTTCAAAGATATTAAAACGGATTACATCACCATTCCATAGTGAGTGTGCCATCATTAACATTAATTATTGTCTTGGCTGTTTTTAAGAATGATCTCCCTAATAAAATAGGTGTTGGGTTGGAAGACATCTCATCTTCCATGTCAAGCACATAAAAGTCAGCTGGAAAGACCAATTCATTAACTTGCACAAGAACATTCTCTACAACTCATGTTGGATAAGTAATAGAACGATCAACGAGTTGTAAAATAACACATATTTCTTTTCATGGTCCTAGTTTCAAAGAAGCATAAATTGAATATGGCATGACATTAATGGATGCTCCTAGGTCTAGCATAGCATGTGAAAACCTGGTGTTGCCTATTTTACAAGGAATGGTGAACATACCTGGATCCTTGCATTTAGGTGGGAGTTTCTTTTGAAGAACAGCGGACACATTCTCTCCCATACTTACTTTTTCATTCCCTTTGAACTTCCTCTTAGAAGTACACAATTCCTTCAAAAATTTTGCATATCGTGGCACTTGCTTTATGGCATCTAGTAGAGGAATGTTTACCTCAACTTTTCGGAAGGTCTCCAAAATTTCCTTCTCTTGTTCCTTATTCTTGGACTTTGCTAACCTGCTTGGAAAAGGTGAAGGAGTTACATAAGAAGGAAAAGAGGGTTTAGGGATTACCTTAGCAATTGGCTCATTGGGTTGTGAAGATGATGCATTGGTGTTGTCCACCCTTTGAGCACTATCGTTTTGTGGTGTCTCAAGCTGTTTCCCATTTTTTAGAGTTATGGCATTCACATGTTCTCTGGGATTCACTATGGTTTGGGAAGGTAATTTCCCAGAATCCCTTGCTTGGTTTTGACTGATTCCTGTTGCCATTTGTCCAATTTGAGTCTCTATTTGGCTCAAACTTGTTGCCATTTGTCTATTTGTATCCTTTATTTCCTGTTGAATTGCCTTTGTGTCTGGTTGAATTTGAATTTGATTAGTAGAGAGGGCTTTAACAAGATCTTCAAGAGAAGTACCTGAATTTTGAGTGGGTGGCACTTGTTGTTGGGTTTGATATGATTGTTGAACCCTTTGTTAATAACCCGAATGTCTATTGTCAAATGGTGGAGGAGTAGCTTGTGATTGGTTTTCTCCATAATTGAAGTTTGGATGATCCCTCCATCATGGATTGTAAGTGTTAGAGTAGTGATCATACTTTCTTGGTTGACCCAAAAATTCACCCATAGCATTAACATGTTCATTTGGATCATCTTGAAGTGTTGGACACATATAAGTTTGGTGCCCCATATTTGAACATATACCACAAGCCTTAATTTGTTGTATCTGACCTACAGCTATTTGTTGCACAAGAGAAGTCAGTTGCCAAATTTGTTGTGCAATGGATGATGTACCTACCTTATTTACTTTCTGTCGTTGTGGTGGTGGTTCATCTCTCATGTTGAACTATTGTGAGTTGGCTGTCATATTGGAGATGAGAAGTCTAACAGCTTCGGGAGTTTTATCAACTAGTGCTCCCCCACTTGCTGCATCTATCATGCGTCTCTCCATGGGCAAGAGACCTTCATAGAAATATTGGATGAGCCGTTGTTCACTTATCTGATGGTGTGGACATGATGCACAAAGTTTCTTGAACCTCTCCCAATATTCATACAAGTACTCTCCATTATATTGCCGAACCCCACATATTTCCTTTCTAATATTGACAGCCTTAAATGCTGGGAAATATCTTTCCAAGAATGCTTTCTTCATCCCATTCCATGTAGTGATAGTCCCGGATGGTAGGTAGTACAGCCATTCCTTTGCCGAATCAGCTAGAGATAATAGGAATGCTCTTAACTTTATTTGCTCTTCCGTGATTCCGATTGGTCTCATGCTAGAACATACTACATGGAACTCCTTGAGGTGTTTATTTGGGTCATCTCCTGCAAAACCATGAAAAATTAGAAAAAGATGAATCAAGCCAGATTTTAATTCAAATGCTACCTCAAGAGTAGGATACTCTATGCACAATAGTTGTTGGTCCAAGTCTGGAGTGGCTAGCTCCTTAAGAGTTTGGTTGTTTGCTGTCATCTCTCCTTGCTCCTCTTAGATAGTTTGGATCAACTCTTTGTTTGTTCTTTGGTGGGCAGCTATAAATTCTCGAATTCGCCTAAGTCCAAAGTAAGGTTCCTCTTCTTCGGGAGATTGGGACATTCATTGAAAAAGAAAATAAGAAAAATAAGTAATTAAAATAGAAAATAAGAATAAACCAAATAACTAATAAACTAAAGAAAGCAATCCCCGGCAACGACGCCAAAAATTTGATGCACTCAAAAGAGTATATCTTATTAAATCCTTGCACTAAAAATATCAATTGTAAAATATAACAATAAGCAAGGGTCGAGTCCACAAGGATTGGTGTTTAGTTTAATAATTATTAATATATACTTAAATTCAAAGAAAACAAAATAAAAGGGAAGGTTTTTAAAATCAATTTAAACTAAAGCAAACAATCAAAAGAAGAAAGCAAGTAAATAAGAAGTAATCAAATATGAGAAAAGTATGGTTAAGGTTTCATTCTCCACCACTAGACATCATTGAGAATCAATAATCAGATCTATCAACATCAATTAACTATCAAAATTATCAACCGTAGATAATAATAAGCTCTGCTACCCTAATCTTTCCTTAGTTTGTCATTAAATAGAATAAGCTCTCTATTTAATCTCTAATTATCAAACAACCTAGAATAAGCTCTCTAAATTCAATTTGATAACAACTTTATGATGAGAAAGATATGTTGATCTAAGCAACAAACACGTAAGCTCGGATTGTTCAACTTATGTTATGTTCCACTTTGTAATTCCCGAAAACCCAACATAATCATGAATTACAAATGACCACTTATGAATAGGAATTACACGGATCAAGACTCCTAAACTAGCAATAGATAATTATCAAGATCTATCTAGTTCGTGACCTAAACAAATCAAAACAATATCATGAACAATTTTTATGGAAGAACATAATCAACTTTGATAGAAAACTAATGACAGATAAATATGAAAATCAATTACAAAATTTGTCTAGGGCTTTGAAATCACCCTTAACCAAATAAAAGTTTAGCCTTGCATAGGCATTATCAACATAAACATGAATATTCAAAAGAAACTAAGAACAAAAATAAATAAAACTAAGAGAAGAAGAATAAGAAGAAGAAGATTGATAAATAATAAAAAACATGTCCTAGTTGGTGGCTCAAAAGATGGTATTTATAGAGTTTTAAAGTCTTGAAAACCTTTTCTTGCTGATCAAAGAAGCTAGGAGTCAAAGGAGTGCAAAATAGGCAAGTTTTACGAGTTTTGCGATTTTTCTCATTTTGGAGGTAGTAAAGGTGGCACCACGGCGCCGAGTGGGCTATCTTGGTGTTTTTGCTCGCTGACGTCGTTTTCGCGACTGCTACACTATCTCACACTTTGTCGGCTAATTTGGATGACCATCCGTTGTCCGATTTAGGCGTCTAAACTATCGTTGAAAAGGTACTCAAGTCAGATTCAAAAGTCAAGAAGGAAGTTTCTTCGAATAATGAATTTAACATAATGTTTTTCTTGCAACAAGCTTCGGAGTTCAAATCTGCCTGATCATCTAACACTAAAAATTTGATCTTTTTTACTCTCAAGTCTTCTTCCATCTTATGATGGTGACTTTATAGCTCTTTAACATCATAATTGACATGTTTTTACTTCACCTCTTCCAAAATACCTATAATTCACAAAAATATAATAAAATGTCAATGAACTTTAAGAATTAAAGTACAAAGTATAAAGAAATAATACATGAAAATGTATGAAATTAAGCATTTATCAGTCTCCACTCAACTATGGACACAACAACAAGATCTTTTTCAAACCCCAACACAAAATTCAGGTACTTCTTTGGAAGATCTTGTCAATTCTCTTACTACTAGCCAATTGCAACTTCAACAGGAAACAAGGGAAAGCATCCTGAATTTGGAAAAGCAAATGAGCCAATTGGCTAGTGGTGTGGCGCGATGGGTAGAAGAAGGATCTGAGGAACTACATGAACAACTCCCTTCCCAAATTATGATTGATCCAAAGGAGAATGTTAGTGCCACACAACTTGAGGATGAATCAGAAAATCCAAGGAAACCCGAGGATGAGAAAGAACTAGAGATGGATTTACTTCTTGAAGATAATGAAGCTTCAATTTCAAAGGAGAGTATTTCAGCACCTGAGGTAACTTTTAAGGTTCCAATTTTACTAATGTTTCTTCTCCATTTTTTCCTAGTAAATTCGCAAAGTTCAAGGAGGAGGAATATGAACAACACATGCAAGAAACCTTAAACAGTTTTGTTTGTGGATGCCATTCAACAAGTACCAAAAGTTGCACCATTCCTTGATGAGTTATGCACCACAAAGGATGATGGAATAATACTTGTAATGGAGAATGCATCCACTATTGTGCAAAGAAAGCTTCCTATCAAACGCACAAATTTGGGAAGCTTCATTTATGAGCCTGACAAGCCTAAAAAGCCAAGAAGGGGTGTTAGTTAGGTTCAAAACACTAACTCCAGTGTTAATTGGGAAGGCAACCTAATTAATGAAGAAATTATCAACCTGCCAAACCAGATTTGTTTTCTCTTTTGTGCTTTGTTTTAATTTTATACATATATATATATAGTGTTCTTTAGTTATTTTTCTTCTTTTATTTATTATTTCTTTTCTCTTACATATAATTCTTGCATGTGGGGTGATAGTATTACATTGAGGACAATATAAGAATTAAGTGTGGGGGGAAGAATTTAGGATTTCTTAGTTTAGTTTCTTAGTTTAGGTTGTCAATTTTTTTTTTTTTTTTTGTTTTGAGTCTTTTTAGTGTGTTTTTGTTCCTTTTAATATAATGATGAGATATGAAGTATGTAGGTCTAAAACTGGTTATTAGTGATAAGATTTTCATGAAAATTGAGCTTGAATACTATTTTTCATGGGCCAATGATAATATGATATGTTGATTGAGAAAGAAGCATGTTTAGACTTAATATTGACTTGTATAATCATCCTTGTGAGTTTAGAGCCTCTATGATTGATGCATTATACATATCAATCTAATTTCTTTCTTGTGTGCTCTCATGATTACATGATTCTCTAGAAACTTGCTTTAAACCTTTTTGAGACTATATTGATACATGTGACAACATGAAAATGATAAAGGCATTAGAATTATAACCAGCGCCAAATAAGCCATCCATTATTGATGTTCCAAGAGAACATCCCCTAGTAAGCCAATTTGAGCCTATATTGAATAAGATATTTATTTGGTAATCACATCTTGTACCTAACCTAAATATACTTATTTATATCCTTACCCTTGTTCTAAAGATGGATTAGAATGTTTGAGACATATTGCAAAAACAAGGAAGATCTATTGATAATTTGAGTTAGAAACAAGAAATAAGTGTGGGGGGAAAGAAAAGAAAAGTCAAGAGAAAAAGAAAGGCAACATTGCAAAAATACAATTCCATTAAAAAAAAAATTAATCATCTCTTGAACTTATAGTTAAAGAAAAGAAAAAGAATGTTACAAGGTTGGTTAGAATGAAGCAAAGGCTCAACATGAAATATTCAGCCTATGTGAGTATGTACTTCCAAGGAATATTGAGAAAGTTCTATTTGCAAAATCTTATTTTGTCTCTAAATTCTATGAAGTCTTTGGAACCTTTGTGAAATCTTTTTCTTTTTATTCTTTAATCACATTGTTACCCCTTGGCCCCATTACAACCTTGATTAAATACCTCTTGATTCTTGAAGTTGTATGATCTAAATAGTGAAGAATAGGTGGACAAGCAAGCATATGGTAGAACTATTTTCATGAGATTGATTGAGTGTAAACACTTTACCACTACTTTAAAGAGTGAAAGTCATGAGAGTATCTCATGTGAGAAGTTGAGATTAAGTTTGAATATGCACTATTTTTATTGAAATATGTTTATGTTAATATTGGCTTAACTCAAACTATTTACATTCAAGCATGATTTTTTGTGAAATTCTTTAAGCTATTGATTAGTTTATAAGACTTGTTCAATGATTATCTCTTATTTATATTGGAAGGATTAGGAGTAATTATATTTAGTATATTTTAGTTTTTTTTTTCTTATGTCTCCAACGTTTGTGGGTATCATCCTAGTAAACCCTCACGAGACTAAACTCGTCCACTAGGGACACCTAGGGGTTTAAAGGCTTGTGTCACATGCTAAGTGCCATCGTGATTTCCTACGAAAGTGGATTAGATTAGATTTTCTTAAATTTTGTTTTATTTTGTTTTGCTCGAGGGCTAGCAAAAAGCTAAGTGTGGGGGTATTTGATAAGCTCATAAAATATATATTTTATGCTCTTTCTATTCTTAGTTTTAGTTATGTTTTTTATCTTTATCTTGTTTACTTATATTATGTTTTTGAATTTTAGGTACAATAAGGAGAATGAAGTCAAAAGATGTCAATAATGATGGTAAAGAGCTTACAAAATCATAATCACAAGATGGAAGAAGACTTTGGAGTCAAAAAGATCAATTTCTGGTTGCAAAGCAAGAAGGCAGATTTGACCTCCGGAGCTTATTGTAAGGAAATCATTATGTTAAAGTTTTTATTTGAAGAAACTTTCTTTTGACTTTTGAAGCTGACTTGAATACTTTTCCAACAATAGTTTACACGCTTAAATCAGACAAGAAATGGTCACCCAAACCAGCCGAAGAAGTGCGAGACGATGCAACAGAAAAATACAAGGCAGAATGCTTGGCGCCTAGACGCCAAATTCCAGCGCCTAGAAGCCAATAATTCGGGAAAAACCACAAAAAACTTGCCAAAAACATGATTTTTCAGTCCTAACCTTACTTGTGCGGCAAGGACTTGTTCCCAGAGTTTTAAAACTCTATAAATACCATCTTTTGAGCCACAAACTAGACATATTTTGAGGAGACTCAAGGATCATCATTAATTTTCTTCTTCTTTTTCTCCATTCTTTTATTTTCTTTTTAGTTTTATGCCTATGCTAGGCTAAACTTCAAGCCCTAGACATGTTTTGTAATTAATTTTCAGATTTTATCTATTATTAGTTTTCTATCAAAGTTGCTTGTGTTCTTCCATAAAAATTGTTTATGATTTTTATCTTGATTTATTTAGGATGCATACTAGATAGATCTTGATAATTATCTAATGCTAGTTTAGGAGTCTCGATCCGTGTAATTGTCTTGATTTCCTATTCATAAGTGGCAATTTGTGATTAATGATTATGTTAAAGTTTTCGCTAATTGCAAAGTGCAACATAACCTAAGTTAAACAATTCATGTTCATGTTTATGTTGCTTAGATCAACCTATCTTTATCACCATAAAGCTATTGTCAAATTAAATTTAGAGATGTTTATCCTAGGTTGTTTGATAGTTAGAGATCAAGTAGTGGCGTTCGTCCTACTTAACGACGAACTAAGGAAGGATTGGGGTAACACGGGAGGTTGTTATCTACGGTTGTTAACTTTGATAGATAATTGATGTTGATAGATCTGATTATTGATTCTTAATATGTCTAGTGGTAGAGAATGAAACCTTAACCATGGTTTTCTCATATTTAATATTCTTTTTATTTACTTGCTTTTTACTTTCTTGTTTTCTTAATTTTTAAAACTCTTTCAAAAACCCATTTTCTTTTATTGTTCTTGAATTTAAGTTTTAAACTAGTAATTTATAAACTAGACACCAATCTCTGTGGATTCGACCCTCACTTCTACTATACTCTACAATTGATATTATTTTTAGTGTAAGATTTTAATTAAGATAGACTCTTTGGAGTGCATCAATAATCTAGTGGAACATATGAATAATATATATATATATATATGTATTTCAAATTTAGAGTCAATAATCTTTTTTTTTTTTTCCAAACAATATCATTAATTATGAAACGTTAAAATTGTTATCTTACACAACCCACGAAAGAGATACTATATTTCTGTAGTTATAATATACTTAGTTTATTATAAATACAAAATTAATTTTAAATTATCAAGTTAATAATAATAAATCTTGTACAATTTTCTTAATAAAATTTATAGTTTTAAAAATAAATCAAATATTTCAATAACAAGTTGGCTCTTTTGATACATTCCATGTTTTAATCCTATCCTTTGAGCAAAGAACAAAAAAAAAAAACTTTAATCGTTAATCATTAATCATTATCATTTCCGAACTAACTAGTCTCACAGAAATGGTGAGGTATGTAAGGCAGAAGACGCAAGGAAACAAAGTACAAATATCTGCACGGTTTCACAAACAAACCAAAAGGGAAAAAAAAAATGGCTGCAGCTTGTTCTTCTTCTTCTTCTCTTTTCTTCAATCAGTTGACTTCCCCTCTCTGCAACTTCGAGAAGAAGCTATCCTCTGACTTTTCTCCCGACACTCTTAAACTGAGTTCTTTTGGACCCACCACCAACTCTGCCATTGCTTCTCTGAGATTGAAGAAGCTGAGTTATGGGAAGGGATCATCTTCTGGTTTCTCTGTTGTATGTAAAACTGTGTCGGTTAAGCCTGACACTGAGATCGAAAGACTTAACATTGCTGATGATGTTACTCAGGTCTCATTCTTATGCTTTATTTGATATTTATTTCTTGAATTTTATTGGATTTGGGCAATGGGTTGCTTTTGTTTTTAAAAATTTTGAATTTCAGTGTTTTGTTTGTATGTAATTCTGAAGTGGGTTGACTTTGTTTGTTGGAAAATTTTAAGTTTGCTTTGTGGGGTTCTTGGTTTTAGTACTATATGTTTTATTGGTATATTTTATGTGAACTAAAGTTTGAGAATTTGTTAAGATTTATTGGGATATTATTTTCTTTTTGGTGTAATTTATGACGGGTTTTATGTTTTTCAAATTTGTGTTTAAATGAATTATTGTATAATGTTTTTGATGCTAATGTTAATGTAACTGCTAGTGGTATTGTTGGAGGCAATGTTACTTTGTGGGATTGGTTGCCTTGGTCTTTAACTTGTAGAGGAGCCCGGTGGTAAAACAGTTTTTAACTGGCACCAAGTAACAAATATTTTTATGGATTTCAATTGTTCTATGATTCCAACTTTAATTTGTGTATTAGGCTGGGTGAATTAATGAAAATAAGAACCACAAAAGTTGAAAGGCTATTTTGCATTTGTGTCTGTAATAGTGTTAGATAGCATTAAAATTAGCTCATTTGAATTTTCTTTGTTTCTTTCATCAGGATGTCATATGTCTGAATGAGTTAAGACTAGTTGTTCTGCTCCTAGAAAGATTATTTCTTCAATTTATGTCTAGAAATAATTCACATTACCAAAATAAATTGGAAAGTTAGATCTTTTTTTGCTGGTCTATTGTGTTATATGAGGGAGTTTGGTTCTATTAATTAGTTTTCTTCTCTCAATTCTTCTTAGGTAATAAAGAGATAAGCCACAGGATAATGATCTGAATATGTTCTCTGACATAAATATAAAGCGTGCATTCATAATTTCATATTATTACCAGTTGGGGGGGGGGGGGGGGGAGAAAGGGTGTTTTTTAATACCATAGGGGATATTCAAGATTCGGGATGAGTTGTTTGATTTGGTTATCTGAAAATTTTCAAGCTGCTTTTTGTCTACTAATTTCTTGTTAATGGTCTTAATTTACTATTGCCCTCCTTTCACTTTCTCATTGTGACTGGTCATTCCATCTGATAAAAGTACAGGGCTTGAGTCTTGTTCTTCAATATGAAACCATTTACCTTTTTTCTTGGAGCATGAGCTATCTGAATGGAGAAAAGTGAACTCCTATGAATCTATTGATCAATGCACCTTTTTCTTTCTTCTTGTGCTTTATTTCATTATTTATTTTGTTGTATTGATTGTTTTGTAACAGCATATTGGGAAAACACCAATGGTGCACTTGAACAATATTGTGAAGGGCTCTGTTGCAAATATTGCTGCCAAGCTTGAGATCATGGAGCCATGTTGCAGCGTGAAGGACAGGTGGCCAAACTTTTCGTAAGCATCTTGTAGCTTCTATGCATAGTTAGCAAGCTCGTTGTTTGCGAATAGTTAAAAGGCATTACCATGAGATTTAGAAGAGAATGGCTATAGATTTTGTTGAACCCTCCGCTTATTTTTTTGATAATTATTACATTGTTATGGATGCTGGTAAAAGGGTATCTTTTAAGGTGAGTTCAACCTGGCAACTGTTCTAAAAAACTATATGCGCACGTAGATAACTAAGTTCTTTTCTAGCAAAATTTATTCATATATGAAGTTAATATCCTAATGAAACTTCCGGAATCTCTTGGGTGAGGCTTAATTGCTGCTATCTATTTCGTCATTGAAAATTTTTAATCCTAAAGAAAAACAGGAAATTAATATCATTTATTATTGGTTTCAGGATAGGGTACAGTATGATTGCTGATGCTGAGCAAAGAGGAGTTATAACACCTGGAAAGGTAATGGAAGGTAGACAGAACTTCTGTCTATGTGCAGTCAATGTATATAACAACTAAATATATAGTCAGATTTGCTTTCTCATACTGTTTTAAATATATTGGCTCAATTTTGGCATTCTTGGATAATGGTCTTCTCGTATAGGCAAGGTGGAGTTCTATTTTAGGCATAGGGTCCCATTGTTAGACCAATCTGCTGCTATTTCAGCAATCTTGAGTTCATGTCTAATGTCAGGATCAATTGATTTAGGCTGTCCTGTTACTGAAAGAGTGCCCTACCTACATAACTTAAGGTCACAAATGACATGCAGCCCCTTATAGATGCCTGCATTTTAGTATATCATCACACCAGTAATTAGGCATCTTTCAGGTTTGACCTATTTGCTCCTGCATGGACTAATGGCCCTGCTTTTCCATCTTATTTTCTGTTCATTTATTAAATGGTTTCTAGTGTGAAATCCTGTTATGTTTTATCTCCAATGGCTTTCATGGCTCTCTATTGTTGTCCACTTATGAAATAGGGCTTGTGCTTCACTTTGACTGGAAAAATGTAATACAGTTCAATTATTTCTTTTCTTTTTATTATGTATATAATTGCATTTGGGAAAGCATGATTGAAATTACAAAATTACCTTCTAGATCATTCCTTAATCTCCATAGTGTCGAACTCATTTGTGAGTGTTACCTGTTACATGCTGTTGAATTGATTTGGGTAATTATGGCATGTTGCTCACTGTTTTTTCTTCAATATTTTCAGAGTATTCTTGTGGAACCTACAAGTGGAAACACAGGCATTGGCCATGCATTCATAGCTGCCTCAAAAGGATATCGACTCAGATCTTGACAATGCCTGCATCAATGAGTTTGGAAAGAAGAGTTCTTTTGAAAGCATTTGGAGCTGAGCTTGTTTTAACTGATTCAGCTAAAGGCATGAAGGGGGCAGTTCAAAAAGCTGAAGAGATTTTGAAAAGCACACCCAACGCCTACATGCTTCAACAATTTGATTATCCAGCAAATCCTAAAGTTTGTATTTGCAACTCCTTATTATTACCTTGTTGAATTTTGTGGCTTTAGGTAAAATGCATGTTTCCTTTTGCAGATACACTATGAGACAACTGGTCAAGAGATCTGGGAAGACACCAAAGGGAAAGTGGACATTTTTGTTGCAGGGATAGGAACTGATGGAACCATATCTGGAGTTGGTCGGTTCCTTAAAGAAAAAAAATCCTACAATCAAGGTGATCATTCCCCTTTTATCAAACCCCGAATGGCATTTATATCACATGCCTTTGTGAACATTATGCGTTCAATTTTAGAGAAATGTTTTAGAAAATTTATCATCAAAGAAAAGTAAATTTGGAGCATCTCCTACTATTGATTGTCTTGGCAAGAAGGGCCTTGCCTTCTTTTGCAACTGAATCATTGACTGTTTGTATTTGACTTTGGATTATCAGGTTATTGGTGTGGAACCTATAGAGAGCAACATACTTTCTGGTGGAAAGCCCGGTAAAAGTAGATAATTTTTTTAATATAACTCTATTTTCATGTGCCAATTTTTAGGAATATGTATCTTAGATTGACACTACTTCACCTTCCCCCCAAGAAATACAGGTCCTCATAAGATTCAAGGGATTGGGGAGCGGGTTTTGTACCTAGGAATTTGGACTAAGATGTGGTTGATGAAGTTATATAGGTCTGAGTTTTATTTTCCTTCTTCCTGGTTCATTGTTTGTGACTTCTGTAAGTCAATTTTTTGATGGCCTTATTATCAATAAAGCAGTAATTGAGGGTTTTCTTTCTATTAAGTTTCTCTTATATATGGTTTCAGTTCATGAAGTTTCTTTTTTGTTTTAGTTGATACAGTTTAAATGAAATTTGCAAAGAACAGTCTTTTTAAAGTTGATTAACCAGTAAGATGGTCAAGTTTAATTGAAGCACTTTTTTTTAAGTTGCATAACTTTTTCTCCTTTAAATAAGTGGACAAATTAATTCATGCAGCTTCAGGTGAGGTGATGTAGTTGGAGGTATAGCATTTTCATATTTAGTGGCTGATCTCAGCACATGAACTTAAATGCTGTGCAATGAGTATAGTTTTCTTTAAAGATAATTGTTTAAACCAAAGGCTATGAACTACCTGCTTTTTATATTAGCAAAGTGTAGAGAGTTCTTTGGTAGGAAGAGGAAGCGTTGCAAACAAGTGAAACAGGATGTTGCGGGGAGGCGGCGGAGAGGAAGACTGGAGCAGACCCTGAAGTATTGAGCGCAGCGGCAGGTGGTGGTAAGTAAGGCGAAGGAAGTAAGGAGATGGCAGAGCAAGGCTGAGTATGCCTAAGAACAAGGCTAAGGAGAGAATTGGATAAGAGAGAATTGCAGAGAGAACTTCAAAGAGAAAGTTTGCTCAAATGCCAAAAGTCCCTCAAATGAGTTATGGGAGCTCCTATTTATAGGTGTCAAGAATTGGAGTTATATATCACAAGTATTGAATAGGAATAATGATAGAAATTGTCAAGTTACTAAGGTATTAATACTTTGTTTGATGGGAGTTTAGATTGTTGTTGGTAATGGTGAGTAGTGAACAAGAGTCCACTATCTGTTTCTGAAAGAAAGGGAGAAACACTCATACTTCAGGGAAAGGTTAAGAGAAAATCTCTTAACTATCTCCATATCTGATCCACCAAGCCAAGCTATCCGGAACATCCCAATAGTGGAATTAACCCAAGAACCCTGCCATATTTCAGAGTTATTTCCCATTAATACTTTGTTTGATGGGAGTTTAGATTGTTTTTGGTAATGGTGAGTAGTGAACAAGAGTCCACTATCTGTTTCTGAAAGAAAGGGATAAGCACTCATACATCAGGGAAAGGTTAAGAGAAAACCTCTTAACTATCTCCATATCTGATCCACCAAGCCAAGCTCTTTGGAACATCCCAATAGTGAAATTAACCCAAGAACCCTGCCATATTCCGGGGTTATTTCCACTTCTTCTGTTTCGGTGAAGTAGCATCAGGCGGAACGTCTTCTGTAGAATACTTCTCGGTAAAGGTCCCTTTCCATGAGAGTCTTGTTCTGTGAATGACTTGTTCCATGAAAGTGCTATTTCTGAACAGGAGCTATTCTAAACATGAGTTGTTCTGAACAAGAGCTGTTCCGTACAAGAGTTGTTCCGAACAAGAGCTGTTCTGAACAAGAGCTGTTATGAACGGAAGCTGTTCCGAACAAAGAACTTCCACTGAAGCACTTTCTGCGAAGCGACCTTATTACTTGTTCTGGAATACCTTTGCTATTGTACACAGAAGTGCAATTTCCTGTAAAACAACTTTATTTCTCTCAAAGAAGAGATTATATATTAGTAGTCAAAATCGAGTATCTACACAAAGTATTATATAAAATATAATTCAATTTGATTTGATTTGATTTGGGTTTTTTCAGTTACTATGTTAATGATTTAAATGGTGGAGAATGTTGGTTTCTAAGATCTGTCTGACCTCACCAGATATAAAACTGAAAAGGAAAAGGAAAAGATAAAAAAAATGGAATTCAACTGGTGCTATCTAAGTGCAGGTTTCATGTATGGCTCTCTTGTCAAGCATATTTCTCATAAACCTAACCAGATAAAACTGAAAAAGGAAAAGATAAAAGAAAAATGGAAATAAACTGGATCTAGTTTCTGGTTTCGTATCAAGATATTTCTCATAAGTCCATGTGTTTCAAGTCAAATTAGAAGTCTAAATTGCATGTTCAATTGCAAGCTTTTATTTTGTCATGTATACCTACTGATAGATTTAACATGACAGATATCCAGTGATGAAGCAATTGAAACTGCAAAGCAATTAGCCCTTCAGGAAGGCTTGTTGGTAAGTTCTTTTTCTTTAACTTTACAGTGACTTCAAAGTCTGCAGGGAAAGCAAAAGTGAATGACGGTCCTTAACAGACGTTTACTAATTTGTAATCATCCCATTCTTGAAGCAAGCAATAGGAAGTTAATACAAATGGAAAGAAGTCATTTTCTTTTCTGGTACATATGAGGTCCAAAGGGGAGGGGAGATTTGAACCTTGGACCTTAGCCCTCCTAAAGAAAGGCAACACCTGTTAGGCCAACTCTAGCTGGTTGTTGGAAAGAAGTCATGTTAAAACTACAGAAGGAGAGGTAGAAGGAAAAATAAATATTACTAATTTAATAAGACTAATTTTTTCTCCTTCTTAAACTAAAGTTGGTTTGATAGACTATTTAGGACAGACATTTACAGACTGGTCCACTAGTAGGCTTGTTTTACTCAAGGAAATGACAATCTTTTATACTAACAAGAATGGGGGAACTGTATCCTGTTGATTAAGTTTATTATCTTTGCATCTGGTTTTCTCCAACTTAAGATTAGTGATAGCTGGATGTAGGGCCGTAATGTAGTTGGGTCTAGCTGAGTATTTTTCTTTCCCTGGCTCAGCTTGATCTCAAAAGGGCATTTCCGGCTCTGCTCGAGTTTGAACTGAGGTTTAGCTAAGCCTGTACAACCTGGTCCAACAATTTACCCAAGCTCAACCCGGCCCAGCTTGGTTGGCTTGCCATTCTAGTAAATTCTTCTTTTTCTCTAGAAATTCTTCATTACCCTTGGCTCAAACAGAACAACTTGGCATGAGAAATCTTAACCACAAAACCAAAAGAATTTCATGGTAGCATAGCTATGAATGAGAGAATTGATCGGAGAAAAAGCACCCTAAATCAAGTAAACAACCTAAAAACCTGTCACGTATAACTGACGAGGAGAATGATGGTTCAGTTAGTTCCTGAGAGGAACCCAACTGCTCCCTTCATTACCCTTTTATCTTTTTCAATCTATCTATCTCTCCGTTCTTGCTGTGTCTATGTTGAATCTCCATCTTTCTTGTTTTTCTGTTAACTGGAAGATGAAATATAAACAATCGTAAGGTCATTAAGAAAACAAGCATTATCTTTAGATGTGAGTTTGTATAAGACTTTTGAAACCCTAGGGAAAATTAAAACAAAATGAATAAAGAAAAAGAAGAGAGCAAAATAAACAGACGATTGAGTTCTCTTTGTCTCATCTCGTGTTCTACTTGTGCTATATACCATTCCTTCATTACTAATTTGATTCATTATATTATGTAATGTCAGGTTGGCATATCCTCTGGGGCAGCAGCAGCTGCTGCAATGAAGGTTGGGAAAAGACCCGAGAATGCTGGGAAGCTGATTGCGGTGAGTTATTTTGCATACATTAAGAACTTGAGCTGCAGTGTTAAAGGAAGAATACTTGTATATGGAAATTATAAACATCAAATATAACTTGGAAGCTTGTTGAAGTACATGTATAAAATTTTATTCTTGCCAAGAAATTGAATGAAGATTCCAGATCAACTCAGAGAGCTACCTAGGATGAAATCAATCCTGAACTTATGTTTTGCATGTGTGTGTTGTGGGATGTGGTGGAAAAAAAGTTATGGAGGTGTCGTAATTTTGGTAGACTAGGAATGACATATATTAAACAATTGTGTCACAGAGAATGACTGGGTGATATTAAATAATGACATGAATTAAGCTTTGCTAATTTTAAAATAAGCTGGGGGTGGGGGATAAAAGCTTAGAATAATAAACTTTGGATTAACGGTGATGCTGTGAAGTTGGCTGGTAGTCTGCTAGCGAGTTGCCTGGACTTGGTCCTCCTTTAAATAAAATAAAAAAAGACCTGATATGAACATGTCTGACCTGAAGCCAAACCCTTATGTTGTGGTGCTATTTCACCAAATTGCCTAATTTAGCTGTTTTATTCCCAAACCTTACCCCTTCCCTCTTCTTCTTTTCGTTCATTTCTTGGATGCACATGTGCGTTCATATATGCTTGCTCAAAGTTTTTTATTTTATTTTTTATTTTGGCCAAATGCTCATAGTTCATTACATGCATACACGTCTGTGTGTGAGAGGAACTAATAAAAGCAAAAATGACTAACTGGCGGCTAATAGTTTTGACCTGTATTCTTAATTGGCTTGCCTGATGGTCTATGTCATAGTGGATTTTAAAAGCAAAGCATGATTCCCACTATTTACACTTTCTTTTACTTTTTTGACATTAACAATCAGGAGAATTCTAAAAGCATGGGTTCCCACTCTTAACACCTTATCTTAATTTTTGGCATTAGCAATCAGAAAATCAGTTGCATATATAGGTATTACGTTTAGGTCATCTCTCACCAAAAACATATATGAATTATCAACCAATTGTTTGAACAAATATTGTATGCTTTTCTTCTTTTTGGTAGCTACACATCCATTTTCAAACATGTCTCTTTCGATTTGCCGCCAGTCTTTAACTTTAGCCAGCATAAGTTGGAATTGGAGATTCGAATATATTATCTATGATATAACTCATGAGAATATAAATACTTTCAGGTTGTGTTTCCAAGCTTTGGCGAACGATACCTGATCTCCTCCGTACTTTTCCAGTCTATTCGTTCGAGATGACTGTGAGAAAATGCAGGCAGCCTGAACCATGAAGTCTCCCGTATTTTTTGTCGAAGATTTTGGACCTTTTGGTAATGGTATGTATAGTGTATACCATATGTACACCATTGAGAAGACCTTTACTTAAAATTCTTCAACTATGAGTGTTATGATGACAGCAGTAAAATACTAAGATTTTTGACTGGAATTCTTCTGCAATTTCTTAAACAAAGTTGTCTTTTGGTATTTGACTGTTACAGATGTTCTCAAATATAAACAGAAAAGAAAAAGATTGAAAGCTGCTCTTCTACTTGCTACTCACATTTCCTTACCGGGAAATTTCACTTGTTTTTTACTGTACTTGATGATATTTGTTAACAAGAATAACCCTTAAATTTCTTCAAATTCTTGAATACATATGGCAAAAAGATTGAAAGCTTAAGGAAGATGAAAGGTTCTAAGATTTTTTAGAGTGAATATTGAATCCGGAGCAAAAAGACGTATTATTACTTACGTTTCTGAGTATTACTATTGTTTTGGTCATTCAATATCTTTAAGGTTGTGTTTATCTGTTTAATTTGGTCATCACAATGGTGATGTCTAGATCTGTCCGGATCGTTGTTCAAAATTTTTTTTAACTTAAGCTTGGGGGTGGATCGGTTCGAATTCATTGTTCACAAAATATTATAAATTATTATTTTTATATTTATAAACGGTAATTCGAGCTGAATTGAATTAGAAAAATCTATGTCTAGACCCGACTTTTGAACCTGTTTATGTTCGTGTGGTACTAAAATAATTATAAAGAAATTTAAATTTCTTTTATTATTACGTGGCAAAACAACTGATGATTAGATTTATCCAAAGATTGGATTATTGTCCAGTTAGGTTTGGATCGGGTTTTAAATATGATATTTTAAGTTCGATCCAAATTATTATTTAGTTAATAATAATTTTTTTTTAATATTTTAATATATTTTGAACAATAAAATGAGTTTTTTCAAATTTGACGGATCAAGTAAAAATTTTACTATGCAAATCTAGTACGATTGATGGACAGCACTTGATTAAAGGACGGTGACAGAATCTTTTATCATTCAAAGAATGAGGTGATCAAACAACAATAATTATAAACATTGATGGTTAAAATTTTCAAAGTTTGATGATTAAAATAGAAAACCTCAAAAATTAGATAATTCAAAAGGCATTTTACTCTTTTTCTAACGGATTATTATCTTGTATACTGACAGTGAAGTTTTTTAATTCTACAAACGAGATTAAAAAATTTCACATGTTTTTAAGTTATATTTAAAAAAAATAAAAAATACATTTTTTTTAATAAAAGGAAAGAGTAATTCTTTAGGTTTTGAGAAGTAGATAGCTAGAAACAAAACTTGGTTTGAATTAGCTACTATTCCATCATCACTGTTATAATTAAGCTTCTTAATAAAATAATTTTAGAGGGCTGCTGGCTGCACATGCTCGACAGCACATGTTCAAATAAAAGTTCTAACTTTTGAAGAAAAAAATGAAAAGAGAAGTCAGAGAGGTCCCCCTATATATCCTAAACTTATAGGTTATAAATAATAATAAAAAAAAAAAATAGTGGTGGAGAAATAATTTGAAGTTGTTTAATTAGTCATATTTTAACATTAAAATTTCCAAAAATATATATTTGTTTAAGTTTATGTTGTTTTGTCTTGACTTTTCAAGCATGATGATGACCAAAAAACAACTTTGCTATGTGGATTCCAAGCATGCAATGCATAAACACTGTTTTATTGATCGTTGATGGATCCATGACTAACTCATATTTTACTATTATTATGGTTTTGCTTAATACAAAGAAAAAAAAAATGGAATTCGAAAGAAAGGACCACTTTTTTTTTTTGGTCTTTCTTTACAGCCATCTTTCTTTCCATAGTAGGGATTTATAAAAGAATTAAAAAAAGAAAAGAAAAGAAAAGAAACCTAGCTAGCATATGTTGAAAAATCAACTTCTCCAAGAACTAGTATTTTTTAGTTTGATTTAATTATAAATTATATATTAAATTTTATTCAATTATATGTTATTTATTTGTTTGGTGTTCATTGATGTCTAATTATACCCAATTTGATAATTATATATCATTTATATGTTTGAGAGAATTATTAATATGTAATTGTATTTTTCACTTATTGATTTGGTTATTATAGACCGACAATCCATCATACTTTCTAAATTCTTGGATACCTCAATACTAATTGAGGAATATACAAAATTCATCCTTAAAAATATATATTTTTTTATTTTGTTAAAAAAATTCAATGATAAAAAAAAAAAGAGTTTTTGAATGACCAATGCTTTATGAGTATTTTTTAAAATTATTATATAAAATAATATTTTTAACTAATGTATTGAAAATTATCACATTATTAATCATTGTATTTACAGTAAAAATATTATTGTATAAATAACATTTTAAAAAAGGTTTCCTTAAAATAATTCCCACATCAACAGTATAATATATATATATATGAGAGAAAATATCCACTTATACTAGTATAAAACTAAATTAGTTTTACGCACATCCGTAACTTTTTATGCGATTTATATTTTAACAAACCAACCGTTAGATTTAACAATATAATTATATTCATCGTGTACGTAAAGTTTTGAATCAATCCGATATCTCTATCATATCAATCCAGTATATTGTCTTTTTCAATATATATTTAACGGTTGAAAGTTTTTTACATCGAACAAATAGTTAAACATTTTTAATTTACTCAAAATTCGACGTGCATGATCTAGGTGAATAGAATGTGAAATACGACAGTCGGATTAAATAAATATAAATTGTATAAAAAGTTACGGATGTGTGTAAAATTAATTTAATTTTACACTAGTGTAAGTGGATTATGAGGAGGGATCCACTTACACTAGTATAAAATTAAATTAAATTTACATATTTTCATAATTTTTTATACGATTCATATTTTGACAAATTGACTGTTAGATTTAACAATATAATTGTACTCGTCGTGCACGTAAATTTTTAAATCGATCCAATATCTTTATCATATCTGTCGCAACCTAAAAAATAACGAGTCTCATCGCAAGACTTTATTATTCGTTAAGCGTGACATTAAAAAAAAATCGAGGAAAAGTCGACTTAATTCCTCTAAAAAATAAAGGTTTTGAAAATGACCTTAAAAAAAACATGGAGTCGCCACCAATCTTTTTTAGCTAGGTGTGATCGGCCACCTATTAAAACCGGTTTTATAAAATATTTTAAAAATTAATTAAAATATTTTAAAAACCAATTTCAAGTCTGCGTTTTAAACCAGAGAAATCAAATAAGCGGGTTCGGGAGTCGATTACGTGCGGGGAAGGATTAGCACCCCCACAACGCCCGTACAAAATCGGTACCTTATTAATCGTGTGTTATCTCAAGTATCGGTAAAAATTGGTTTTAAATTTAGTATTTCGAGTTAATTCCCAATTTAAAGAAAAATAATTCCATTTTTTATTGAAAATGATCGGGAATTTATAAATTCAAAATTTTCCTATATTCCCCAACAAACGTGGCAAAATATAGGAATTTTTATTAGTTTTGGAAAATTTTCCGAACCATTCTCTTTTTAAAGAAGATATTTCGTTATTAATAATAATTGATGATATCCTCCCCAGCAAACCCGGCAGAGAACTCATGAATTATTTTAACTCAGGAATATCTTTATTTTATTGAAAACCATTATCTCTTTTTTTGAAAACATTTAAAAGAAATGAATATGTATATGCTAAATAAAAATAACTAAATAAAAGCATAGGATATCATGAAATATTCAAAACCATATAATAAACCATGTAACATCAAAAATATAAATCAAAATAACAACAATATCATAGAAATTATTATAGCAAGAATCACATATTATATATAAAATGCATGAATATAAAAATGCAATGCATGAAATGTATTTTTTCCTTTAATTAAGGAAATCCGTATATCTAAAAAGATATCTGGCTACCTTAGGAAAATATGTCAAATTAAATATTCTAAAACCAAAATACTTTGTGATTGTTTGAAAATAATTTTGAGAAGCTTGAATTTAAAAAAAACTGGGCTAATTTTTTTTTAAATGGCTCTAATTTCCTAAGTTAAAAAAATTCGGACTTGACTACCCTTAACCCGGGACTTGAAAAACCATTTTTAGAGTTTAAAAAGCCTTAGAAACTACTCTAAGTCAGTAGCTAATCCTCCTAATCAGCCCACTCTAAGTAAATTAACCAAATCAGAAAAAATGGTTTTTCTTTAAATTCAATTCTGACTCCACTGTCCAGTTTTAATCCATGATTTTTTACCCTATTTTTAAAAATTCCAAAAATTCTGAAAAAAAAATAATGGAGACTCAGGACATGTAAAAATACACTGGAAAAAATCAGCTTAATTTTCTGATCAAAGATGAATTCCCAGAAAAATCAGAAATGTACGAGTTTTTGGAGGAGAAAAAACTGCTTTGCCAATACATTTTTGCCTTTGATAAAATCATTTAAAAACCAAAGTAAAAATATTTGAAACTCATAAAATGATTTGCAAACAGTAGCTAGGACTTTTTGAAAGTTAGATAAAAATTGGCTAAGTAAAAAAAAAATCACAAAGGTAGAATAATCAATTTGACAAACTTAATTTTCCACAAGTGTGCTCAAGAGAGCATGACTTTGAACCATTAATTGGCTCAAGTCATTATTCAAGTGGCATGAACATGAAATGCATGAAACAATGCAGCAAACATAATGCATGAAATGCATGGATTTAAACCTAAATGTCATAAAAAAATGCATGGCATTCATAAAGATGACCTAATACTTAAATGACATAGCATAAGATGACATGACATTTAATGCAACCTAAGTCTAAACATGCATGAAATGCATGGCAATGCTAATGAAACCTAGACCTAAAACATGCATGGCAATAACACAAACACATAGCATGCTAAATCAAAATACACAAAGTCATGGCATAAAATGCAAACCTATCAACTAGGCAAAATGAAAATGCATACACAAAACCAAATCATGTTGATCAAATAGCCCTCAAATCACATAGTATAATCCTAGCTAAACAATAACACAAACACATGAAAGAAATAAACTAGCAAACATGATTGTCGCAACCTAAAAAAAATCTCATCGCAAGACTTTATTATTCGTTAGGCGTGACATTAAAAAAAAACGAGGAAAAGTCGACTTAATTCCTCTAGAAAAATGAAGGTTTTGAAAATGACCTTAAAAAAGACATGGAGTCGCCACCAATCTTTTTTAGCTAGGTGTGATCGGCCACCTATTAAAACCGGTTTTATAAAATATTTTAAAAATTAATTAAAACATTTTAAAAACCAATTTCAAGTCTGCGTTTTAAACCAGAGAAATCAAAGAAGCGGGTTCGGGAGTCGGTTACGTGTGGGGAAGGATTAGCACCCCCACAACGCCCGTATAAATCGGTACCTTATTAATCGTGTGTTATCTCAAGTCTCGGTAAAAAGTTGGTTTTAAATTTAGTATTTCAAGTTAATTCCCAATTTAAAGAAAAATAATTTCATTTTTTTTATTGAAAATGATCCAGAATTTATAAATTCAAAATTTTCCTATATTCCCCAACAAACGTGGCAAAATATAGAAATTTTTATTAGTTTTGGAAAACTTTCCGAATCATTCTCTTTTTTGAAAGAAAGATATTCCTTTATTAATGATAATTGATGATATTCCCTCCAGCAAACCCGGTAGATAACTCATGAATTATTTTAACTCGGGAATATCTTTATTCTTATTGAAAACCATTATCTTTTGAAAACATTTAAAATAAATGAATACGTATATGCTAAATAAAGATAACTAAATAAAAGCATAGGATATCATGAAATATTCGAAACCATATAATAAACCATGTAACATCAAAAAATATAAATCAAAATAACAACAATATCATAGAAATTATTATAGCAAGAATCACATATTAATGCAACCTAAATGACATGAAAAATATGAATGGTATGGCATATAATTTAAATGACATGGAATAAAATAATGCTATCATATAATATGCATGAAAATAAAAATGCAATGCATGAAATGTATTTTTTTTCCTTTTATTAAGGAAATTCGTATATCTAAAAAGATATCCGGCTACCTTAGGAAAATATGTCAAATTAAATATTCTAAAACCAAAATACTTTGTGATTGTTTGAAAACAATTTTGAGAAGCTTGAATAAAAACTGGGCTAAAATTTTTTAAATGGCTCTAATTTCCTAAGTTTAAAAATCCGGACTTGACTACCCTTAACCCGAGACTTGAAAAACCATTTTTAGAGTTTAAAAAGGCTTAGAAACTACCCTAAGTCAGTAGCTAACCCTCCTAATCAGCCCACTCTAAGTAAATTAACCAAAACAGAAAAATGGTTTCTCTTTAAATTCAATTCTGACTCCACTGTCCAGTTTTAATCCACGATTTTTTACCCTATTTTTAAAAATTCCAAAAATTCTGAAAACAATACTGGAGACTCAGGACATGTAAAACTACACGAGAAAAAATCGGCTTAATTTTCGAATCAAAGATGAATTCCCAGAAAAATCAGAGATGTACGAGTTTTTGGAGGAGAAAAAACTGCTTTGTTTTTCTTTAAATTCAATTCTGACTCCACTGTCCAGTTTTAATCCACGATTTTTTACCCTATTTTAAAAAATTCCAAAAATTCTGAAAAAATTACTGGAGACTCAGGACATGTAAAACTATACGATAAAAAATCGGCTTAATTTTCTGATCAAAAATGAATTCCCAGAAAAATCAGAGATGTACGAGTTTTTGGAGGAGAAAAAACTGCTTTGTTTTTCTTTAAATTCAATTCTGACTCCACTGTCCAGTTTTAATCCACGATTTTGTACCCTATTTTTAAAAATTCCAAAAATTCTGAAAAAATTACTGGAGACTTAGGACATGTAAAACTACACGATAAAAAATCGGCTTAATTTTCTGATCAAAGATGAATTCCCAGAAAAATCAGAGATGTACGAGTTTTTGGAGGAGAAAAAACTGCTTTGCCAGCACATTTTTTTGTCTTTGATAAAATCATTTAAAAATAAAAATAAAAATATTTGAAACTCATAAAATGACTTGAAAGCAGTAGCTAGGACTTTTTGAAAGTTAGATAAAAATTGGCTAAGTAAAAAAAATCAGAAAGGTAGAATAATCAATTTGACAAACTTAATTTTCCACAAGTGTGCTCAAGAGAGCATGACTTTGAACCATTAATTGGCTCAAGTCATTATTCAAGTGGCATGAACATGAAATGCATGAAACAATGCAGCAAACATAATGCATGAAATGCATGGATCTAAACCTAAATGTAAGGAAAATGCATGACATAAATAATATGGCCTAGACCTAACATGAACTTGCATGGCATTTAATGTAACCTAGACCTAAGACATGCATGGCATTTTCACAAACACAAGGCATGCTTAATTCAAAAATCCAACCAAATATCATGCAAATGCAAAAACCTAACAACTAGCATGACAAAAAATACAACACACAATGCAAAACACATGGAGTAGCCAAATGGCCCCAAGCTCCAACAAGCATGGCATTTTCACAAACACTTGGTATGCTAGCATGAAAAACTAAGTCATAACACAAAAATCACACAAGCATTTTCACAAACACCTAATATACCAAATCTAAAACATGCTCACTAAGATATAAAACAAGAATCATGCAAAGAATCACACAAGCATTTTCACAAACACTTAATATGCTAACTCTAAAACATGCTCAAATTTAAACAACATGAAAACAGAAAATTAAAAATGCAAAAACATGATATCTAAGACATAAATGGCAACAAACAAAGCAACCAAATTAAATATAACTTAAGAACATGAAATAACATAACACTTAAAACATCAAAAACAAAGAAAATAGCATAAACAATATGGTAAAATGAATTGAAACAACAACTTAAAATAAATAATGTAGGCCAATTGGCCATGGTGAGTTTATTGTAAAAACAAAATGTAAAAAAAATATACTTAAGAAAGGAAATGAAGGAAGAACAAGAAATATTATTTTAAAATGAAAACTCACCAAGTAGAGATTAAAATAGCAAAAAACAAGAATAGAAAATGAAAGTGCAAGAGTTGGTGCTCAAGAGCAACCTCAAGAAGCTAATATTTCAAGCTTTTCTCTTCAAACTTTCCTTTTTTTCTAAACTTTTCTTTTTTTGCTCTCAACCAAGAAGATAAAAACTAAGAAAAACTAAGAGAAATCAGCCAAAATGGAAAAGAAGAAACCAAAATCTGCCTCCCCCCTTAGGGCTAGCCTTAATGCATGGTTATATAGCCTCCAAGATGTTGTCATTTTTGTGTAACCTAATTTCCATCAAATGGCCAATAATTCAAGATGAAAAGTCATGAAATTACCACCTTTAGATTAGCATCTCAGCCCTCTCAAATTACAGCTATGCAAAAATAATGTTGACATCTTTCTTAACCTATGTGGTTTAATCACCATGGCTTGATCAAAGAGAATGGTTAACTAACTCTTGATTTTTAACCACTTGATTAAAAAAAAAATTAGAAGCTTCCTCCTTTCTTTGGGCTTGGGCATGCCAGCACTTCTCTTTTCCAGCCCAACTCTGATTTTTTTGAAGGGCCAAAAAAGCCCTTTTCGGTTGCTTGGGTGAAATGACCATTTTGCCCCCCGGATGCAAATAAATATCAAACGGACTCCAAATTCAATTTTTCTTTTTTTAATACTTCCAAAATAATAAAATATTGAGTTCTGGAAGTTTTCAAAATTATCCGAGTCCGTTTGCTATTTATTTGGATTTTTTCTTCCCAAAAATGCCCTTTTATGCCCCTACATTTTACCATTTTTTAAACGAGCTCTAAATCAAGATTTTTCTTCACCAATCTCTTCAAAATAATTAAAAAGTGTGATCTGGAAGTTTTCATAATTTTTGGAGCTCATTTGGTATTTTTTCGGGATTTATCGGCTTGAATTACTGCATAGGAGGCTCGGGATTTGGCCATTTTGCAAACGAACTCGGAATCAAGATTTTCTTTTGCCAATCTCTTCCAAATAATTTAAAAATGAGATTTGCCAAATTTCAGAATTTTTGGAGTCCATTTGCTATTTTTCCGGGATTTTCCTTTTTGAATTACTCTATAAGAAGCCCGGGATTTGGCCATTTTGCAAACGAACTCGGAATCAAGATTTTCTTTCGCCAATCTCCTTAAAATGATTTAAGAATGAGATTGACAAATTTTCCATAATTTTCGGAGTCCATTTGCTATTTTTCCCAAAATTTTCCAATTTTGCCCTTTTACCTCCGAAACCCGGTTTTGCTCAAAACAAATCCGATTTTCAGATTTTCTTCAATCTGAGCCTTGGGCCATCCTTTTTAACCATTCTTCATCCATTGGGGGCTTTGGTCTTACCAAGTCGGGCCATTTCTGCGATTCTTCCTGATTTCACCGAAATCCATTAAAAACCCTAATTCTCGATTTTCTCCCAGATCGACTTTTCTTTCGGTTGTTCTTGCAAGTGACTTCTCCATTACCCGTAGTCAGTGCTTATCTTTCATTTGGAACCTTCAATTTCGACCAGTTTGATCGTTTAAGCACTTTTCCCCAAATTTCTCGGATTAGGGTTTCCTTTCTACTGAATCTCCAAATCCCAACTTCCGAACTCCATATCTTTCAATGTAGACCTCGGATTATCAAAATTCTTTTGCCCTTTTTCAATTGAACGTAAAATCTTGATTTTGAAAGTGGGTTGACTTTTTTAGTAGTTGACTTTTTGGAGTTGACTTTTTCGGGTTGACTTTTTTTTGGGGTTGACTTTTTTCAAGTTTGACTTTTTGTGCTCGCCCTCTTAAACTAAGTCTCGGAGTACCACCTGTAGGATGAAAACAGTCTTTTTATACTCGGAAACATCAATATGGGAAGAAAACATACCTGTTTAGTGGTCCGGACAAAATTAGGTGTCTACAATGATAAACAATGCAAATATGTACGAAAATCCATCATGGCTTAACTAAATAACATGAACCTAGCATAGTATTGTCACAAACACATAGCATGGTATACTATTAAACTACCACAACCAATCAAGCAAGAAATATCTAGCAAGAACAAGCACAATGAATATAAAAAGTAAAAGAAAGAAACTACCTCTGAAAGCACCTTAAGCTACAGCCTCCATATTAACATGCTAAAACACTTTCTTACATCTTCCCATCTCACTTGTACTCTGGATTATCTCATGTGCGAAAGAAGTTCTAATCCGAAGGCCTTCTCATAGAAATTTATAGAACGAGCAAGATCACCAACACAGAGCATTACTTGGCACAAAGGTTCAGGAGTAGGCCCCCTTTCAATCAATTCAAACTTGTAACCATCAGGATCCTCAACAAAAGCAATTACAGTAGTACCACATTTCACTAACCCGGTTCTCTGGTTATTTTTTTACCCTTGGTCTTTATAAGTTCCATAGTCTTGGCAACATCCTCAACATTAATGGGTAAGGTGGGCAGCATAGGAATTAAGTCTCTCAATAGGAGCTCAAATTTGCATCCTGCAAGAGCTCTAAACATTGTTCGAAGAAGTTGCAGATACCCAATAGGCTTCTCAACTTCAGTAGAATTTTTCATGCAAACTTCCATTATTACAGGCACATGAGGCTGCAAAACCCGTTCAAAATCTGTAGGTGCTTTCACAACAGCAACAAATATAAACCTAAAGAGCTGCAAAACTAATTTGGCTGCGGGTGTATCTGGATGCTTCAAAGCATCAAGTTTGCTGCTTACAAGAAAATTAACCAAAACATCTGCAAATGGCCGGTAAACCTTAGGAGTTTGCAAAAGAGTAGAAAATATATGAACCAGTTGATTGTTGGAAATCATGCATTCAAAAAGCTCTGGCATACACAACGAGAACATGTCCATGAGATCTCGAGCTTCCATAATGGCCAAAATTTGAGAAAATAGTTGAAGCATTTCCCTTTCCTCATCTTTCTCCTTGAAGAGGGCTAAGCAATGTACACCACTTTTTAGAACACTAGAAGCTTTCCACACCTGCTGATCAATAGCCTTAGCTCGAAGTGGTCGCATTATAAGAGGCTGAAGCAATGGTTGATACAAAGGCTCAAGAAGCTCAGATCCCTCACTGCCAGTCCTACTAGCTAAAAGTGCCAAACAAGACTGCACATTCTTTCTAACAATGATAGAGACATTTGAATTGAACAATTCTGAAGCAAGAAAATCCACCACTCCTTGAAAACTTTGCCTGCGTGGTTCATTATTTGCTTCATCAACATTATTCACCACCCGAAGAATCTGTGTGAGAACCTGACTTGTCTCTTCCTGCTCTTTGCTGGCGTAAATAGGCAACCTTTTAAGAACATATACCAGACCTCGAACAATTCTAACCTGGAAAAGGCATAGAATCTCAACAGTGACCTTTCCAACTAAAGCACCAAGACCCATAACACCTCCCATTTGTGCTTGCCATGTACTTCCATAGCAACCATGCAGAAGCCGAGGCAGAAGTTGCTCAAAAACTGGGATGCGAACACTTGGAGGAGGAGAGTATACAGGATTCATTGATGGACTAGAAACAATCATGGCAGTACCTGGGCCTCCTCTTGACATCAGCATGTCAGCATGTTTTGAACGAGCAAGGAACAGGATTGTTTCGGCAAACACATTTAAAGCACTAAGAGCAGCTTTTGCATGGAGCCTGTTTTCATCTGCTAGCACATCAACTAAAGCATCCAAAAAGATTAAGGTGTCCAGCTCTTTCAGGTTAGAAGAACTGCTACTTTTTGACCTGGAACTACTATTAACATTTGATGAAAGCATTGGACCACCTAAAGAAGAAGATGCAGTTGAAGCATTCGTTGATGACAGATCAATATGAAATGTTATAGCAAAATGGCGGCAAATGTTGATAACAAAATCATCCTTGGGGTAACTCAGATCTGATTCTGCATCAGCGACAATAATGGTCATTAGCAGAATCTTGAAAACTGATTTCTCAGCCAAAAGTTGGGTCTTCGTCGTGACACCCAGGTCACTCTTCGCATCTGTTGCCTCAGACCTGCGCCAAGACAAATCAACACTAGAAACCAAAGAAGTTAATATGTGCTTTGGTGTATAACCTTCATCTGAAACATTGCCAGGCAGGTTAAGCTGAGATGATAAGCAAACACGAAGGAATTTCAAAGCCTTCTTTTTGTAAAAAGAATCCATGTCAGCGTCTTTGTGCATAACAGCTGCTACAGCAAGATTTATGCATCAGTCCAATGGAACTAAAAACAGGGTTGAGGGCTCAAATGTAAGAATCACGCGAAGCCCGTGCTCTGGGTTCTCCTTGCACTCAAGTGCTAGAGGCTCTTTGAGAAAACGTCTATTACGACCACCTAATTTGCCAAGGAGTTGCAATGCTTTTCCACTCCAAGGATAGGGTGTAGGCCTCAAATGAGACCATAGAGCTAAAATCACCTCCGACATTACATTAGCCATACTGGGTTCCAGGAAATCAGGATTTAAACTATCTACCCAAAACTCAAGTGTTCTTAAACCTAAGCTTACAAGGTCATCACTTCCTTTGAGACTCAATACAAGAGGCTTCATTAGTCGGGGAAGGTAAGGTAACAAGGAGCTTAAGCGTGCAGGCAACGTTAAGCAAAGCTCTAACAAAAGGTCCCTCATGTCCTCAGCTGTTGGACCTTCAAGCATTGTCAGTAGCATATTTAGGCAAGGTGGCTCCTCCTAATGGGGTCCAACGACGATTGTCGATCGAAGCTGAACCTTTGGTTGTTCCTCCGAGGGTCTAGCGATGCCTGCCGCGTGAATTGGCGGCTGAAACTCCGTTTTAACAACCCAGTAGAGAACTGGCGGGAGATTCCCCGTTTTAGCTGCGCTGCTAAGTTTTCCATGGTCGATTCTTGTGGTACAAGAAAAGGGTAATCCAGAAATCAACTGCAAAGATTGGAATAGCAAGATAACTCACATAATAATCAAGGAAAACAACGAAATGTAAGGAGCGATTCTGGATTCGAAAGATCGAGAGCCGAAAGGGAAGAAAGTTTAAGCTCTGGGCTCCCTCTTTTTTTCTCTTCTTTATTTCCATTTCCTTCTCCCCTAGTAGTAGCCGCCTCTCCCCTAAAAAAATGAAACTACAGCCTTTTCTTTTAGCTTTTTTTAGCTCTCAGCCCCATGAAAAAAAACAAAGCTTTCCTTTTAGCTTTTAGCTCTCAGCCCCCATGAAAAGAAAACCAAAGCTTTTTCTCCCCTTTCATTTCAGCCGCCAGTATTCTTTTTAATAATCGGCCCCCCTTCTCAAAAAGAATAACCAGCCTCTTTATAACCTATTCTTAACCTAAAAATGTGTAATGTCTAAATTACCCTTCCTTTATTTTTAAGTCTTTTTTCATTTTTTTCAAATATTTTCGATTAAAAAAATTTATTTTAAAAATCTAATAAAGCTCAAGATTAAACTTTTTCACCTCGGGTTTAAATTGAATTTTAAAATTGGTAATTTTACGGTCTGGTTTTATTTGAACGATTAAAGCTAAAAAGGATATATATAATTTAGAATATTTTAAAAATCTAAAATCGCGACCATGACTTTTACAAAAATATTAAACCCGAGAGGTGGACAAATCAAAATTGGTTTTAAAAGGCCCGGACAAAATTAGGTGTCTACAGCTGCCCCTCTTTGGCTATTGCTGAGAATCAGGAATCAGCAAAGATAAAATAGACAACAATTTTGTCCGGTCTGTGAAATCACATGTGAAGGAAAGGAAAGGGGTTTTCTTTTCATTTCTTCATTCATTTTTGCATTTCTCATTTTCTTCTTTTTTTTTTCTTTTTTCCTTTTTTCTATTTTTTCTATTTTTTCATTTTTTTCATTTTTTTTTTAAAAAATAAAACAATAAATTGAAGATTTTGTCCTTAAATTGAATTCCCTGCCTAAACAAGGCTCGATTCGTCTTAAGGAAACGAATTCGATTTTCAAAAGAAAAATTTATGCCCGAAGATCTTTAAAATTGGTGCCCGGAGGTCTTAAAATGGTGCCCGGAGGTCTTTAAAATGGTGCCCGGAGGTCTTAAAAAAAACTGGTGCCCGAAGGTCTTTAAAATGGTGCTCGGAGGTTTTAAAATGGTGCCCG
Organism: Fremontodendron californicum; assembly: GCA_030761205.1. Lineage (NCBI taxonomy): Eukaryota > Viridiplantae > Streptophyta > Magnoliopsida > Malvales > Malvaceae > Fremontodendron > Fremontodendron californicum. The sequence continues at coordinate 14,317,905 of JAULJL010000023.1, forward strand.
GAGGTCTTAAAAAACTGGTGCCCGGAGGTCTTTAAAATGGTGCCCGGAGGTCTTAAAAAAACTGGTGCCCGGAGGTCTTTAAAATGGTGCCCGGAGGTCTTTAAAATTGTGCCCGGAAGTCTTAAAAAAAACTGGTGGCCGAAGGTCTTTAAAAATTGATGCCCGAAGGTCTTTAAAAAACTGGTGCCCGGAGGTCTTTAAAATGGTGCCCGGAGGTCTTTAAAATTGTGCCCGGAGGTCTTTAAAATTGAAAATTGTGCCCGGAGGTCTTTTAAAATAGTGCCCGGAGGTCTTTAAGATGGTGCCCGGAGGTCTTTGAAATTGTGCCCGGAGGTCTTTGAAAAAAAACTGGTGCCCGAAGGTCTTTGAAATTGTGCCCGGAGGTCTTTGAAAAAAAACTGGTGCCCGAAGGTCTTTGAAATTTTGCCCGGAGGTCTTTGAAAAAAACTGGTGCCCGAAGGTCTTTGAAATTGTGCCCGGAGGTCTTTGAAAAAAAAACTGGTGCCCGAAGGTCTTTGAAATTGTGCCCGGAGGTCTTTAAAAAAACTGGTGCCCGAAGATCTTTGAAATTGTGCCCGGAGGTCTTTGAAAAAAAGTTGGTGCCCGAAGGTCTTTGAAATTGTGCCCGGAGGTCTTTGAAAAAAAAACTGGTGCCCGAAGGTCTTTGAAAAAAACTGGTGCCCGAAGATCTTTGAAATTGTGCCCAGAGGTCTTTGAAAAAAAACTGGTGCCCGAAGGTCTTTGAAATTGTGCCCGGAGGTCTTTGAAAAAAAAACTGGTGCCCGAAGGTCTTTGAGATTGTGCCCGGAGGTCTTTGAAAAAACTGGTGCCCGAAGGTCTTTGAAATTGTGCCCGGAGGTTTTTGAAAAAAAAAAAAAAAAAACTCTGGGTATCACCTTCAGAAGAAAATTTCTCATGTTTCAAAATTATAAAGTTCTGGATATCTCCACCAGAGGCTTCAACTATTACCACCAAAAACTTTTTCACTTTTAAAACTGTAAAATTCTGGATATCCCCACCAGAAGCTTTGGCTATCACCACCGAAGACTTGCTTATTGTAAAATTCTGGGAACTTCTCCAGAAGAAGATTTCTCATGTTTCAAAATTATAAAACCCTGGATATCTCCACCAGAGGCTTCAGCTATCACCACCGAAGACTTGTTCACTTTTAAAACTGTAAAATTCTGGATATCCCCACCAGAAGCTTTGGCTATCACCACCAAAGACTTGCTCGTTGTAAAATTCTGGGTAACTCCTTCAGAAGAAGATTTCTCATGTTTCAAAATTATAAAACCCTGGATATCTCCACCAGAGGCTTCAGCTATCACCACCGAAGACTTGTTCACTTTTAAAACTGTAAATTTCTGGATATCCCCACCAGAAGCTTTGAGAAATGATGCAGATGCACATGTCTTTTAACAAGGTGCTCATGCTTCATGGTGCAAATGTCAATGGCTTGGATTGATGTAAATGTTTCTTGGTGCAAATGCAAATGGCTTGGATTGATGCCCATGTTTCATGATGCAGATGCCCCTACTAATTGTGTTCATGTAACTGGTTTATGAATGGTGTAACTACAATTACCACACATTAATGAAAATGCAATGATTCTAGAAATGATGCAATTGCTTGAGATGACACAAATGCAAATTCCATGAAGAATGTAAATATAAAATGCAGATGCTTATGGAATAATGCCAATGCATAATACCCATGAATGATGCAAATGCTTGCCGACACTGTGCAGATGCAAAAGCTCGATAAAGAGATGAGTGCTTATGAGTGATGCAAATACCCCCGGTTGTTTTTCTAGACTTTGGCTTAGCCTTTCAAATCATTTTTCCTCTTCAAATCAGAGTATAACTTCAATTCATTTTGGCTATTCTCTTTGCCCCAACAGTTTTCAAACTTTCATCAACAGAGATCTGAACCGGGTTCTATTTCTTCTTCTCATATCTGGAAGTCAGAACCTATCTTGGCAGTTCTACACCTTTGAGTTAGAAAAATCCTTGTCTCATGTCAACATCAAAATGGGTATTTCAAAAAAATCTCTTTATTTGTTTTCGCATTTTGAAAACTTCTGAACAAAAAATATTAACCCCACAATGTGTGATATATAAATCTTTTGAAGACTGATGATCATTGTTAGAAATTTCTCTATGTATCAATCTGGGTTTTTCCAACTGGGATTGGCAAGGTTTGGTATAACCAGATTTTGGTTTTTCCAGGAAAACTTCATGACAAAAATGTATATCCCTTTTAGGCTCACAAATGGAACAGATTTTATAAATCATGAATTCATTGAGAACCAAACAAATTCAACATTATTTTAGTTTCCAATATCAAGGTATTGTGACAAGCGTCAAGATTGGCTGGGATGTTTAAACTGGAAAGTTGATTTTGGAGGAAAAAAGTTTCAGTTTGAAATCAATCATCCAAATGAGAGTTGACACTTTGGGAGGTTCAGGAATTCCTAGATGTTCCTCGATGACCACTTCTTTATGATGATCTTCTCTTTTGTGGCATCGGCACTATCATAGATGGCATCGAAAATTCCCATCTTACTCTAGACCGCCCATTTTTGGGTTTTCGCCCTAGAGTCCCATTCTTTCCCTTCTCTTTCTTTTTTTTTCATTGTTTTACCATGCACTTGAGAATTCTAAATTCTTCCTTAGTGAAATGATAATTTGATGAGATGGGATAAAATCTGAGGAAAAAACCTTTCAAATTAAATATTCATGCTTGATCAAAATGGACTTTTAAAGCACGTAATGTAGGCCATGGCTCAGGGTTCAGAAAGAAAAGATAAATAGGCCCAAAGTATGTGTTTAAGGGTAATCAGATCAAGGATCATTTCTTGAGGAGGATTCTTTTTGAAGCATTTGTCCCTTCTTGGACATTTCTTTCCTTTTGACTTTTGTGTCTTTCTTTCCTCGTTCTTGGCTTTCAATTTGCCATGTCTTTCACACCTTTTTTTTTGTCTGTTTTTTCTTGGCTTTCATTTCGCCATCTTTTCCTCTTTTTTCTTTGACAGAGTAAGCCCGTATTTATTCGGGGTTCCATTTGCTTTGTATCTGTCTTTGAGCTAAGACTCATTTATCACTGATCTTTAAAAAGATCTTTCCTCGCATTTGCCCCCCAGTGTAGAGGGTGATCCTTGATCAGGGTTTAAAGAAAAAAGAATTCTTTCGGCTCAAAAGGGGTGACTATGGATAATTTCTTTTTGTGCGAAAGGGATATGAAAGATGGCCATTCCTCATGTCAAGCACGAATATTCACTTTGAAAAGCAATCCTCAGGGGAAATAGATATTCAGAATTTCATTTTGCACTTTGGAATCATCCGAATTCTCATATGCATGATATCACAAATTTTTTTTTTTTGTTTTTTCGTCGCATGCCCCCAGTGATTCATGCATTAATCCATCCTTATTCACTATGTATCCATCATTTCCACATATAATGCCCTAATTTGATTAACCATGAGGATTTGTATCATTGCAAGGAACATCGCAAATCTAGGTTTACAATGAAAATGCTGAATTTCAAATCTGAGTTCTTTGAAGAAGACAAGGAAAATATGACCCAAAAAACGAGTTTTCTCTGGGACAAGGGATAATCTATTTTAATCATTGTGCCCCAGGGTGTCAAACATGAAATGATGTCTGGGCAATTAGTGTTTTGTGGTCATTGGGAAAGGTCATGAATGGTTTTAGCACAATCTTGACACACACCAAATTTTCAAAATCTGGATTCTTGAAAGAATGTCTTATTTGTTTGATTTTCAAGGAATTTGAAAATTTTCAAAAAGTTCGTTCCTTTGTTCATAGGCTAGACTAGGATCTACATCTTTTCTTAATCCATGACGACAATGGTTTATGAAATTCAATCATTCATATTCCTCGAAGTATTAGGTCCTTCAAGTGGTCTCGGTTCAAAGGAATTAGGCTTAGGAAAACCTAAAAGAGAGGGGAGAAGGTATTGGGTCATTTGTAACACTGATCATCAATACTCTCAAGATTTGTTCATTATTTCATGTGAAAACCACTTATTTATTGTTTACCACAAATTTTCTCAAAGTTTCATTTATTTTTGCAAATTCAAATTTATTGCTAAAATAAAATGAACACAAAATATTTAAATTCAAAATTTATTTATTTCATGTAGATGTCCTCATGAGACAAGCGCTTTCATCATCAAAGTGTATAGAAATATATGCATCAGAATGCTCCTATTGACATGCTTTCAAAGATAACAAATCTTATCCTCAAAATTCTTCAAGAGGAAATCAATCTATGGTAAAACAGATTTCCAATGTTCGATAAGCTTTGGAATCCAAATGCCATCGTGGACAAGACCCTCAATTCTTTCCTTCAGTTTTCTGCATTTTTTAGTCGAATGCCCAATTGCCCCAATATGATACTCGCACTTGCTGTTGGGGTCATAGCTTTTAGCTGACGAAGAAAACTCTTCAAAGCTAAGCCAATTTCTATTTCATCTTATTAATGTGTTTCATGATGAATGAGCTATAAATGTGATGAGTGCAATTTGATGCATGTGAAGGATAAAAAAAGTTATGTGTGGTCATATACAATGGAAACATATTGACCATGTATGCTATAAATGCAACACGATGCCAACATGATGCATTTAAAGAATAAGAAAAATCAATCCATGGATATATGCAATGAATGACCATGTATGTTCCAACTGCATTTCTCAATGAATGATCATATACACTATTAATGCCACACAACGTCAATTATGATGCATGTGAAGAATAAATGATTGACACAGAGTATATACAAAGAAAATCATGCTGACCGTGTATGTCACGAATGCAACCTGATGCCAATATGACAAATTAATGTATGAGCATATCATGATGACTACATATGCCATGAATGCAACCTGATGCCAACATGATGCATGTAAAGAATAAGCAAATTAATGCATGGATATATATAGGAAAATCATTTCTGACTATGAATGCATGAATGCAACTTGATGCTACCATGATGCATATAGAGAAAGAATAAATTGATATATGGATATATACAGAAAAATCATGCTGACTATGAATGCATGAATGCAACTTGACGCTAACATGATGCATGTAAAGAAAGAATAAATTGATATATGGATATATACAGAAAAATCATGCTGACTATGAATGCATGAATATAACTTGATGCCAACATGATGCGTGTAAAGAAAGAATAAATTGATACATATATATACAAATAATGACCATGCATGTCATAAACGTATTCTACAATGAATGACTATGCATGCTATGACTGTAACATGATGTCAAAATGATACATGTAAAGAATTCATAAATTTACAATAGGGTATACACAAAGAATGACCATCTATATCACAAATGATTTTACAATGAATAACCATGCATGTTAGGACTATAACATGATGTCAAAATGATACATGCAAAAAAAAAAAAAATGAATTAACACAAAGGTATATACAAAGAAATCAATGATTACACAAAATTGGTGGGACCATAATCTTGATTATTCAAAAAAATCTCATTATGCAAGATTTGCCTCCAAATTTATGATTTTTTGAAACATGTTTTTTTTTTTTTTAATGAAAAACCAATCACATTATTTTCAAAAGAATTTCAGGGTGGATCCTACCATGGTATAATATGCAAATGTTCATGTGACACTACCGGTTTTATGAAATCATCAAATGAAATTACCAACTGTTTATTGCAAAGAATGAGATAAATAACACAACCAAAAAATGTACATGCTCTATTCACACATGAATGAAATGTGCAAAATGCAAAAATATTTGAAAAAGGATTTTTATTTTTTAAAACAATTAATGAATATTTTGCCCCGACAAATATCTACTTATATAGGTATCACAGTGCCTTTGGGACGGATTAACACATTTATTACGAGCGATGTACGTACATCGTTGCCCGATCTACAAAACTTATTCAGAGTGTAAAATAGGTAACAAAAGGTTTAGAAATGTCCCTCCACGTGTTCCTATTTTCGGTATATCTAACGGAAATCTGGCATGGCTTCGCCTAGGTTCACTATATGAGGGTGGATCGGATCTAAAAGCCCCGAAATTGCTCTTCACTGTCGCCGGTGAAGGCTAGTAAGGCACCCCGATAAAAGCGGGTTCAATTCGTTAGAGTCTATTTCCCTAGCCCATGCGGATTGTTAATCACGAAGGCTTAGGTAATTTAGTACTCCGGAAGTGTTTCACTAGCCCATGCGGATTGTTAATCACGAATGCTTAGTTACTTTGCTCCCACCTAAAAGGACGGAACCCGGGTATAGGATTCATGGTATGCAAATACACGTGTAGTGTGTGTGGAGGTACAACAAACCTTTCACCACCAATTCTACACCCCTTATTCTAAATGCCCCAACTATTTATAAAAAACATTCAAGAATAGTGTAACGCATTAATCAACAAGCAATTATAATATACAACCTTAAATAACTAGAGAACAATGATAAAATGCATGCACATGAGTATGAACATATTTAAAACATTTTATTATTTTCAAAATTCTCCTTATTAAAAAAAGTGGGAATTAAAATTAAATACCAATTAAAACAACAAAACCGAGACTTTGATAACACACGACTAATTCTAGGCCTGACTCTCTAATAGTCCCCAGTGGAGTCGCCAAGCTGTCGCAACCTAAAAAATAACGAGTCTCATCGCAAGACTTTATTATTCGTTAAGCGTGACATTACGAGGAAAAGTCGACTTAATTCCTCTAAAAAATAAAGGTTTTGAAAATGACCTTAAAAAAGACATGGAGTCGCCACCAATCTTTTTTAGCTAGGTGTGATCGGCCACCTATTAAAACCGGTTTTATAAAATATTTTAAAAATTAATTAAAACATTTTAAAAACCAATTTTAAGTCTGCGTTTTAAACCAGAGAAATCAAAGAAGCGGGTTCGTGAGTCGGTTAAGTGCGGGGAAGGATTAGCACCCCCACAACGCCCGTATAAATCGGTACCTTATTAATCGTGTGTTATCTCAAGTCTCGGTAAAAATTGGTTTTAAATTTAGTATTTCGAGTTAATTCCCAATTTAAAGAAAAATAATTCCTTTTTTTTTATTGAAAATGATCCGGAATTTATAAATTCAAAATTTTCCTATATTCCCCAACAAACGTGGCAAAATATAGGAATTTTTATTAGTTTTGGAAAATTTTCCGAACCATTCTCTTTTTAAAGAAGATATTTCGTTATTAATAATAATTGATGATATCCTCCCCAGCAAACCCGGCAGAGAACTCATGAATTATTTTAACTCAGGAATATCTTTATTTTATTGAAAACCATTATCTCTTTTTTTTTTTGAAAACATTTAAAAGAAATGAATATGTATATGCTAAATAAAAATAACTAAATAAAAGCATAGGATATCATTAAATATTCAAAACCATATAATAAACCATGTAACATCAAAAATATAAATCAAAATAACAACAATATCATAGAAATTATTATAGCAAGAATCACATATTATATATAAAATGCATGAATATAAAAATGCAATGCATGAAATGTATTTTTTCCTTTAATTAAGGAAATCCGTATATCTAAAAAGATATCCGGCTACCTTAGGAAAATATGTCAAATTAAATATTCTAAAACCAAAATACTTTGTGATTGTTTGAAAACAATTTTGAGAAGCTTGAATTTAAAAAAAAACTGGGCTAAAATTTTTTTAAATGGCTCTAATTTCCTAAGTTAAAAAAATTCGGACTTGACTACCCTTAACCCGGGACTTGAAAAACCATTTTTAGAGTTTAAAAAGCCTTAGAAACTACTCTAAGTCAGTAGCTAATCCTCCTAATCAGCCCACTCTAAGTAAATTAACCAAATCAGAAAAATGGTTTTTCTTTAAATTCAATTCTGACTCCAATGTCCAGTTTTAATCCATGATGTTTTACCCTATTTTTAAAAATTCCAAAAATTATGAAAAAATATACTGGAGACTCAGGACATGTAAAAATACACTGGAAAAATCCAGCTTAATTTTCTGATCAAAGATGAATTCCCAGAAAAATCAGAGATGTACGAGTTTTTGGAGGAGAAAAAACTGCTTTGCCAATACATTTTTGCCTTTGATAAAATCATTTAAAAACCAAAGTAAAAATATTTGAAACTCATAAAATGATTTGCAAACAGTAGCTAGGAATTTTTGAAAGTTAGATAAAAATTGGCTAAGTAAAAAAAAAATCACAAAGGTAGAATAATCAATTTGACAAACTTAATTTTCCACAAGTGTGCTCAAGAGAGCATGACTTTGAACCATTAATTGGCTCAAGTCATTATTCAAGTGGCATGAACATGAAATGCATGAAACAATGCAGCAAACATAATGCATGAAATGCATGGATTTAAACCTAAATGTCATAAAAAATGCATGGCATTCATAAAGATGACCTAATACTTAAATGACATAGCATAAGATGACATGGCATTTAATGCAACCTAAGTCTAAACATGCATGAAATGCATGGCAATGCTAATGAAACCTAGACCTAAAACATGCATGGCAATAACACAAACAAATAGCATGCTAAATCAAAATACACAAAGTCATGGCATAAAATGCAAACCTATCAACTAGGCAAAATGAAAATGCATACACAAAACCAAATCATGTTGATCGAATAGCCCTCAAATCACATAGTATAATCCTAGCTAAACAATAACACAAACACATGAAAGAAATAAACTAGCAAACATGATAAACAATGCAAATATGTACGAAAATCCATCATGGCTTAACTAAATAACATGAACCTAGCATAGTATTGTCACAAACACATAGCATGGTATACTATTAAACTACCACAACCAATCAAGCAAGAAATATCTAGCAAGAACAAGCACAATGAATATAAAAAGTAAAAGAAAGAAACTACCTCTGAAAGCACCTTAAGCTACAGCCTCCATATTAACATGCTAAAACACTTTCTTACATCTTCCCATCTCACTTGTACTCTGGATTATCTCATGTGCGAAAGAAGTTCTAATCCGAAGGCCTTCTCATAGAAATTTATAGAACGAGCAAGATCACCAACACGGAGCATTACTTGGCACAAAGGTTCAGGAGTAGGCCCCCTTTCAATCAATTCAAACTTGTAACCATCAGGATCCTCAACAAAAGCAATTACAGTAGTACCACATTTCACTAACCCGGTTCTCTGGTTATTTTTTTACCCTTGGTCTTTATAAGTTCCATAGTCTTGGCAACATCCTCAACATTAATGGGTAAGGTGGGCAGCATAGGAATTAAGTCTCTCAATAGGAGCTCAAATTTGCATCCTGCAAGAGCTCTAAACATTGTTCGAAGAAGTTGCAGATACCCAATAGGCTTCTCAACTTCAGTAGAATTTTTCATGCAAACTTCCATTATTACAGGCACATGAGGCTGCAAAACCCGTTCAAAATCTGTAGGTGCTTTCACAACAGCAACAAATATAAACCTAAAGAGCTGCAAAACTAATTTGGCTGCGGGTGTATCTGGATGCTTCAAAGCATCAAGTTTGCTGCTTACAAGAAAATTAACCAAAACATCTGCAAATGGCCGGTAAACCTTAGGAGTTTGCAAAAGAGTAGAAAATATATGAACCAGTTGATTGTTGGAAATCATGCATTCAAAAAGCTCTGGCATACACAACGAGAACATGTCCATGAGATCTCGAGCTTCCATAATGGCCAAAATTTGAGAAAATAGTTGAAGCATTTCCCTTTCCTCATCTTTCTCCTTGAAGAGGGCTAAGCAATGTACACCACTTTTTAGAACACCAGAAGCTTTCCACACCTGCTGATCAATAGCCTTAGCTCGAAGTGGTCGCATTATAAGAGGCTGAAGCAATGGTTGATACAAAGGCTCAAGAAGCTCAGATACCTCACTGCCAGTCCTACTAGCTAAAAGTGCCAAACAAGACTGCACATTCTTTCTAACAATGATAGAGGCATTTGAATTGAACAATTCTGAAGCAAGAAAATCCACCACTCCTTGAAAACTTTGCCTGCGTGGTTCATTATTTGCTTCATCAACATTATTCACCACCCGAAGAACCTGTGTGAGAACCTGACTTGTCTCTTCCTGCTCTTTGCTGGCGTAAATAGGCAACCTTTTAAGAACATATACCAGACCGCGAACAATTCTAACCTGGAAAAGGCATAGAATCTCAACAGTGACCTTTCTAACTAAAGCACCAAGACCCATAACACCTCCCATTTGTGCTTGCCATGTACTTCCATAGCAACCATGCAGAAGCCGAGGCAGAAGTTGCTCAAAAACTGGGATGCGAACACTTGGAGGAGGAGAGTATACAGGATTCATTGATGGACTAGAAACAATCATGGCAGTACCTAGGCCTCCTCTTGACATCAGCATGTTAGCATGTTTTGAACGAGCAAGGAACAGGAGTGTTTCAGCAAACACATTTAAAGCATTAAGAGCAGCTTTTGCATGGAGCCTGTTTTCATCTGCTAGCACATCAACTAAAGCATCCAAAAAGATTAAGGTGTCCAGCTCTTTCAGGTTAGAAGAACTGCTACTTTTTGACCTGGAACTACTATTCACATTTGATGAAAGCATTGGACCACCTAAAGAAGAAGATGCAGTTGAAGCATTCGTTGATGACTGATCAATATGAAATGTTATAGCAAAATGGCGGCAAATGTTGATAACAAAATCATCCTTGGGGTAACTCAGATCTGATTCTGCATCAGCGGCAATAATGGCCATTAGCAGAATCTTGAAAACTGATTTCTCAGCCAAAAGTTGGGTCTTCGTCTTGACACCCAGGTCACTCTTCGCATCTGTTGCCTCAGACCTGCGCCAAGACAAATCAACACTAGAAACCAAAGAAGTTAATAAGTGCTTTGGTGTATAACCTTCATCTGAAACATTGCCAGGCAGGTTAAGCTGAGATGATAAGCAAACACGAAGGAATTTCAAAGCCTTCTTTCTGTAAAAAGAATCCATGCCAGCGTCTTTGTGCATAACAGCTGCTACAGCAAGATTTATGCATCAGTCCAATGGAACTAAAAATGGGGTTGAGGGCTCAAATGTAAGAATCACGCGAAGCCCGTGCTCTGGGTTCTCCTTTCACTCAAGTGCTAGAGGCTCTTTGAGAAAACGTCTATTACGACCACCTAATTTGCAAAGGAGTTGCAATGCTTTTCCACTCCAAGGATAGGGTGCAGGCCTCAAATGAGACCATAGAGCTAAAATCACCTCCGACATTACATTAGCCATACTGGGTTCCAGGAAATCAGGATTTAAACTATCTACCCAAAACTCAAGTGTTCTTAAACCTAAGCTTACAAGGTCATCACTTCCTTTGAGACTCAATACAAGAGGCTTCATTAGTCGGGGAAGGTAAGGTAACAAGGAGCTTAAGCGTGCAGGCAAGGTGGCTCCTCCTAATGGGGTCCAACGACGATTGCCGATCGAAGCTGAACCTTTGGTTGTTCCTCCGAGGGTCCAGCGATGCCTGCCGCGTGAATTGGTGGCTGAAACTCCGTTTTAACGACCCAGTAGAGAACTGGCGGGAGATTCCCCGTTTTAGCTGCGCTGCTAAGTTTTCCATGGTCGCTTCTTGTGGTACAAGAAAAGGGTAATCCAGAAATCAACTGCAAAGATTGGAATAGCAAGATAACTCACATAATAATCAAGGAAAACAACGAAATGTAAGGAGCGATTCTGGATTCGAAAGATCGAGAGCCGAAAGGGAAGAAAGTTTAAGCTCTGGGCTCCCTCTTTTTTTCTCTTCTTTATTTCCATTTCCTTCTCCCCTAGTAGTAGCCGCCTCTCCCCTAAAAAAATGAAACTACAGCCTTTTCTTTTAGCTTTATTTAGCTCTCAGCCCCATGAAAAAAAACAAAGCTTTCCTTTTAGCTTTTAGCTCTCAGCCCCCATGAAAAGAAAACCAAAGCTTTTTCTCCCCTTTCATTTCAGCCGCCAGTATTCTTTTTAATAATCAGCCCCCCCTTCTCAAAAAGAATAACCAGCCTCTTTATAATCTATTCTTAACCTAAAAATATGTAATGTCTAAATTACCCTTCCTTTATTTTTTAAGTCTTTTTTCATTTTTTTCAAATATTTTCGATTAAAAAAATTTATTTTAAAAATCTAATAAAGCTCAAGATTAAACTTTTTCACCTCGGGTTTAAATTGAATTTTAAAATTGGTAATTTTACGGTCCGATTTTATTTGAACGATTAAAGCTAAAAAGGATATATATAATTTAGAACATTTTAAAAATCTAAAATCGCGACCATGACTTTTACAAAAATATTAAACCCGAGAGGTGGACAAATCAAAATTGGTTTTAAAAGGCCCGGACAAAATTAGGTGTCTACAATATGGATCAAGAATACTATTTTTTTTAATATATATTTAACGGTTGAAAGTTTTTTACATCGCACAAATAGTTAGACATTTTTAATTTACTCGAAACTCGACGTTAATGATCTACGTGAATAGATCATGAAATACGAAGGTCGGATTAAACAAATATAAATCGTATAAAAAGTTAAGGAAGTGTGTAAAACTAATCTAGTTTTATACTAGTGTAAGTGGATCCCTCCTCATATATATATATATATATATTCGATTTATATTTGTTCAAACCGACCGTTAGATTTAACAATATAATTGTACTCGTCGTGCACGTAAAGTTTCGAATCGATTCGACATCTCTATCATATCGATCGAAAATACTGTCTTTTTCAATATATATTTAACGGTTGAAATTTTTTTACATCGAACAAATAGTTAGACATTTTTAATTTACTCGAAACTCGATGTCCATGATCTACGTGAATAGAACATGAAATATGACAGTTGGATTGAACAAATATAAATCATATAAAAAGTTACGAAAGTGTGTAAAACTAATATAGTTTTACACTAGTATAAGTGGATCCATCCTCTATATGTATATAATCTCTTAAGGGGGTGTTTGGTATGGGGTGATCATCCCAAAAACGAGGGTGATCTGCATTTAGTAATTACATAATTCTGTTTGTTAGCAATTTAAAAATCCTACGTGACAGTAATCTTAAATCACTAGCGTGATCTAATTCCCATCCAAAAGGATGAAAAAGTTTTATCACCATGGGAAAGTAATTTTTTATATTATTTTATTACTAATTTGCCCTGATAATAGCGGAAAAAAACTCATGTGAAAAACTGTTAGCTAATTTTTAGCATAAACCTCTAAACTTGGCCAAAAATTTGTGACTTTTGTGTTTTAAGGTGAAGATAGCAGTAGCTTTGTTGCCTAATATTTTTTGTATTCTATCCTCTTATTATGGTTTAAGTTTTGTGTATTTTTATCCAGAAATATTTTTTGAAAAGCAAAAATCTAAACATTAAAAAAAATAAGTGAAAAAATGTCCATATAAGAAAAACAAAAAGAATAATTTTTTTCTTTTTTAGAAATGTTATTTTGGATATTTTGTACTCGATGTTTTTTTTTCTTGTAATACCAAACATTGTAGTTTAATATCACTAGTGATTTATAATATTATATGAAATATGATAATATAAAATCACTAATAATCAAATCAATTTAATAGTCATATCATCTTGCAAAGCAACTTTAATATCGTCTTATGTAATACCCAATGGCATTATAGTCACGGGTTAAAGTTGGTAATAATTCTTGGAATCTTTTGATGCAAAAACCTAAATTAAGACGCAGAATGCCGTGGAATTGGGGATCGTAGTTTTCAAGTTTCAGCCTTTCTTTTTGATTAACAAATTCTGCACGCCCTGACCTAAAACTATAGTTTAAGTCATTCTCCTTAGTCTTACTTATTGCCACCTAATTAATCAAACATTTTCGTTGCTTTCTCTCCATCTCTATCGTTATGCGCAGAAACCACTTGTTAATTTATACAAGAAGGTTATCTTAATTCCAATTTTTTTTCTATGTTATTCAGATTCGAGTGAATGTCGGATACACGTATATGTCCTACACAAATATAAGAAATTTTTTTCATATATTTAGAGCATTATAATATCCATACCCATATTCATATCCAAATACGTGTCAGATACAGACATCGAATAAAGATATTTTAAGAAAAAATGAAGAGCCTGATTAACATAATATTTTCTTGCTTTTTTTTTTAATGACTTTCCTCTTAATTTCTTTCTATATATAATCAAGTTGCAAGAATTGATCTCTTTGAATAACAAAATGGAATCAAAAGAAGTTGATTTCTCTTTCTGTGCTCCAACTCATCCCCTCTCCTCCTCCTCATCATCAACTAGGTTGTAAAAAACAAACAATTCCCCTCTTTTTCTTACAATATATATATATATATATATGTTCTCAAATACTTGGAAATTTTTTCATGAAATTCATGTTTTTGATGATACCCTTTGTTTAATTTTTTTTAAAATTAATTATAAAGTTAAGATGGTTTTGATTACCATGGGCAGATGGTGGAGTAGGGACACGGTTGCTGTAGTGACCGGAGCCAACAAAGGTATAGGGTTTGCGGTGGTGAAGCGATTTGCAGAGCTGGGTTTAACGGTGGTTTTGACAGCTAGAGATGTAGAAAGGGGAAGCAAAGCAGCTGAGTCAGTGAGGGAGCAAGTGCAAGGCCAAGGGCTTCGTAATCTGCACTTCTTTCCCCTTGATGTTTCAAGCCCTGCTTCCATCAAAACCTTTGTTTCATGGCTGGAAACATCATTTGGAGGGTTGGATATTCTTGTAAGTCCATCGCTCCTTAATTATTCTTCTTTTTATTTAATTGGCATTGCAATTAATTTTTCTCATATAATCATAATTATTTTATTTACTTTTTAAAATAAAAATAAAAATAAAGGGTCAATAATAGATATATAGTACATTGTTTAGGTTTTATTTATTAAAATTTGATTGGAAGAGTAGTGACTGTTTTATACAATTTTAAATTATTTTAATGAAATAAATTAGTTCAAATCAAATTTTTTTTTTTATAATGTTGCTTCACTAACTTCAGATTTTACCTGAGCTTATAATCTCTTATTTGAACGATTTTAAATAATTATTTTTTAGGTAAATTTAGTTTGATATTTTTTAAAAAAATATTTAATCCAATAGTTTTATTTATCCTTAAGAATTGACAAAAAATAATTCGCTTACCATTGTATTTATAATTTCAATTTCTTTCCCTATTATTTAGACTGAATAACAGGTCCTTTTCTTAGAAGAAAGAGTGCCTAGCTATATGAACACAAGAAAACAATTTTCATTGTTTTTGAGAATTGTATTTAACTATGATTTTTAGTCATTTATATATATATATATATACATATATATGAGGAGAGATCTACTTATATTAATGTAAAATTAATTTTACATACTTTTATAATTTTTTATACGATTTATATTTTAACAAACTGATAGTTGGATTTAACAATATAATTATACTCGTCGTGCACGTAAAGTTTCGAATCGATCCGATATCTTTATCATATCAATCGAGAATATATATTTTTTAATATATGTTTAATGGCTGAAAGTTTTTTATATCAAACAAGTAGTTAGATATTTTTAATAATCTCGAAATTTGACGTGCATGAAATACGACAATCGGATTAAACAAATATAAATCGTATAAATCTACGTGAATAGAACATGAAATATGATAGTCGAATTAAACAAATATAAATCGTATAAAAAATTATAAAAATATATAAAATTAATTTAATTTTATACTAATATAAGTGATCATCTTTATATATATATATATATATATAGATGTGAATATATCATTGTTTAAGTTGCATGTGTTCTCAGGCCTGAGATGCTGGACCAGCTTCACATGCGATCCAATAATATCATGGCTTGACTTGATTAATTCTTTTCCCTTTTAATAATTTCTTTTAATTAATTTCTTAATTCAGTGCTGTTTTTTCTACTAATAAATAATATATTTTAAGGATGTGATAAATTAAATAATCAATCAATCTGAATTAACAATTCCATATATTACTGACGGTGCTTGCTACCATTAATGAAATACCCTTCAACTTTTTGCATCACAAATCTTATTTCTTCTCCCTCTATTTTTTGTTCAACTTTATTTATTGCCAGCCAATTAATCATTAATGTTTTAATTTCATGATAAATATTATTGTAATTATTTCTAATAAAATTTTCAGGTCAACAATGCAGCTGTTTCGTTCAATGAAATCGATGAGAACTCGGTGGAGTACGCCGAGACTGTCATCAAAACCAATTTTCATGGACCCAAGTTACTCACTGACTCACTCTTGCCTTTGTTTCGCCTTTCAACTTCCATAAGCAGGGTTCTTAATATTAGCTCCAGGCTTGGCTCCATAAATGTAAGTTCCCAACCATTTATTTAAAAGTTTTTTTTTAAAAACAAAAGTATTTATCAAATTAGAGATGACAACGGCTCGGTTATTTATAATTTTTAAATATTTGAATCAAAATTCTCGAAATCCGTTTATTATTCTCTTACTATCCGAATCCGCATCCGATTTAAAGATCAATATCCGAATCCGTAAAATATTCGGATTTATTAAATCTTTTAACAAGAACTAAATATGTAAATGAATATCGGATTCGGATATATCTGAATTCATTATTCGTATACAATAGATTCGAATATCCGACACTATCCGAACCAAAATCAAAGAGAATTCATATAACGGATAACCAAAGATTCATATCCGAATCCGCTACAGATAATAAATCTAATACCCGAATCTGCAAAAAAAAAATTAGATAGTACGGGATATCCAACTTTTTATTATCCATTGGCCATTTACATCCATCCCTATACCAAACTGATTATCCTTTGATGTTGCAGAAAATAAGAAACCTTAGAATAAAAGCAACTCTACAAAAGGAGAGACTATCAGAAGAAGAAATCGAAGAGGTAGTAAATACGTTTCTGAAAGATGTGAAGAATGGAACATGGGAAAGTAAAGGGTGGCCAGAAATATGGACTGATTATTCAGTGTCAAAGCTGGCACTGAATGCTTATTCAAGGGCTCTGGCAAAGCGATTTGAAGGAAGCAGATTAAGCATTAATTGCTTTTGCCCAGGCTTCACTCAAACATCTATGACTGGTGGGAAGGGCACTCACACCCCAGATGCTGCTGCACAAGTTGCTGCTACATTGGCCTTGCTTCCCCCTCACCACTTACCAACTGGAACATTTTTTCTAGGATTTGGACCTTATAACAAAGCTAGACTATAAAATTATTTTATATTTTCAGATAATTAATTATTGCTAATGATCTCAAAGAAAGCAATATTTTTGTTTTGGTACATATATATTATATATGAGGAAATCTAAAACAGATTTCAAACCTTGAAATATCTTGAACCTCATCTTCCATCTTTAGAAAGAAAAAAGAAAAAGAAATATTAGATCAATACAAGCTTAATTAATCATCCAATTTAACATAATATTAATTCGGATTCGAATCAAGACATTCGTTTCCTTTTTTTAAAATTTCTTCACCTAATCCAACCAAGATGATCTTCTGCCTCACTATTTTCTAATTTCTTGATTTTCCTTTCAATCACATTTCCCAAGAATAAAATAGAGCATTATTATTTTATTTTATTTTTTTATGTGCTGAATGAACAATTTCTATGGCCACCATGTTCTTCTACATCCTTTTCCCACATTAATTGGCATAGGGACATTTGCAAGGTAGACTAATTTCTTGGTGGATTTCAGCTTTGAAGGCATAAGCATTAAGCACATTTTAAGGCTGGGCTCTTGGCATATAGCAGCCTAGCAAGCTTTCACCAAAGACTAATAATCTGGTAGTTGCTTGGGGGTTTGACAGCTTTATCTTTGGTGTATATTAATTTCTACCTACACGGTGATGCGGGAGTTATATATTTTATAAAATATATATAAGTAATTTTATTAAATTATTTTAAATTAAAATTATTTTAAAAAATATAAAATGAATAAAAATAAAGTAAATAATTTTTTTTAATTTTTTTCCTATTATACTTTTTTTATATATTTTTAAATTTAATTTGATAAATACAAAATGATAAATAAATTAACATAATTGTTTTAAATCATATTTTTTTTAAAAAGTCGATAAGAGAATAATAAAAAGTATTAATAAATTTTTTAATACATAAAAATATATAATTATATACTTTTTTTATTAAATATATATTTATTTATTTTTGTAAAAATAATAAATTATCAAAAATTAAAAGAACAATAATAAAAAAATAAAAAAACAAAAACTACAACCACAACTATTTTTTTCTATTTTTTCTTTATTTTTCTTAATTATAAAAATTAAATAAAAACACTAATTAAAAAAAACTATAATTATTTTTTCTTTTTCTTTTCTTCTTCCTCTTCTTCTTTCTCCTCCTGCCACCGGCTGCTTGAGCCGTCGCCTGCCACGTTGAGGCAATCGTGCCGCCCCGTAAAATTTCTTTCTCCTCCTCCTCCTCCTCCCTTTTCTCTCCTTCCTATTTCTCTCCTCTATTTTCTCCCTCTCCTCCATCATTTTCTCCTCTCCGATCAGCCACCCTTTTTATCTCCCCTCTGCCATTTCTCTCTTCTTCTTTTTTTTTTCTCTCTTCTCTCCCTCTCGGCACAACGCTTTTTTTTTTTTTTTTTTTGTTTTGGTTAATGCATAAATTAGCCCTTGAAGTATATTATTAATTACAAAACATATCTAGAGCTTTGAAATCACCCTTAACCAAAGAAAAGTTTAGCCTAGCATAAACATTATTAACATAAACATAAAAGAAACTAAGAAGAAAATCTAAAAGAAAGAAGAAAATCAAAATACAAGAGTAGAAGAAGTAGAGAGGTGTCTTAATTTGGCTCCCCTTGTGTCTTTTTATATAGCAGCCTCTAGGTCTTGTACATTAATTGACATTTAATAGCTTATAGCATTTAATGCATGTAAGCAGCTAGGGATTAATACAAGAAAAGAAAGTCTTGACAGTCATTTCTCCTACTTTGACTGGGTTTGTGTATTTATGAAAAGTAAGGAGGATTTTTGCAATTAATGCAAAGTTGAAAGGTTGACAGCCACTAATCCTACTTTGACTAGGATTTTTTCACATGGCAAATTAAGTTGATTCTTACAATTAATGCAAGATATCACTTACAAAACACAAAACCATAATAAACTATCAAGGATTTCAAGGAACTAAGCATAAAATATAAGGAATTGATATATAAAAATATATGAATTTAAGCACTTATCCATACCCATTTTCATGATTTGGTACTTAAAGAAAAAAAAAATCACGATTAGGCTTAACGGTTTGGTAACATGTCATTTTTTTACCAATAAAAATGTGACACGTGGCAACTTTGACACATCAACAATGCCCCGTCAGTATTTTAAAAAAATTTAAATATTTTATTTAATTTTTTAATTTTTGTAATTTTTGTAATAAAAAAAGTCAATTTTTGGAAATATTATTTTATCAGTTTTTATTTTAAAATTTTTTAATTAAAATCAATTTAAATTTTTATTTTTTAAATTCAAAAAAATAAAATAAAATTTAATTTTTGGAAATATTATTTTTATTATTTTCTATTTTAAATTTTTTTTAATTAGAAAAAGTAAATTAAAATTAAAAATAAATTTAAATTTAAAAAATTAATTTTTTATTTAAAAAAATTTATTTTGTTAATTTCAGAAAATATTACTTTTATTATTTAAAATTTTTTAATTTAAAAAAGTAAATTAAAAATAATTTTTAAAAGTAATTTTTTTTATTTAAATTAAAAAATTTTAATTTAAAAAAAACATTATTTTTATAATTTTTAATTAAAAAAAGTAAATTAAAAATTAAAAATAAATTTAAAAAATAAAAAATTTCTAAAATGCTTATGTGGCATTGTTGACATGTCAAAGTTGGCACGTGTCAAGTTTTTATTGAGTAAAAATGCAAATGTCAGTATGCCATTAGGCATTAGACTAACGTGTGTAACGAAATTAAAGTTTGAGTATTTAATCTTGAATTTTTTTTAAGTACCATATCGTAAAAAGAGTATAATACAAGAGCCAATTTGTGTATAAAGTATAAACCCCTTTATTTTCAAATCATTTAACTTAAATTACTTTTTTATCCCACAATCAAACAAAACAAAACAAAAAATTCTTTTAAAAAATGTCAATTGAGTCCCTCAGGACTCAGTTTTCATTATAGTAGATGAAAAAAGAATAAGAAAGAGTTTAAAAGAGTTAAATGAGTGTAATATAAAACTAACTCGAATCCAAATGAACCGAACCCGAAATGATCCGAATTCGAATTGATCTGAATTTGAAGTGACCCAAAAAAATAAAACGAACACGTCACGAACACACAAATTTTCTCTAAATTGAATTACAATGACAAACTATGTAAAATATAAGATGAATTAAGATACGACACGAACACAACATAGAAAAAATAATTACAACACAACACAAAAAATAATATGAATACGTACGACAAAAATACATGAATATGTAAAAATTTACATAAAACGAATTATTAACGTACAAAATTTTTATATAAATTTATAATACTTTATATAAATTATTAACGTGTAAGAATTTATATAAATTTATAATATTTTGAAAGAAAAAAAAAACGAACTCATTACGAACAAACAATTTTTTTTTCTAAATTGAATCATTATGACAAATTATGTAAATTATGAGATGAATTAAGGCACGACACGAACACAATATAAGAAAAATAATTACAACACAACATGAAAAATAACATGAACACGACACGAATACACGAATGTGTAAAAATATACATTAAAATGAATTATTACCGTGTAAAAATTTATAATACTTTGAAAACACAAAAAAATAACATGAACACTTCATGAACCCACAAATTTTTCTCTAAATTGAATCACTATGATAAATTATGCAAAATATGTCATGAATTAAGACACACGAACACACAATTTTTTCACTAAATTGATTCACAATAACAAACTATGTATAATAGGAGATGAATTGACACACGATACGAACATAATATAAGAAAAAAAATAAAACACAACACAAAAAATAATATGAATACGATATGAATACACGAACGTGTAAAAATATACATAAAATGAATTATTAACGTGTGAAAATTTATATAAATTTATAATATTTTAAACAAACAAATGAATTATTAACGTGTAAAAATATATTTTTTTTATTTTTTAATATTTAATAAAATAATATTCGTATATTTTTTTGTATCATAATCGTGTTTAAGGTATTTTATATTTGTATAAATTTTGACGTGTTAATAATTTGTGTTAAATAGATTTTGACATATTCGTGTACTCGTGTCGTGTCCGTACTTTTTTTTTTCCGTATCAGATCATATTTTGACACTCTTCCTAAACTCCCTCATCTACAAAATTTATTTTATGCATATAATACTTTAAATACAATTATGACACATAAAAAATTAAAAATACACGAACACGACATAAAGACACGAATTATCAAATCTAAAATAACTTAAATTTTCTTACCAAATTGTAACAAACTCTTTCGTTTATCTCCATCACATTTTTATTTTTTTAATATTTAATAAAATAACTTAAATTTAAAAAATTTAAAACTTAAATTTAAATTAAAAGAAAAAGAAAAAAGAAAGGAAAAGAACAAAGTGGAAAGGCCGGCACTCCACTTTGTCCCTCATTGAATTTTTTTCAAATTAAAAAAAAAAAAAACAAAACAAAACAAAAAGGGAAGGTGAATAATGGCAGGCAACGTGGATAGCCTCCCCAATGTGAAAATTTTTCTATATTTATTATATGGATGGATTTATAATACTTTATATAAATTATCGTGTAAAAATTTATATAAATTTATAATATTTTGAAAACACAAAAAATAACACGAACACACGAATTTTTCTTTAAATTGAATCACAATGACAAACTATGCAAAATATGAGATGAATTATAACACGATACAAACACAACATAGAAAAAATAATTAAAACACAACACGAAAAATAACATGAACACGACACGAAAATATAAACGTGTAAAAATATACATAAAACAAGTTATTAAAGTGTAAAAAATTATATAAAATTATAATACTTTATATAAATTATTAACGTACGTGTAATAATTATATAAATTTATGATATTTTGAAGAAAAAAAAATAACATGAACACGTCACGAACACACGAAATTTTCTCTAATTGAATCACTATGACAAATTATATAAAATATGAGATGAATTGAGAGATGATACAAACACAATATAGAAAAAATAATTAAAACACAACACGAAAAATAACATGAACACGACACAAAAATATAAACGTGTAAAAATATATATAAAACAAATTATTAACGTATAAAAAATTATATAAATTTATAATATTTTATATAAATATTAACGTACGTGTAAAAATTTATATAAATTTATGATATTTTGAAGAAAAAAAAAACACGAACACACAAATTTTTAAAAAATGAATCATTATGACAAATTATGTAAAATATGAGATGAATTGAGAGATGATACGAATACAACATAGAAAAAATAATTAAAACACAATATGAAAAATAACATTACATTACACTAAACGAATATACAAACGTGCAAAAATATTATAAAACAAATTATTAACATGTATAAATTTATAATATTTTAAATAAATAAAAAACACAAATACATAAATTTTTTATTATTTTTCCCTTCTTTTATTTTATTTTTCTTTTTTCAACCTTTTTTCCCTTTCTCTTCCCTTTCACTCAAAAAAAAAAAAAAAGGCAAACAGTACATGGGTGGACACCTTCTCTAAGGTGGAAAATATCCTATTTTTATTGTATGGATATTTTGTTCCTTGGATTATATTCTTCAAACCAATTGTTTTTATTGGTTATATGTTATAATGTACATCATGAATTGAAAATAAGAAGAAATAAATATGACAAAATTTGGAAACATATATACTTGTTCCCCCCTATAAAAGAAAAAAAAAAATCCATAGATATATTGCCGTGAGCTCTCCAACAATCTGAGAAGATAATTTCAGTACTACAGCCAACGGCGGACCGCCGTGGGAGCCAGGGGGGCCTTGGCCCCCAAGAATTTTGAATTTTTTTAAATATATATTTATATGTATTTATATATTAAATAAAATAAAATTAACTCTCTCAAAATAAAATTTATATATTTTTTATTTTTTTATTTTTGTGTACAACTTAATTTTATGCATTATAATTTTAGAAAGTTAAAATTATATTGTTATATTTTTTTTTATCCACTAATTATTATTCATAACTCTTCAAATTAATTGATTTGTTATATATATTAAGTCATAATAATGTGAACTTAAATTAATTTTCTAAATGTTAGCTTTCTCAACAAGACTTCAACAAAATATTGTAAACTGTAAAGTCAGATTTTTTTCTTTTACTGAATGTTACTGTTACCCCCTGTAACTTTTCTTCTTCTATTTTTTAGCTTCAAATTCAATCAATTTTGTTTGTAACTTGATGCTTGTCGTTTGAGTCATCAAGTTTAAAAATTAAGATCATGCTAAGATTTTCAAAAATTTTCTTTTATTAGTTAGTAGTTATTCTAACTTTTATCTTCATTTTTAAAATTTTTATTATAAATCTATTTATTTTTTCTGTCACTGTCGACTTCCTTACAAAAATAAAAATAATAAGATTTTTGTTAAGATTGTTATTTTATTTTTTAAAATATATGTTTATATGATTTTATTGTTTATATGCATGAATAATGTTAAAACTTTTGTAATTAGTCAAAAATTTGATTTTTTTTAATTAATTTTTGTTATAGTATAATATTATATTGATTTGTCTTAATTATTTATGACATACCTCAAATGAAATATATATAGATTTAATTTTTTTATTGGCTACCCCAAAATCAAATGTCAAGATCCGCCACTGACTACAGCTAGAAGCTATATTTTCTTGGCATTGGTCTTTTCTCTGTTCCTGGCTAGTTCCACATCAATCTTTCAAGATTTTTGACACTTCATTTATCCACAGCTTAGCTGAAGAAAAGAAGGGCCTCTTCCTCGTGGAGGAAGGAGGCCGAAGGCCGGAGCTATCAACTAGCCTAGGTACTGTTTTGGAAGAATTCGCATTTTAATAATTGTGACCATTTGTTTTTTGGTAATATGTGACAGGTATCTCTAAGATTTACTTTAACCGTAATTTATTTTTCGAACCATCTTAAGGTTCATTTTTTTAAATATAAATTTTATTTTCCGAGTGTTTTTCACAAAAACCTAATCCTGATTTCAAAAAAGAAAAAGAAAAAAGTTACTGGATTAACTTTGTGGGTTAATCTTTGTGACTTTACAAGAAAATGGTTACTCCTAATTTTAATCCACGATATGGCTTAATGATCGTTTATTACTGTTGGTGTTTTCAGCAAAACTTGAGCCACTTTTGGGTTGGCCGTGGGACAAAGTACATGTCTACATATATAACAAATGATTTCCACCCGTAACAGGGCCAGTATCCTCCAGATGATCTTGGCTCTTGGGTTGCTGATAGAGTCGTCGGCTATGGACGAAAGGGTTTTTAATTGTGGCTAGTGCAGATGAGTCTTGAGTGTTGTGTAGATGGGTTTATTCATAGTGTCGTCGGGTCCAAATCCAAGTCCAACCATCCAATTCAAGCACTCAACTCAACAGAGTAAATAATATCCATTGGGCTCACTCAGCCGATAGTTCTAGGTAGGTGGCTATGCATAGCAGCATCTTAGTTAAAAATCTCAAACAAGGCTTACTTGATTGGTGACATCCGCCTGATAAATTTTTTTTTTTTTATTTAATAATAATTATAAAAAATAATGAGTAAAATTGGGACCTGCTGCTCCATAATCATGGAAGTCGCCCAAAGCCCCCCCACGTGTCTGCCGAAGGATTCAGATCTAGCAAATTCAATTTTCTCTGGAAGACTCTATGAGTCCGCCTCATGCGATGCAACCATTCTTTACAGTCTTGCTGGTCCCTCCTAGATTGTTCGCGTAAGAACAAGACCAAGAACAATCCAGAGAAATTCCCCTACCACTCGGGGCTCAGCCTTCAACACTTATATATACCCACCTTAAGAAATCACCCAACATTGCTAAGCAAAGTTTCCGATTATCCAAAACATTATGATGTGTCCATTTACTTAATTTGGTTTAAGTCTGTTAATTCTGTTAATTAGTATGGTTAATATTGTTAGTTAGACATGTCATCATTCTGTTAGTCAGCATTCTGTTAGTACAACTGTCAATACAGTCAGCAAATGGTGCAAATGGAAATTCCACTACTATAAGTGTGAAGAGTACAAGGAATGAAAATCAGAATTTACAATCATTGAAATATTCTATTCTTCTCTCTCTATTCAGTTACATTCTCTTCTCTTCTCTGTCATTCTTCTTTTCTCTGCAGGATATTCTATTTCCAGAAACGGTTACACCATTTGGTATCAGAGCCACCGAACCTTGGCCATGGCTGACGGCGTGACTACCAGAATGCAAAAGGATCTCTCTACCTTGCAGAAGGAAGTTGAGAAACTGGATTCAAAGTTGGGCAATTCTGTGGAACAATTGCGAGCAGAGCTACGTTCAGACATTGATGGAATGGGGGCCGAGCTTAGCAAACGCATGGATTTCATGTTGCGTCGAATGGAGGAGCTCTCCTTGGGCAAGAAACTCAGTGAGCTTAGTGAGAGTGGCTCAGCTGCTGAAAAACGAAAGGAGACCGTGGAATCCAGTCAGAACACGTTGCCATCACAGAGCAAGCTACCATTCGCAACTGATGATCATCCAAAACCATCTTACAAACGCCTTAGATTAGAGTGTCCTCGTTTTGATGGATATGACTTCTTAGGCTGGCTTTTGAAAGTTGAGCAGTTTTTTGAAGTTGCAGAAACCCTTCCAGAGGAGAAGGTCCAAACGGTGATGATCCATTTGGAAGGCAAAGCACTGCAGTGGCATCAACGTTACATGAAGCATCAAGGTCCTCTTAAGGAAATCAAGTGGGAACCATATTTAATGCAGATGAGGGCAAGATTTGGTGATACTGACTATGCAGATCCAATGTCTGATCTGGTACGTCTGAAACAAACAGGAACAGTGGAAGATTACTATGAGGAATTTGAAGCTCTGTTGAACCTCCTGCAACTCTCAGATGAGTATTCTCTTAGTGTCTTTATTAGTAATTTGAAGCCTGATGTTGCTCAATTTGTGAGGCTGTTCTTCCCTAAAGATTTAGCTCATGCACTTAACCTAGCCAAACAGGTGGAAAACATGGTATACAACTTACCCAGAAAAACTTTTACACCATATCGAAACCCTCCTACAGCACCTCCATTAACCTCCAAATTGCCACCAACATCCAAATTCAGTTTTCCCAACAACAATCACAGCCCCTTACCTCCACTGTTACCCACTCCCAAAGGCCTATCACCTCCCTATAACAACAACTACAAACCTCTACCTATGTCCACCACTCGACCATTTCCCCCTAAACCAGATACCATAATCCAAAAACCCAATAGGATACCTACTAGGGAAGAACGAGAGGATAGAAGAAGGAAAGGTTTATGCATGTGGTGTGGCCTTAAGTATACACTTGGTCATACATGTGTGAAATCACAACTTTACCAACTTTTAGTTGAAGAACCTGAAGATCAAGAGATAGAGGGTGAGGAATTTTGTGATTGTGTTGAGACTGTGGATGACTTACCAGCTCGAGAAGGTCCAAACAATGACAAAACCATTTCCTTACATGCCTTAGCTGGCACTACTGGGTATCAAACCATGCGTATTCAAGGCTTGGTAAAAAATCAACCTATCATCATACTGATAGATTCAGGCAGTACCAATAACTTCATTGATTACTCTTTAGTTAAGCAACTGGGATGCATAACTCATCATATACCTTCTGTCACAGTAACTATAGCTAATGGAGATGGCTTGAATACACAGGAAGTTTGCAGGGCACTCATGTGGCAGTCCCAAGGATTTGTCCAATTCACAGACTTCTATGTACTGCCCCTTCGAGGATGTGATTTATTGCTGGGAGTTCAATGGCTTTTGACATTAGGACCCATCATCTGGGACTTCACTGCTCTTACTATGAAATTTTCTTTCAACAACTCTGGGGTCGTATTACAAGGTCTACAACCTGGGGCAGTTCATTTAGCATCCAAACAACAGGTATCCAAATTATCTCAAGCTGCGGGTCATGGTCATTGCACCCTGATGTTGACCCAAGTCCCAGATAATTCTTCTCAGAAGTCTTCCCTGCTTGACCAAGTTGATCCTTCCCTTCCTGTGGAATTGATCCACTTACTGCAACAATATGCATTTCTCTTCACAATTCCCACTGTATTGCCACCCAAGAGACTGCATGATCATCAGATCCCTCTTAGTGATGAGTCTCAAGTCATCAAAGTTCGACCCTACAGATATTCAACCATCCAAAAGGATGAGATTGAGAAGATAGTGAATGAACTCAAACTGACAGGTGTTATTCGAGATAGCCAGAGTGCTTTTGCCTCTCCTGTGGTCTTGGTTAAGAAAAAGGATGGGACTTGGAGACTCTGTGTTGACTACAGGCAATTGAATCAGTTGACCATCAAGGATAAATTCCCAATTCCACTGGTGGAGGAACTTCTGGATGAGTTGACATGAGCAAGCTTCTTTTCCAAGTTGGATCTCTGCTCTGGTTACCATCAAATCCGGATGAAGGAGACTGACATCCACAAGACTGCCTTCCGCACCCATCATGGTCATTTTGAATTTTTAGTAATGCCATTTGGGTTGACCAACGCACCCTCTACCTTCCAGAGTCTCATGAATCACATTTTTCAGCAGTTCTTGCGTCGGTTTGTGCTAGTTTTCTTTGATGATATCCTCATCTTTTCCCCTACATGGACTTCTCATCTGCAGCATTTACAGTTGGTATTCGAGACCTTAATGAAGCATCATTTGTTTGTCAAATTTTCTAAATGTGATTTTGCTGCCTCTCACATTGAATATCTAGGACACATTATCAGCCACCAAGGAGTGGCCATGGATCCTAAGAAAATTGAAGGGGTGTTGAATTGGCCTGTGCCTACATCAGTCAAGGAACTCAGGGGGTTCTTAGGACTCACTGGTTACTACAGACGTTTTATCAAAGGATATGGCATTATTGCCAAACCTCTGACAGATCTGTTGAAGAAAGGAGCATTTGCTTGGAATGAAGTTGCTCAATCAGCCTTCCAGCACCTTCAACAGGCCCTAACTTCTGCACCTGTTTTGGCACTTCCAGATTTTAAGTTACTGTTTGTCATTGAATCTGATGCTTCCAATGAAGGAATTGGAGCTGTCTTGAGCCAAGAGAGGAAGCTTGTGGCTTACTTCAGTCGAGCTCTATCCTTAAAACACCAGACCTTATCTGTTTATGATAAGGAAATGTTAGCCATTCTGTTAGCTGTTAAAAAATGGCATTCCTATTTGGTTGGTAGGCACTTCCAGATAAAAACAGACCACCAGAGTTTGAAATTTCTGTTGGATCAGAGGACTGTAACTCCAGCACAACAATTGTGGGTGGTGAAGATGATGGGCTATGATTATGAAGTGCTCTTTCGCAAAGGGGTTTCCAACAATGCTGTTGATGCTCTATCTCGTAAACCTTCCATGGTACTGTGTGCCTTATCAGTTGTTCACACTGACTTGTTCAAGAGAATTCAACACTCTTGGGTGACTGATCCTAAATTGGTTCACCTGATGCATAAACTTCAGCAGGACCCTCACTCTGATTCCAAGTATACTTGGGAAGGAAACCAGTTGAAACGAAAGAGAAAGCTGGTTATTGGTGCAGACACACAACTCAAACTTGATTTGATGCAGTACTTTCATAGTTCAGCTGAAGGGGGCCATTTGGGTGCGAATGCTACAGCCAAACGCTTATCCAGCGTGGTCTTTTGGAAAGGACTCAAGAAAGCTGTACAACAGTTTGTTAAGGAGTGCAACATTTGTCAACAGTACAAGTATGATTCAGCAGCTTATCCTGGGTTGTTGCAGCCACTACCTATTCCTGCTAGGATATGGTCTGATGTTTCCATGGATTTCATTGAAGGCTTGCCTAAATCTAATGGGAAGGATGTCATTCTGGTTGTAGTGGACAGATTGAGCAAATACAGCCATTTTTTGGCTTTATCCCATCCTTATACTGCCATTACAGTGGCTCAAATATTTATGGACCAGATCTACAAACTGCATGGACTGCCTACCAGTATTGTTTCAGACAGAGATCGAGTGTTCATTAGTCACTTCTGGCAAGAGTTGTTCAAAACCATGGGGACCAAACTCAAGATGAGTACTTCTTACCATCCTCAGACAGATGGCCAAACTGAGGTAGTTAACAGAGGAGTGGAAAGTTATCTAAGATGTATGACAGGGGAAAGGCCCAGGGATTGGGTTAAGTGGTTACCATTGGCTGAGTGGTGGTATAACACCACCTTTCATACCAGTATCCAGTGCACTCCTTATGAGGCTGTGTATGGCCAACCTCCTCCTGTACATTTACCATACTTGGCTGGTTCTTCTATTGTGGATGCTGTGGATCGTAGTTTACAAACCAGGGAGGCTGCAGTTCAACTTCTTAAGTTTCACCTCCATCGAGCTCAAACTCGAATGAAACAACAGGCTGATAAGAAAAGATCTGACAGGGTTTTTCAGGTACATGACTGGGTTTATCTTAAACTGCAACCTTACAGGCAGCAATCTGTGGTCAATAGGAAGTGTTTGAAACTATCTGCCCGCTTCTTTGGTCCTTACAAAATTCTGGAGAAGATTGGAACTGTTGCATACAGGCTTGATCTTCCTGCTGGCTCTCGGATCCATCCTGTGTTTCATGTTTCCCAGCTTAAGCACCACGTTGGCTCAGAACCAGTCCAGTCTCAGCTTCCATTACTTGACAATGATGGCTTGTTGATGAAGGAACCACTCAGTGTATTGGATAGACGCCTCACTAAAAAGAATGGTCAGGCACTCACTGAAGTACTGGTGCATTGGAAAAACAGCTTCCCAGAAGATTCCACTTGGGTGTCTTGGTCTGAGCTGCAGAGGATTTATCCAGCATTCCATCCTTGAGGACAAGGATGTTTCGAAGGGGGGAATATTGATGTGTCCATTTACTTAATTTGGTTTAAGTCTGTTAATTCTGTTAATTAGTATGGTTAATATTGTTAGTTAGACATGTCATCATTCTGTTAGTCAGCATTCTGTTAGTACAACTGTCAATACAGTCAGCAAATGGTGCAAATGGAAATTCCACTACTATAAGTGTGAAGAGTACAAGGAATGAAAATCAGAATTTACAATCATTGAAATATTCTATTCTTCTCTCTCTATTCAGTTACATTCTCTTCTCTTCTCTGTCATTCTTCTTTTCTCTGCAGGATATTCTATTTCCAGAAATGGTTACACCACATTAGTTGATCTTCTGTCCTTAATTTTGTTTTCATTCTTAACTTCCTTAAACCAAAATGAGCATCCGAAATCTCACCAAAGCCTCTGTTTTCTTGATGGCAGTAGCTGTTGTTTTGGCAACCCAAGTGAATGGTCTCATGCCCTACGATGCAAGGTCCCTATGGGACATGATGCTCCCCGAAGACCCTTTCAGAATCCTTGAACACACCCCAGTAACAGTCCCCAAAGGGGTTGAGAAGACCCTGGCCTTGGCTCGAGCAGACTGGAAAGAAACCCCACAGGCGCATGTAATCTCCCTAGACATTCCAGGGTTGAAGAAAGATGATGTTAAGATCGTGGTGGAGGATAACAGGGTGCTGAGGATCAGCGGGGAAAGGAAAGATGAGGAAGAAATTGAGGGAGAGAAGTGGCATAGGGCTGAGAGAAGTAATGGAAAGTTTTGGAGGCAGTTCAGGTTGCCTGGCAATGCAGATTTGGATCATATCAAGGCTCATTTGGAAGATGGAGTTTTGAGGATTACAGTGCCTAAATTTGCAGAGGAGATTAAGAGGCAGCCTAAAGTTATTGACATTGCTGAGGAGGCTTCTTCTGGCGGCCAGGATATCAAGGCCACCACCACCACCAAGGCTACTCAGAAATAGATCTTTGATCTTTCTCTTTTCTATTTCTATTTCTTTGCGAATGTAATAACAAATTAATGTGTAATGTTGTTGTTACGTACGATGAACGCCGGTGATGCCATGTTTATATATATATATATATATATAGTTTCAATCTATAAATAGTTAAATTAGTACATATATTTTGGGTAATATATATTTTGTCAAATTTTGTTTAATTCTTAATCTCTTGATGACCATCTTAAATACACATTTTTTTTTATATTGATTTGGTGTATAGGGTTCAATCTCAAAATGCATCCAAAAATAGTTCCAACTCAAACCGGAGTCACCCATTGGTAATAATGGTGGTATGAGATTTCCTTCTAGCAACACTTTGATGCTTTTCGGCCAATAAATAAATTTATATATACCCCTTTGGTCAATAATATTTTATGCAAACACAAATTTCATATGCAGATTTTTTTATTAACACCATTTTTGATAGGCTCATAAAATATATATTTTATATATTTTTTTATTCTTAATTTTAGTGATGTCTTATATTTTTATTTTAATTAATTATATTATATTTTTAAATTCTAGGTATATTTAAGAGAATAAAGTGAAAAGATGTTAATAATGATGGTAAAAAGTTTACAAAATCATAATTATAAGATGAAAGAAGAATTGAGAGTAAAAAAATCAATTTCTGATTGCAAAGCAAGAAGACAGATTTGACATTCGGATCTTGTTGCTAAGAAATCATGATGTTAAAGTCTTTATTTGAAGAAACTTTCTTTTTAAATTTTGAAGCTGACTTGAATACCTTTTCAACGGTAGTTTACACGCCCAAATCGGACAAGAAATGGTCATCCAAATCAACCGAGGAAGTGCGAGAAATTGCATCAGAAAAATCAGCGATCAGTGTTGCGGCCCCAGAGTCTGGCGCCGCAGCTCCAAATATTTCAAAAGTCAGCGCTGCAACGCTGGTCGGGTTGCCTAAAATCGGACAAATACGCAAAAAATTGAAAATTTTCAAATTTGCACTATTTTGCTTCCTAGCTTCCTTGATCAGCAAGAAAGGGTTTCCAAGGTTTTAAAACTCTATAAATATCATCTTTTGAGCCACAAACTAGACTTCTTTTGAGGAGACTCAAGGGATCATCATTATTCTTCTTCTTATTTATTCTTTTTATTTTATTTTCTTTTAGTTTTATGTATATATTAACTATGCCTATGCAAGGCTAAACTTATCTTTGGTTAAGGGTGATTTCAAAGCCCTAGACATGTTTTGTAATTGATTTTCAGATTCGATCTATCTATAATTTTCTATCAAAGTTGCTTATGTTCTTCTATAAGAATTGTTTATGATATTTGTCTTGATTTGTTTAGGTTGCAAACTAGATATGTCTTGATAATTATCTATTGCTAGTTTATGAGTCTTGATCCATGTAATTGTCTTAATTTCCTATTTATAAGTGACAATTTGTGGTTAATTATTATATTAGAGTTTTCGCTAATTGCAAAGTGGAATATAACATAGGTTAAATAATCTGAGCTTATGTGTTTGTTGCCTAGATCAACCTATCTTTCTCATCATAAAGCTGCTATTACATTAAATCTAGAGAGCTTATTCTAGGTTGTGTAGTGGTTAGAGATTAAATAGAGAGCTTGTTTTATTTAACGATGAACTAAGGAAGGATTGAGGTAACAGAGCTTGTTGTTATCTACGATTGATAATTTTGAAAGTTAATTGATGTTGATAGATCTGATTATTAATTCTTAATGATGTCTAGTGGTGGAGAATGAACATTTAGCCATATTTCTCATATCTGATTACTTCTTATTTACTTTCTTTCTTATTTTTATTGTTTGCTTAAGTTTAAATTGATTTCAAAACCCCCTTTTAACTTTTGTTTTCTTTTAATTTAAGTTTTAAACTAGTGATTTATAAACTAAAACCAATCCCTGTGGACTCGACCCTTGCTAATCACTATACTCTACAATTGATTCTTTTTAAGTGCAAGGTTAAATAAGATACACTCTTTTAGGTGCATCAAGTTTTTGGCGCCGTTGCCGGGGATTGTTTTCTTTAGTTTATACGTTACTTGGTTTATTTTTATTTTCAGTTGTAATTAATTTTATTTTTCTTGTACATACAGGTTTTTGTTTTTAAATTTCAAGCAAGAAGAGATGGTAGGTGCTACATCAAAATTTCAGAACCTTCAGAACCAACTAGACAATCTCATCTCCATAGTTCAACAAGTGGCCATAAGTAAGATTCAACAATCAAGGCAGTGTGGAGTGTGCTTCATGATGGATCATCCAACCAATTGGTGCCCACACTACCAAAAAGATAATTTTGAACCAGCCTATGTTGTGGGAGGATACCAAAGCCATCAAGGGTTCCAAGGACAACAGTATGATGTTTTCTCAAACATTTACAATGAGGGATGGTGGATTCATACTAATTATGGCTACTCGAGAAATTATCAAGAAATAGATCCTTATGCCAACTACAATCATGCATCGAGTTTCAATCAACCATGGACACAACAACAAGATCTTTGTGAGCCACCACATATGACTCAAGACTCAGGTACTTCTTTAGAAGACCTTGTCAATACCCTTACTACTAACCAATTGCAAATTCAACAAGAAACAAGGGCAAGTCTCCAGGACTTGGAAACGTAAATGAGTCAATTTGCTAGTACAATGGACAGATAGGTAGCACAAAGATCTGAAGAACTACATGAACCATTCCTCTCCCAAACTATGATTGATCAAGAGGAGAATGCTAGTCCCAAACAATTTGAGGATAAATTCGAAAGTCCAAGGGAGTCTGAGGATGAGATTAAACCAACGATGGATTCAACTCTTTAGGATAATGAAGAGTACTTTCGGCACATGAGGTAACATTTAAGGTTCCAATTTTTACTAATGTTTGTTCTCCATCTTTTCCTAGTAGATTCGCAAAGTTCAAGAAGAAGAAACATGAACAACATATGCTGGAAACCTTAAACAGTTTGTTTGTGGATGCCATTCAACAAGTACCAAAATATGCTCCATTCCTCGATGAGATATGCACCACAAAGGATAATGGAATAATACTTGTAATAGAGAATGCATCCACTGTTGTGCAAAGAAAGCTTCCTATCAAACGCACAAATTTGGGAAATTTCATGTATGAGCCTGACAAGCCTAAAAAGCCAAGAAGGGGTGTTGGTTAGGTTGGACACATTAAATCAAGTGCTAATTGGGAGGCAGCCCAATTAATAAATAAATTTTCAACCTGCCAAAACAGATTTGTTTTCTTTTTCTTTCTTGCTTCGTTTTAATTTTTTTAGGTTTATTTAAGTTTCATTAGTTTGCTTTGTTTTGAATTTTTAATAATTATGTTTGTTTTTGTGTTTTAATAAATCAGGCTAAGGACAATAAACCAAGCGCTTATTTAGGAGGCAACCCAATTGGATGGAGAGCACACATTATAATCAGATTTGCTATTTCTTACTCTCCATCCCTCTATCTTTTATATTTTCTTTAGTTATTTTTCTTCTTTTATTTAGTAGTTCTTTTCTCTTACATATAATTCTTGCATATGGGGTGATAGTATTACATTGAGGACAATGTAAGAATTAAGTGTGGAGGGAATAATTTAGGATTTATTTATTTATTATTATTATTTTTTAGTGTGTTTTAATTCCTTTCGATACAATGATGAAATATGAAGTGTGTAGGTCTAAAACTAGTTATTAGTGATAAGATTTTCATGAGAATTGAGTTTGAATACTATTTTTCATGAGCCAATGATAATATGATATGTTGATTGAGAAAGAAGCATGTTTAGACTTAATATTGACTTGTATAATCATCCTTGTGAGTTTTGAGCGAATATGATTGATGCATTATACATATCAATCTAATTTCTTTTTTGAGTGCTCTTATGATTACATGATTCTCTAGATCTTGCTTTTAACCTTTTTGAGACTATATTGATGTATGTGACAACATGAATATGATAGAGGTATTAGGATTATAACCAGAGCCAAACAACCATCCATTATTGATGTTCCAAGAGAACATCTCTCTAGTGAGCCAATTTGAGCCTACATTGAATAAGCTGTTTTATTGGTAACCACATCTTTTACCTAGCCTAAATGTACTTATATCTTTACCCTTGTTCTAAAGATGAATTAGATTGTTTTGAGACATATTGCATAAAGCAATGGAGATAGATTGACTATTTGGGTTAGCAACAAGAAATAAGTGTAGGAGGGAAGAATGACAGAAGTCAAGAGAAAAAGAAAACTGAAACATTGAAAAAAAAGAAAAAAATACATTCCCATATTGAAAAAAAAAAATCATCTCTTGAACTTTTGGTTAAGAAAAGATGTTACAAAGTTGGTTAGAATGAAGCAAAGGCTCAACATGAATATTTAGCCTATGTTATTATGTGCTTTATAAGAGTTTTGAGAAGTTTTATTTGTATGATCTTATGATGTCTCTAAACTCTATGAAATCTTTGGAACCTTTGTGATATCTTTATCCTTTTATTCTTTAACCACATTATAACCTCTTGGCCCCATTACAACCTTGAATAAAGACCTCTTGATTTATGAAGTTGCATGATCTAAATAGTGGATAATAGGTGGACAAGCAAGCATATGGTAGAACTGTTTTCATGAGATTGATTGAGTGTAAGCACTTTACCACTACTTTAAAGAGTGAAAATCATGAGAGTATCCTATGTGAAAAGTTAAGATTAAGTTTGAATATACACTATTTTGATTGAAATATGTTATGTTAATATTGGCTTAATTCAAACTATTTACATTCAAGCATGATTTTTTGTGAAATTCTTTAAGCTATTAATTAGTTTATAAGATCTATCCATTCATTTTCTCTAATTTATATTAAACGGATTAGTTGTAATTATTAATTTTATTAATTTATTAATTTTTATTTTTATTTTTATGTTTTCAAAGTTTGTGGGTATCATTCTAGTAAACCCTCACGAGACTAAACTCGTCCACTAGGGACACATAAAGGTTTAAAGGCTTGTGTCACATGCTAAGTGTCATCGTGATTTCCTACGAAAGTGGATTAGATTAGATTTTCTTATTTTATTTTTATTTTGTTTTGCTCGAGGACTAGCAAAAAGCTAAGTGTGGGGGTATTTGATAAGCTCATAAGATACACATTTTATGCCCTTTCTATTCTTAGTTTTAGTTATGTCTTATATCTTTATTTTGATTAATTATATTATGTTTTTGAATTCTAGGTATATTTAAGAGAATGAAGTGAAAAGATGTTAATAATGATGGTAAAGAGTTTACAAAATCATAATCACAAGATGGAAGAAAATTTGGGAGTCAAAAAGATCAATTTTTGGTTGCAAAGCAAGAAGGCAGATTTGACCTTCGGAGCTTGTTGCTAAAAAATCATGATGTTAAAGTCCTTATTTGAAGAAACTTCCTTCTTGAGTTCTGAAGCTGACTTGAATACCTTTCCAAATGAAGTTTACACGCCCAAATGAGATAAGAAATGGTCATCCAAATCAGCTAAGGAAGTGCGGGAAAGTGCATCGAAAAAATCAGCGACCAGTGCCGCGGCGTCGGAGTCTGGTGTCGCAGCGCCAAATATTTCGAAAGTCAGCGCTGCAGCGCTGGCCGGGTTGCCTAAAATCGGACAAATACGCAAAAATCCCAAATTTTCCAAATTTGCACTATTTTGCCTTCTAGCTTCCTTGATCAACAAGAAAGGGTTTCCAAAGTCTTAAAACTCTATAAATACCATCTTTTGAGCCACAAATTAAATATCTTTTGAGGAGACTCAAGGGATCATCATTATTCTTCTTCTTTTCCATTCTTTTTATTTTCTTGTAGTTTTATGTATATATTAACTATGCCTATGCAAGGCTAAACTTATCTTTGGTTAAGGGTGATTTCAAAGTCCTAGACATGTTTTGTAATTGATTTTCATATTCTATCTATCATTAATTTTCTATCAAAGTTGCTTATATTATTTTATAAGAATTGTTTATGATATTTGTCTTGATTTGTTTAGTTTGCAAACTAGATAGGTCTTGATAATTATCTATTGCTAGTTTAGGAGTCTTGATCCGTGTAATTGTCTTGATTTCCTATTCATAAGTGGCAATTTGTGGTTAATGATTATGTTAGAGTTTTTGCTAATTGCAAAGTGGAACATAACATAGGTTAAACAATTCGAGCTTATGTGTTTGTTGCCTAGATCAACCTATCTTCTCATCATAAAGTTTCCATTACATTAAATCTAGAAGGCTTATTCTAGGTTGTCTAGTGGTTAGAGATTAAATAGAGAGCTTCTTTTATTTAACGACGAACTAAGGAAAGATTGGGGTAACAGAGATAATTTTGATAGTTAATTGATGTTGATATATCTGATTATTGATTCTTAATGATGTCTAGTGGTGGAGAATGAACCTTTAGTCATATTTCTCATATCTGATTACTTCTTATTTACTTGCTTTCTTATTTTTATTGTTTGCTTAAGTTTAAACTAATTTCAAAACCCCCCTTTAACTTTTGTTTTCTTTGAATTTAAGTTTTAAACTAGTGATTTATAAACTAAAACCCAATCCTTGTGGACTCGACCCTTGCTAATTACTATTCTTCAATTGATTCTTTTTAAGTGCAAGGTTAACTAAGATACACTCTTTTGGATGCATCAACTCCTCCCTTGGCATGTCACTTGGCAAGTCGCTTGGAACGTAGCTCCCTGGCACGTCACTTGGCATGTCGTTTCTTGGCACGTCCCTTGGCACGTAGCTTATTGGCACGTCGTTTCTTGGCAGCAGGACTTCCTACAATAATACACAACTACGTGAAGACTGTGGAGCTCACCCGGAAAGGTTGGCTGGATTCTTGGGTTTGCTCTACTCTTGGGATGTCCTGGAGAGCATGGCTTGGAGGCTCAGATATGTAGATTGTTAAGAAGTCCACTTCTTAACCTTTCCCTGGAACACAAGTGCTTCCTTTTTCGGCTGAACGGACAGTACATTCTTAAGCGTGCTGTCACATAACCTTTCTTCACTACCTGTTAACAAAATATTACTCGAGTGTAACCTCCAAATAACCTCCATGCCATCCACTATTTTGGTCACTTCCCCCTCTCTCCCTCTACCCAAGATGTGTGTTACTTGCACGTGAGTGGTCTTCAAATAACCTCCCACTCTCTTAGTAACTTCTCTTGGTAACTACCTAAGAGAGGCTATAAAAAATGGTCTCAAGTTTCATTTCAGATCTTTTAGCCATTTGACAAACTTTCAGACGTTAAGAATTCTCTGCAACCTTTTCTCTGCAATTTCTACAACAACCGTACTCTCCACCTTCCTCAGCCACTTACAGCCTTCATCATCAACACCTGCCACCGCACTTGTTCTTCAGGGTCTGCTCCAATCTTCCTCTCCGTCGTCTCCCTACGACATCTCGTTTTACTGGTTTGTAACGTTTCCTCACCCGATAAAAAAAAAAACCCTCTACAATCTGGAGACTCCGCTGGGGAGGAGCGATTGCATTGAGTGAGACACTTTCTGACTTTCTTCACCGAAAAAAATGGAGGACTCTACTGGAAACCAAAGTGCACCAGTTCTATCTTACATCCAAGATCTGATGAAGATGATGAAGGCTAACGAGGAAAGAATGCAAATATAGAAGAGAACAATAGAAAGATGATGGAAACTATCTCTTAATTTACCCCTTCTTCCAATGCTACTACCACCCAAGTTTAACTTGTGAACAATGGAAATGGGAACACCACTGGTGGAATTACCCCTACCACAAATGGAAATGGAGAAAACACATCTAATGCTTCTAACCCTATGCCAACTGAAACCCTTGGCCTGACCAACACCCTAACCACCAATACCCTAATTACTCCCAATAGCAACCATGGCATGACGAACACCCAAGATGGAACTTCCATATCACTGGCACGTCCCACTGAAGCCCAGGGCTTTATCACAAAGGAGGAACTTCAGAGGTTGCTTGAATAGAAAAATAAAAGCCTTAATTTCTCTGAGTTTGATCTTAAGCTTCTATACCCGGCCAGAGTAGCCGCTAAGACATATCCCAAGGACTACACTAGTCCTAAGTTCAAGCAATTTAATGGAAAGTCTGGTGATGCCCGTGATCATATGATGAAGTTTGTGGAGATATTAGGAGTTGCTGGGTTGGATGATGATTTGAAATTGAAAGAATTTTCTAAGTCCCTGACAGAGAAGGCATACACCTGGTATGTCAACCTTATTCCTAGTTTTGTGGAGTCATGGAGCCATATGTGTAGGATGTTCGGTGAAATGTTCTTTTTCACCTAGGAGAAGGTTACTTTGATTGATTTGGGGAGAGAGCACCAGAAGTCAAGAGAGGATCTTATGGAGTTTATCCAACGCTTCAGGAATGGTTGTTGGACATCTAAGACTCACATGATGAAAAGGAGCTGATGAAGGTGTGCATACAAGGGATGTTTGATGAGTATAGGGTGCATCTGGAGAATCTACCCCTACCAATCTTTGCTACTCTTATGGAAGCTACAAGGAGAACCAATAATACTGTAATGAGACAAAGAGGAGCAATAGATTCTTGAGAAGAAATACCCCTACAGTGAATGCCGTCCAAGGAGGAGAAAGGAAAAGAAGAGGTCCGATGTGACCTAACATGCGTCCTAGGAGGGATGACCTAAGAAGGAGACAGGATAAAGGGGTTGATCTTCCACCTCCATTCCCAGTTCCAGTAGATAGAGTGAAAGTCCTTCTCCAAGAGTGGATCAGGGATGGTAACATAAATTTGCCATATGTACCACGACTGCCAACAACTGAAGAGAAAGCTAACCCAAGGCATTGTGATTTTCATAGAAAGGTAGGTCATCCAACTGCGGAGTGTAGGAACCTTCATAGAATGTTTCGTCAGAGGGTGCAAGCCAGGGAGATAGTAATTGGGAATGATAGAGTTTAGAACAATCCACTTCCAGTCCACCATAATGCAAGAGGACATCTGAACACTATTAGCCATGCTCAGCATGATGATCCTACTTTCTCAGGTAATCAGGCTGAAGATGTACAGGCAGTTGGGATGGTTACGTCCTCCATTGCAAACTCTCTCATTAAAACACTAAACTTCAGGCATTTCTTTGATCAGTTGAGCTTTTCAGATGAATCAAGAAAGGAAGCAGCTTTGTCACTAGTCAAGATTGCTGGTGAACAGTATGGGGAATGTAACCTGATAAGAAAGCCTATGGGGAAGATGTCTAGTAGGTATGAGAATGCAATAGAGTTCAAGGAGGCAGACATGTGCACTCCACATCCTTACCACAACAAGCCTCTTTATGTGGAGAGTAGCATCAATGACTATCCCATTAAGCGTACTTTCATTGACGATGGATCATCCGTAAACCTTATGCCTCTATCTACCCTGAAGGCAGTGAAGATAGACGTGAAGAGTTTGAGGCATCCTATGATAATTTCTTCTTTTGATAGCAAGGAGATTCAATCTATAGGACAGGTGACAGTGAACTTTAAGATGGGTCTTGTTCAAGACCAAACCTGCTTCCATGTCATTGATGCTGATGTAGCCTACCATATCCTCATAGGAGAAAAATTCTACACGCCCACAACATCATTCCATCTTCATGCCACTAATGTATCAAGGGTCACTGGAAATGGAAAGAAATTTTCATTCCTACTACTAAGGCACCTTTTGAGCGAAATGAGTTGAATTATACAGAAGCTACTTTCTTTAAAGATCCTGCGAAAGAAGGAGAAACTACTATTGCTAGACCCATTGGAGTGCCACTCCCAAAGTGGGAAGAGTATATTGGGAAGAAAGATGAAGAAGGTAAGAAGAAGAAGCACCGGGGAGAAAAAAAGAAACATGGAAATGCAGGTGCAAGTAAGGAGTTGAAAGAAAGAGTACATGATACGGGAGTTAGTTCATACACCCGTGATGATGGAAAGACAGTGTATTACTTATGATGGGGTGCGGGGTTAGGAGAAACACCTTCTTCTGGCTCCGTATCATGGGAATTGCCTGATAAGGTACCATATTGTTCTCAGGTGGAATCAGTATGTGAAGAGATACAAGAGATAGTGCAAGAACCAGAACAGTTGCAAGATCAACCGAAGCCTCAAGGGAATGAGTTCGAAGAGGTAAACATGGCAGGGGAAGGAGAATCAACTAGACCTTTGTTCATAAGTAAGAGTCTCTCAGAAGAGCAAAAGGTGGATTTGGTTCAGCTTCTAAAGGAATACAGAGATATGTTTGCCTGGACCTATGAAGAAATGCCTGGGTTGGATGAGAATCTCGTTACTCATGAGTTGCATATCTCTTCTGGAAGTAGGCTAGTTAAGCAACAGGCTAGGTGTTTCGGCATGAAGTGGACACTCAGATCAAGGAGAAGATTAATAAGTTGCCTAAGGTGGGATTCATCAAACCCGTACATCATCCTACATGGCTAGCATATGTTGTGCCAGTGAAGAAGAAGAATGGGACAATAAGGGTGTGTGTTGATTTTAGATATTTGAACAAGTCATGTCCCAAGGTGATTTTCCTCTTCCAGACATTGATACTCTGATTGATGGTACCACTGGTCATGAGATGTTTTCCTTTATGGATGGATTTAGTGGCTACAACCAAATTAAAATGGCACCAGGTGATGTAGAGAGAATCAATTTTGCACTGATATGTCTCTGTTTCATGCTTAAGAGAATTAAGCTTCTGTTTAACTTCATCTAGACTTGCCTCCACCTGAGCTTCGTTTACCTCTATGTTAAGAATAGCTTTGGCCTTAGCTATACAAGAAGTAAGACAACTCAGTCTGAACCCAGTTTTGGTAACCTCATCCATGAGTGCCAATATCTCTTGCAACTTTGCTGGGGGGTATCTGACCATCGAGCATCAGCAATTACTAAAGCCTCACCCAATTGTCCCAAGAAAAATGAAATAAATCTTTCAATCTGAAAGGTGCAAGTACTCCATAACTCACCTTCTATTTTATAAATGTCTTCCAAATACCGCTAATACTGTGAGTCAAGGGAGAAACCATGGAAATCCACCTTTGAAGTACCAAGAGAAGTATTGACTCCAATATTTGAGATGGAGTTGACCTAAGGATACTTGGTCCAAAGGCAACTGTTCCAAAGGAAGTGATTGTCCCAAAAGCACTGCTCCCAAAAGCAGATCCCGTTGCAAAAGTAACTGTCCCAAAACTTGTTGCATTAATAGGATATTTGATAAGAGTACTAGGAGCTAGATTTAAATCTTTAACTCCTACTACTAGGGAGGAAGAAATAGGAGTAACATCTAGAGCAGTAGTAGAAACCACAGCATCACCAAGTTCATTTTGAGTGGTATCCCTGGTATGTTCCCTTTCCAGACTTTGAACAGTCTTTATGTCAGGTGGAGAAAATAGAGCATCAATTTCAGCAATGTCAGAAACACAATTCCTTGATCTGGAAGAAGCATCATCAGTTTCTGGCTCAGAATGATTTGATGCATCATCATCATCATCATCATCACTATCAATATCAGAAACAGCCTGCTCCTCTACCTCTTCTACTCGAGGATCACTAGCTTCAAAAGTACTTGATACACCCTGCAATAAACACAAGTAGAAAAGTGATAAAGTGAAAGGTGAAGAGTAAGTATGTAAAAAAAAGGCAAACTTACTTCTTGAGATGCATGAGATGAAACACGACTATTTTTTCATCGATGAAGGATCGGAACCTCAGCCTCTTCTTCATCATCAACATCTACAATTGCAGAAGTCTTCTGTCTTGGTTTGTCGGGCATACGCAAGGATATCTCGCTAGTAGTAATATTTGGGGGCTTAAGTTCAACTCTAAGATTAGCTAAGGGCCTCACAAAAGCCTTCCATTCATCAAGGCATACACCCCAATAGGCCCGCCAGCCAGATGAACACATGCTAACTCTATTAAGTGCTAGGACAATTACACTCCTAACTGGAAGACCCCTGATTGAATCTTTGAGAAACCATTTGGCACTAGTAGCAAATGTTTCACGGAACATAGAAGGGCCAGGTGGAACTCCTTGATATAACCGAATTGACGTGCTACCCTGGATGCCGAATATACTTCTACTGAATATGAGTCCCTAGTAACCCCTGAGCTAGAATTTTCAATCATGCTAGGTAGCGCACGACACTGAACCCACAGATAAAATTGCATTCTTTGTACACTTACGGAATCAGACAAGTTATAATAAAGAGTAGGACTTCCATACCCATTGAGCGAGTTAACATATGGTCTAGGTTTGAATTCATCTGCCACGTCCATCACTTCAAGGACACTCTTCTTTGATGTTCGAGTAAGCGATGCCCAAGCTCTGTAGTCATTCCTGAGAACGGTCACTGAATTAGAAGTCCAGATGAGTCGTATACATTAGGCTCAGGAGTGCAAGAGCCGAATCTCTCCCATAGACACATCTGAATAAAAGTAGCATCCATAAAAGTCATGATTTTGTACCGACCAGCTGAAACTCTGGTTTTAGATTGGTACAAGTCTAGTCATTTATACGAGGACCCCAGGTAGTATGGAGCAAAAGGAAAATCCAATCCCTTAGAAATCTTGATGGCTATAGGAATTAGACCTGGAGAAATCCCATCATCTGGACAGCCTGGAAACACGTGTCGTGGCAACCACATAACCAATAGTGCTATTAGTTCCCACTTATGATCTGGATAAGTGGGATTTGTAGTTTTATCCCCTTTAGAGTTATATTTCTAGAAGAAAATACCTACCCATTTGGAAAATCGTGCAACTTTAGAACTGTTAGTTTAACTCTGGAGCAAATTACTGAAGATCCTGTAAATGTCTCTCTCTTTTTTAGTAAGTTTAATAGAAGAAATTTCATGACCGCCATAACAGGGAAGCTCAAGTAAGATATACACATCTTCTAGAGTAAATGTGAAATCACCCCAAGCTGTAATCATGGTACGAGAGAAAGTGCTCCATCTAGCAAGAACAGCACGCCATACATCTAATTTCTTCTCCTTTCTTATTTGGAGGAGCTTGGAACTAATTCGGACAGCATGAAGTACTCCTGCCTTCGAAAGGGTGCTCACATTAGCAGGCTTTGCCAAGACTTTATTCACTTACTCATCCCATCCTTGAACTGGACAGATATTGACAAGTTTGGTAATGGAAAACGAAAATTGTCCTTACTCAAATCTAAACTTCAAGACAGAATTGCTTGGGATATATTCTCTCTCACATGACTCAGGAT
Organism: Fremontodendron californicum; assembly: GCA_030761205.1. Classification (NCBI taxonomy): domain Eukaryota; kingdom Viridiplantae; phylum Streptophyta; class Magnoliopsida; order Malvales; family Malvaceae; genus Fremontodendron; species Fremontodendron californicum. The sequence goes on from JAULJL010000023.1 coordinate 14,362,285, forward strand.
TGATATATTTGAAGGTGTATCCAATTGGCGCAGGTGGATGTTGATCATACTCGTTCTCATTCACACATTCCCAAAAACGACCAACCCGACCGCTTTGATGATTAAATCCTCCCAATGCCTGGGGACAATAGGGAGTAAACCATCTTTGCCCGTTCTAAGAGTAATCTTTTGGGTGGGAGCTTTGCCAACAGTCTGTTTTCTTTTCTTTGGAGGTGGAATAGCATCTCTGGAGGGTTGACCATAACTTGGCCGATGTATGTTCATAGTTTTCACCATGGTGAGAGTGAAAATCCTACGAAACAACAATAAAATGTCAAGTAAGTATTTTTATTCAAGTACCATAAAATTGAACAAAAGGTAAAGTTATAATTTCATATGTTTATTTATTTATTGCTTTATCAAAAAAAAAAAAAAGGACCAGGTGCTGCGCCTGCAGGGGGCGCGCCTGCTGGCACCTGCCTGTAGTGGGGCACGCCTGTAGCCCCCCCCCCCCGCCTGCAGCGTCCCCCACCACACCTAAATGCGTTAAACACCCATCTACAAAAAAAAAAAAATTATTTTATTTTATTTATTTTATTAAAAAAAATCAAAGAATCAAATTGATTTGCAAAAATTGGGGGCAATTTATTTAAACTCCAAAACCCTAGTTTATTCTTGATTTAAAAGAAAAATCAATCAAAATTAATAATCATATGAAATTTTCTATGTTTGGTAAAAAGAGAGAGAAATGGATGAGAACTTACCTTTTCTCAAAGAAATCGTTGATGAGAAGAATGAATTTTTTTTCACATTGTATAGAGCGTATAAGATTTGTGAAATAATTTTCAAGTAACCCTTGTATTTATAGACATGTAGTTTCCCAATGTTACTCGAATTCTAAAAAAAATTCTTATCTTTTTATCTCATTAGATTTTTTTTTTTTAAAAAAAAAACTCTCCTTTCCTAATCATAACTCTTTTGTTATTTTATTATTATTATTTATTTATCTTTTAAAAAGAAAAATGGGGGCATGCAGGCGAGCTGCCCTTCTCATCAACATGTGAAAAACTCCATGTCTTTTGGTCCAAGACATACTTCAACTTCTCAACATGGGGTCACTGACACTCTAAAACTTCAAAATTTGATTTGCTGCCTTACACCAAAATTTTTTATTTTTACTAAAACATCTGACAATATATCTTAAGCTTGGATCTTATTTGCTTTGATTTGTTTCAACAATGGATTTAAAACAAATATCGGCGTCAGTGGTGAACTCGTTTCGAGTGGCAGCCGTGACTGAGCAATTGGCTACTCATACTCAGCCTAGTTGACAGCCTCAAAGCACGGAGTTCTTCAGCCTCTACCACTCTCTCGCCAGGCACTTTTCTTATATATAATAATATATATCTATTTTTGTTGTAACCAAAAAAAAATAATCCATATCTGTATATTGTTATCCTTTGCTTGATTTTACTTTTTCTTTTAAGGTTTTAATCTATGTTATCCAGATTCGGGGAGTGTTGGAAACTATATTTTTTTTCATACTCGATATTATTTACAGTGCATGAGAATCCTTTAAAAAAAAATTCTCATGCAGGGGGCAAAATGTAGACACTCGTTTTTGGTCAATAACATTTCATGCAGACACAAATCTCATATGCAGTGGGTTTTAGTAATAGTCTCCTTGTCAGCAGCGCTCCTCCTTGGCATTTCACCTGGCACGTCACTTGGCACGTCGCTTGGTACGTAGCTCCCTGGCACGTCACTTGGCATGTCGCTTCTTAGCACGTCCCTTGGCATGTCGCTTCCTGACACGTTGCTTGGCACGTCACTTCTTGGCACGTCGCTTATTGGCAGCAAGACTTCCTGTTGTAATACACAACTACGTGAAGACGGTGGAACTAACTCGGGAAGGTTGGCAGAATTCTTGGGTTTGCTCCACTATAGGGATGTCCTAGAGAGAATGGCTTGGAGGCTCAGAAATGGAGACTATTAAGAAGTCCACTTCTTAACATTTTCCTGGAACACAAGTGTTTTCCTTTCCCACTAAACAGACAGTGCATTCTTAAGCGTGCTGTCACTAGGAGTGTGCAGAAGTCGGTTACACCGGACTTATCCGACCAATCGAGAGTGATTCGGTTTAGTCGGGTCGATTATTTCGGTTAGGATTAATATCGGTTATATTACTCGGTTTTAATAGGTTAAGTCAGTCGGTGTTCGTTTTGTGAAATGCATAAACGAACCGACCGACTTAACCGACGTTAATATATTATAATTATATATTTTATTACAAATATATATATATATATATTCTTATTCAAACCCAATTAAACCCATTTATCAATCCAAACCTAATAAATTTAATAAATCCAAACTCAATTAAACCCAATTAAATTTAAACCCATTTATCAATCCATTGAAAAACCCATTTACCAAACCCAATTCCATTCCACCCAAGCGGCCATCCCTAAGTCAAAGAACACCCTCTTAACACCCTCGACTGCTTGAGTTCATTTCCCCCATTATTTGATTTCGGCAAACCCTAACCATCAACCTCTAAGCTTCGTTGATCTGCTCGAGTCTCGACAATCATTCCACCCCCAGCCTCGAATGCGCTGATGAACCCTCGACGGCTCTGCTCAACCCTCAACGGCACTTCTCGACATTTGGCCAGGCAGTTTTCACCGTGTGTGACCTAATCTCCCCTTGTTTTTGTGTTTCAGATAAATTAATTTTGGCTTATTCCTTTTTTTGTTACTAATTTCTCATATAACTTTTTTTTTCCTATTCTTTGGATCCATTTTCAAAGACTATAGAAATTATTTGTGCTTTGTTCTTCAAATGCAATATAGAAATGGTTGCAGGGTAACTGCTTTTGTTTAGTGTTTAGCGGGATTTGGTTTTTCACCATTTTAATCGAGAAAACCGACCGACTTAAATCGGTTCGGTTATTTCGATTATACAATGAAAGTCGATTGGTTGTCGGTTATTTTTCTATAGATGTCGGTTAAATCAGTTTTTGATTTTTTTCAATCGAACCGACCAATTACTCTCCCTCAACTGTCACGTAACCTTTCTTCTTTCTTCACTGCCTGTCAACAAAATATTACTCCAATGTAACCTTCAAATAACCTTCATGCCATCAACTAACATTTACATTATCGCCTAGATGTACTAGTACTACATCTACATTATCGCCAACATAACATTGTTTGCTTCAACAAAACACATACATAGTCGTACACCATCTAAAACAACACAACATCAAAAACTACAGCTGCCCCTATCGGCATTATTTAACGACACAACCACATCCAGCAAACAACAGTTACACCCCAACCAAAGCCAAGCAATTCCTCCTTTAAAAGATAAGTTGCAGCAGCTTCATCCTGTTTGTTTCCTCGAATGCAGGAGATCCTTAGAGCATCACTTCTCTATCAAAAATCCAACTGAATGGAATACTGGGTGCTTGCTTGACCCTTTCTTGAGCTCTCTCCTCCAGCCTTCTAATTCTTGAAGGAAGTCCACACACATACTCCTGAGCTTTACGCCCATCAGCTGAAAGTCCTGTTAGCTCCTTCACCTTCCATCTGTTTACCAGGTACTCTACTATATCAATATAGTCCTTGGCAGTGTAAACCCCAATTCTTTGGGCAACAGCTGAGTAGTGGTCGAAAAGGTCGTAATCTCGGCCATCATAGATGAACTCGGCTGGCATTGTGATTTTCTTCCTCATCATGTCAGCAAATTCCATGACTGTTCCATCAGGATCAATCTCAAAGAGCTTTTCAACAATTTTTGTATAGGCTGTCTCATGGCGCTTTTCATCTGAGGCAATGCTACCACAAATTTGAGCCAAGTTAATGTCCCCATAATCCTTGGCAAGCCTTGCTGTATTCCCATGGGAGATAAAAGTTGCCCTTTCTTGGAATGCTGTGTAGATGAATCCACGATAAGGACTATTCTCTGTATGGGGATCCTATAAATATAAAGAAGAGAAATTAAAAAGATTGATCAAACGGGGGAAAAGAGCTCAGTGTAACTATATAAAATGGTGTGTGTGTGTGTGTATATATATATATATATATATATATATATGAGAGTGAAAAAGTAGTTAAATGTCAATCATCCTCCTAAATTGCACTTCTTCATGATGGTACACGAGGAAGACCTCATTAGGGGCCACTTTCTTTTCTACACAATAAAGTGAAATTCCAGAAGTGATATAGTGCAATGTCAAGATGCATTCATTTTCACAAGGTGTTAATCCAAATTAGAAGATGAAAAGAAACAAAAAGGAAGGCATGCATGCATGCATGACTTTATACAGCTATGTGCATGGGTTTTCTCAGCCCTCCACACACAAAGAGAACACCACCAAAAGACTAAAGAAAACAGAACTTAGTAACTGTGCCTTAGAGACCGCAATATGCAGTCCTTGAATGAACTGCAAAGGATTCAATAAAATTGTGCATGTCAAGTGCATCTGAGGTCTCAAAGTTAAACTATGAGAAGTGAGTAAATTGTGTAGCAAGTAAGTATCTTACCATTCCTGATCCAATCAAATACTGGATTGTCTTCTCAATTTGCCTCATGTCCACTCTTCCAGACAAGTAGAGATACTTATTAAGTAGATCACCATGCCTGTTTTCTTCAGCCGTCCACGCCCTCGTCCAAGTTGCCCAAGAAGTAGGGCTAGCACCTGTTTCATCACGAGTTCCATCTAAGGTATTAAGCATTGTTTGGTAAGTTGGAAGGGCTTCCTCTGTGATCATATCACCAACCAAAACAACAAAGTAATCATCTGGAATCTCCTTTGCCCTTTCCCTAAGTTCTTTGACTTGCTCATCAAATCCATCAGAGTTAGGATCTGGAAGAAAATCCTGGGGTTGCCAACATTTCTCAACTGGTTTGAGGTGAGTTAGAATGTTCTCCTCAGCCCAGTTCTCCAAAGATTTAAACATCTCAATCTTCTGAGGTGGCATGGAGTGGGTGACCTGAACATGCACCTCCCTAGGAGGCGTGAAAGGCTTTTTCAGATTACCAACCTCTCTGCATTAAGTAAAATGAATTGGGGATTACAATCTCATAGATCAATATGTCAAAAAGGATCAAAAGGCAACAATAAATTGTATAATCACAAATTTTTTATTATTCAGATTCATGAATACCTCAATGATTAGAGGCCATTAAACATTAAAAACATTAAGATCATAAGACATCACCACATAAAAGAGAGCTCTTGAAAGCCATGTTAGTTAACAAAAAATAACAAAGGCCCAGATCCAAAATCAGCTATAACTAAGTAAAAAAAATCAAGATCCATGATTTAACAAGAAAATAATGAAGTTATAATAATGAAAAAAAAAAAATTCAACCAATAAAAAAAGAAAGAAAGAAAGACACTAACTTGGAGCCAGAAGGAAGAGTGGAGACCATGGAAAACTTGGGAGATCTGAGGGTGGCCTTTGATGGAAGAGAAAAAGAAGGGAGTTTCTGAGATTTTGAGGCGATGGGATTGAATTTCAAAGCCATTTTTTTGCCGTTCTGGTTTTGGTTTTTGGTTGTTGTGCTTAATTGCGGCGTTTAACTTTATAAGACTCCCTCTGCTTTTATTTTTGCTTCGGAGAATCCGCTTAAGGGATGCTAAGTTGGTGCCACTTTAACCCATTAGCCCTAACTTTCGTTTTAATTACTGATTGCCCACTCATTTTTCATTTTTTTTTTTTTAAAAAAAAAACTATGACTAAGGCCAGATAGACCTACTCATGGATCAGGTAGCCCGATAGATCCGATCAGTATTGGACTGAATCTGGGTAGAATAATTTTAATCCAAACCGGCCCGGCTCAAAACAGTGTTTTTTTAATTATAATATTATTATTTAATTTAATTTTAATTATAAAATATATAAAAATAAAAATATATATATTTTAATATTATGAACAGTGAATTCGGGCCTGGGTAAAGATTTTTAAAAAAAAATCGGCCGTGGCCCGACCTATGAGCAGGTCTAGGGCCAGGGGTGCTGATCAAAATAGCCAGTAGTGGCTATACCTTCTTTTTTTTCCTGGTATTAGTACATATCGATATAGGTGTGTTTCGACGTATCGTTTCGAATTTATACATATTTTTTAAATATTTTTTCATATATTTATATATAGCCTATTTTCAAATGTTTTAATAAAATATATATTATATACAAATACAAATATACATCCATTATATGCATATATATATTTTTATGAAAATATAAATTTTAAATATTTAATATTTTGAATTTTGAATTTTTAAACATCAAATAAGTAAAATAAATATTAAAATATCAAAAAAAAATAGTAAATTATAAATAATTATGTTCAATAGCTTAATTTAATGATATTTTATTTTTAAATGTAATTATGAAAAAAATTAAAAATAATTATGACACAAAAAATATTGAAATTGATTTAAAAAAATCAAATAAGTGATTTTTTTTTATAAAAAAATCAAAATCTTATACCAACCGGTACGTAGCGGTACTGATCGGTACAGACCGGTACGATAGGTACGGACTGGTACAAAAACCGAAACGGTATGAGTCTGGTACCGTTTCGGTTTACCTTAAAAACAGTACATACCACATTGGTGCTGATACAAGAGTAGTTTAAGTGGACGAATCCAAATCCTCAACCCAATTTCCTTCTTCCTATTTGTGCTCGTAATGAGTTATGCATTCTTTTTTTTTCGTACTTGTTTATTTTTAATATTTGATCTGATTTTTTATCTAATAAAAAAATCAATTTCGCTTGAAAAAAAATACGGATACAAAGACGATACAAATAAAGGAGATGGTGTCATAGAATTCATCTATTCGATCATTGGTAAAATACCAATCGGTCGTATTTGTATTCCGTATCCCATGTTAAAAAGTTGAAAACAAACGAAGAAAAAAGCGACACCAAAAACAGACCCGCAGTTCGTTACGAGAGTGAAGACACGAATAAAAACAGAAAAATGGAGACAGAGGATTTGTATTCGTAGTCAACCACTCTTTCTTTCAATTCATGAGGTCCCATCAACTGTACAAATATTTGGATTTTTTTAAATTTAATAATTTTAAACATGATTATTCGGTTAATATAATAGAAACAAAATAATTAAAATATGATATTACATAAAAAAAAAATAAAAACACAATAAAAATGTATTAATAATTTAATATGTAAAAATTTATATCACATAAATTATTAATATATAAAAATTTATATAAATATATAAATTTTAATTATAATTATGATAAAACAAAATAAAATAAAATAAATATCATGCATATACACAAATTATCAAATTTGGAATTCTTATACAATGGATAATGATTACCATATACAAAATTTTCTATCCAACCTAAACATTAGATTTTGATTTTTTTTTAAAAAAAATTACGATTATATTTTTGTGGGTAATTTAAAATTTATTGTATATTTTTTAATTGATGGAAATTTTATTATTATATTTTTATTTTTAGAGCAAATTTATTGGGGCAAATTTATAATCATATTTGAAATTTTAGAATATTTAATAAAATATTATGTTAAAAATATTTTGCAATCCAAAAGATAATTTTAAAGATGATATAACCAAAAAAAAAAACAATTATAAAGTTAAAATCTAAATTTTTATTTTTATTTTGTTATCATAATTTTTTTTATTAAATATAATGTCATAATTTGAATTTTTGTTTTTAATTTTTTTGATATTTCATCATAACATTTTCTATATACATATAATATCATATCGTACCTTTTCAATTGATATTATCAAACCCTTTTAAAAAAATTGCTAAAAATTTTAATTTTCACTGTACTAAGATTATTGAATGCATTATAAAACATAACCTAAATTAAAACATGTGTAAAAAGAATACAGTTTGAGGGAGAGAAAAACTTTTTTTTTTTTTTTCAGACCTTAGAGCTTCACTTCTCTACCAAAAATCCAACTGAAAGGAATATTGATTGCTTGCTTGGCCTTTCCTTCTTAAGTTGTCTCCTTCTTCAGCCTTTCTAATTCTTGGAGGAAGTCCACAAAAAAAAAAATCCTGATTTTTATGATCGTCAGCTGAAAGTTCAATTAACTCCTCTAGAATTTGCAGATGAGTTTTCAATTGTATTGCGTCTGGTTGTGAACGTAATTGATATTATCATGATCAATTATGATAAATATCGGCGTCGACGATGAAAATAATCGTTTTACAACAGCTATTTAAATCCCTTATCAACATAGCTTTAGGCAGTTTAAACCCCAAGCCTTTGGGCAACAAACTGAGAAGTGGTCGAAAAGGTTGTCATCTCGATCAACCATCATACATTAGTGGGCTGGCATCGAGATTTTCTTCCTCATCATGTCAGCAAATGCCAGGACAGTTTCATCTGGATCAATCTCACACACCTTTTCAACACTTTTATAGGCTGTCTTATGCCGCTTGCTTTTCATCTGAGACAATCATACCACATTTTTTAGCCAACTTAATGTCCCCATGCTTCCTTAGAAAGCTTGGGGAGATAAAAGTTGGCCTTTCTTGAAATGATGTGTAGATGAATCCCAGGTAAGGACTGTTCTCTTGGCAAGGTACCTATAAATATACAAGAGATGAATCCTCATGAATTGCACTCCTTGATGGTACTCAGAGTGATATAGTGCATATTAGGGGCCATTTTCTACACAATTTAGCGAAATTCCAGAAGTGATATAGCGCAATGTTAAGATGCGTTCATTTTCACAAGGTATAGATCCAAATTAGAAGTAAAAAGAAACAAAAAAATAAAATGAAGGCATCCATAACTTTATAAAACTATGTGCATGGGTTTTCTCATCCCTCCACACACAAAGAGAACACCACCAAATGACTAAAGAAAACAGAACTTAAAAATTGTGTCTTAAAGATCGCAATATGGAGTCCTTCAAAGTGCAAAGGATTCAATAAAGTAGTGAATGTCAAGTGCATCTGAGGTTTCATAATTAAACTATGAGAAGTGAGTAAATTGTGTAGCAAGCATCTTACCATTCGTGATCCAATCAAATACTGGATTGTCTTCTCAGTTTGCCTCATGTCCACTCTTCCAGACAAGTAGAGTTACTTATTAAGTAGATCACTATACCTGTTTTCTTCAACCGTCCATGCCCTCGTCCAAATTGCCCAAGAAGTAAGGCTAGCACCTATTTCATCACAAGTTCCATCTAAGGTATTAAGCATTGTTCGGTAAGTTGGAAGGGCTTCCTCTGTGATGATATCACCAACCAAAACAACAAAGCATTTTCAACTAACCTTTTCACTTTAATAAAATAACCTTTAAACCTAACGCCATCGTTTTCATTTTGTTATAAAGATTTGTTGATGGTGATTTTCGGTGGTGGATGGTCTTAAGAGAAAAAGGGTGAGAAGGGAGGCAGAGCAACAGAGATTCCAGGGTTGAAGGTATCTAGAGTATTTCAACTTGTCTTAGAAGGCCTATTTATACTTTTGCTGACGGGTAGCCACACGCCACGTGTTATGGCTTAGTCAAGGACAGGTGGGTCGAGGTCCCACGTAGGTTTTGATGTGATAGGAAAAACGGCTGTCAGGGAGGCCATGTGTCTTTTTGAAGTGATAGATGGTAGGGCTCGCCAGACAATTCAAGGTTGGGCAAGCCCTAATCGAATCAAGTCGCGACGAGCCCATTTTTGGGCCTTCTACTTTGGTCTGATTATTGAGGGTTTATTGGGCCTAACAGTTGACCTGGAAGGCCTATTAGGTTTGGGGGCCTGAAGAGCCCAATGGGTTTAACAATTGCCTTTCAGGCGAAGCGGGGGTCATAAAGTGATCGTCGGCGAGCCTATTTTGTTTGGCGAGGTGTTTGATGTTTTAGCGGGAAAGTGTGCACCTGTTGGCTATGTGTCATGCTGTGGTTGGAGCTAGGGTCGGTTCCTTATAGAAGTATATGCGTGCATTTATGATACCGAGTATAAATGGGGGTGATTGGTGCTGAGGTCGCTGCTTTCGTTCTGGGTGTCGAATTTTTGTCTGAGTTTTGTGCTGTTGTGATAGTGGTTGCTCTGTGGTCGGAGAGGGTTACCGGAGGTTTATTAGGTTTTTCGATTTACTCATTTTTTTATTTTTTTTTGTTTTTGTTTTTGTTTCGATAGTTGGTGTATGTCAAAGCCCTATTGTAGAATGGTAATGAGTGATAGTGAGGATTCCGAGAACTTGGAAGGTCGATCTTGGGCTGAGAAATTGGAGGTTGAGATGTCGAAAGTGGAGATGGAGATCGAGGAGGGTGTTGAAGTTGCTAGGGGTGGTGCTGGGGTGTCGGAGAGAAGTGCGTTTGAGTTAAGTCGCGAAATCGATGAGGGTGCTCGATTCTTTACCGAAGCCGAAGCGGAAGGCAGCGGTGGAGGTGGGGTGGTTGGCAGTAATGCTGAGGGGGTCGTCGCTTCTACTTCTGGGGGTCAGGAGGAGATTGGGGGGATGATGACGTGTGTGACATCACCTACGCAGAGATGGAGGCTTGTTTGCGTGATAGGGGTATTCGCCTTCCTTATTATCGCTATAAGTTTTCCTTTCCTGAGGAGGGTCGTCGGACTAGTCAGGTGTTGAATAGCGAGCGTAATGTGTGCCTTTATGCACACATATTCGAATGAGGTTTTCATCTTTCCCTGTATTCTTTCTTTGCACATTGTCTTGAGGTTTACGGGATTGCCGCGTCGCAGCTGACTGGGGTGTGAAGGCCTTTCTTGGTATCGTTTTTCATAGATTGTTGTATGAGGGGGCAGACTTCTTATGTGGCGACCTTCCATAACCTGTATCGACTAAAAACTTATGTTACTCGGTATTATTTGTTTGCTTGGCTAAACAAGGTGGTAGTCAACACTCCCAGTAATCGGCATATTATGCGGAGTAAATTCTTTACTGCTACGCTAAAACATGAAACGAAGTGGCTTTTCAAAGTTACGTGGTCGAGGCCTTCAGAAAGTAGGAGGAGTTCAAAACTGGCGATGAGGGCTGCCCAGTTGGATCAATTTAATTACTACCAGGCGAACACTATGGACTGGGCAAGGACGATAACACTTGAAAATGTTTATCGCTATTGCCTGAAGAACAAGAATCCCAACCGGATGGTGTTTGAGTGTTGCCTTCCTCCACAAGTGGGTCCAGTTTGACCTGAGGGTGGTACGGACTTTTTGGCGAAGTTGCTTATGGGGCGTGTGCATCATGTGTATGATGCCAACAAGGTCTTGTCATTCGAGGCAGTAGAGGTGCCCGAAAGGAACGAGGTGACCTCATCCAGCATAAGCCCTCTGTCCCAATCTGAATATGTGGAAGGTAAACTTTATTTTCCTAGTCTGATTAGTGTTGCAAGGTCATTGACTTTGTCACCATACTAAGGGGGTTGTTCTTTGTCCTGCAGTGAATGACGACATTGCTGGTAAGCCTTTGATTCCTCTTAGAGGTCTGCCCATCCCTAACCTGGAAGGACTCTGGCATGGTGAGCCTCAGAAAACCCCCGCCTCTAGTGACAACCGCGAGGCATTGGGGGATCTGCTAGCCATTGTGCCCTAGGTCCCCTCTCCCGTAGCCATAGCTGTCATTCCTCTTACCGTCATATCTGCGACTCCTCCGACGATAGAGCTGTCCTCCAACTCTAGTGAAGGAAGATGTGTGGGTGGCGTTGGTGGTTGGCGACCAAAGGTGATAATCGATCTAGATAATGAGGAGTCGGACTTCGAGGCTAGGTTGAGGGAGTGTAACTTGTATGTGAAGAGTAATGTCTACTCTAGCAGTTCCTCTGGCAGCTCCTCATCTTCGAAGGAGCTCAGATATATGGCGAACCTTAGGGCTTTTCTTTCGGTGATAGGTAGTTTTCTCTTGTACTCGCACTTTGGGGCCCTTAAGTTTTCTAACCTTATTAACCTTTTCTTCGCAGATATGGATATGACTAGCGGGCAAGATCTGTTGGAGCAATAGATAGCTAGAGAGAGGCCAGCGATGGGTGCTAGCAAAAGGGGGAAGGGTCCAGTGGCAAAGAGACAGAAAACAGGTCACGAAGGAATCATATTGAGAGACCCCGTTGCACCCGCAGCCCCTGTTGCGCCTACAGGTAATACATCCAGAAGCAAAATGCTGGCGAATCAATCTAAGCCAGCGGACGTCGCCGTAGGGAAGGGGAAAGAGAAAAAAAAAGGAAAGGGAAAAAAAAAGGAAAAAAAAAAGAAAAGAAAAGGAAAAAAATAAAAAGAGAAAGAGAAAGAGAAAGAGAAAGAGAAAGAAAAGGAAAAGGAAAAAGAGAAAGAGAAAAAAAAAAAAAAGGCGAGAAGGTGAGGGTTCAAAGGAGGGGGAGAGGGTGCTAGCTGTTTAGCACCCAGGTCATGCTCGCCTATCTGTTCAGTCTTATAGTGTTGGCGGGCACGTTCCGATGGCAAGTAGCGAGCAGTATTTCGACTAGAAGAATCGTCTGCCCATGAGTGTGATTCCTCTTGATGTAGATAGATCAGTGACGTGGTTTCGAGACACCGTTGCTTCAGCAAGCCTGAATGAGATTGAGTCCCAAGCACCCATTCTAACTAAGTGTTCTCTGGTCACCCTTCGTATTGAGATATTCATCGATGAATCTTGACTTGGTGTAGCTGCACATCTATTGATATTAATACTGTTATTTGTGTTATAGGGTGCCATGATGGCATTGGCCTTGTACAATAGAGGTAAGGAAATTGATCGTCGGCAGGAAAAAGTCAATCACAAGATCGTCGAAGGTAGCCAAAAGCTCGTCGAGAGTGATGGAAAGCTCAAGGCAAAGGCTAAACAGGCGAGCACTTCTAGTGCTCGTGTTGTCGAGATTGAAGCAGAGCTGAAAAGGGCCAAAAAAGACATGAGGAGGCCAATAAAAGGGTCGCGGCTACTGAAGAGAAGCTTTCTTCTACTGAGAATAAAGTGGTGCAAGCGAAGAAAGCTTGTATGGCCAAGGTCGCCCATGTAGAACGGTAAAAGGTTATCGTTCAGGAGAAGTTGGACTTCATCCCGCAAAAGATCCGAATTGTGAAAGATCTTCTACTAGAAGCGGGACAATGAGATTGAAAGCTCTAAAAGAGAAAGACAAAGAGTATGAAGCTAAAATGGCCAAGGAGCAAGAGAAAATCTTAAGCGACATGTTAAGGTGCTGCGTGGGCTACAAGATGAGTGCCCTGGCTAATTTGCAGGCGCTACTTGGGCTTGTAGATTTTTGGGGGGTCGACTTTCTGCTCTTCCAAGGATCCTTGAAGGGTTGGATCCCTTGTTCCCTGATGTTGCTGCTCTAGAAAATCTTAGACAGTCTCTTGCTGGTAGCGATAGTGTTATGGCTACCCCTATGGTTGAAGACAATGAAGGTGTTACAAGCACCCCTGCTATTGGAGGCAATGAGATCGAAGATCTCACTACTGATGTAGTGTAGGTGGATACTGCTACGGTCGGTGATATTCCTGTCGAGGGCCAAGTGGGCGAGGTTATTGAAAATGTAAATGTTAGCAAAGGCCCTGCTGTTGTAGAGTAGGGTCGCTTTTAGGTTGTACCATCCATGTTTTTGAATGAAATTTGTTTTTCTTCATCTGAATTTTGCATCATTTACTCCTTTTATTCCTATCTTCGTACTTATGAGTGGTTGGATAGGGCCATTGGGTGTGTTACACGGTATTGCGTGGCGAGCCCCTTACGTAAGCGCATGAACGAGCCAATTAGAGGCCGTTGGACGTTCGTGAACGTGTGAGAGGGCCAATTAGAGGCCGTTAAGCGTTCGTGGGCGCGTGAGAGGGCTAGTTATAGGTCGTTGAGCATGTTACACGATGTCGCATGGCAAGCACACGTGCGTGAACGTATGAGAGGGCCAGTTAGAGGCCGTTGAGCGTGTTACACGATGTCATGTGGCGAGCACACGTGTGTGAACACATGAGAGGACCAGTTAAAAACCGTTGAGCGTGTTATACGGTGTTGCGTGGCGAGCGCACGTGCATGAACGCATGAGAGGGCCAAAAGAGGTCGTTGAGCGTGTTACATGGTGTCGCGTGGCGAGCACACGTGCGTGAACGCATGGGATGGCGAGTATTGAAGTTATCGATTCTAACTTTGCCTGCAAAATGCAACTTCATTTCAGTATGTTTTCATGATGAAAAAATACAAAATTTATTACAAGTAGTATTTTTTCAAGTGGATTGCATTCCAAGTTCAAGGTACAGGGCTTCCATCCATTCGCTCTAAGGCGTAGGCTCTTGAGCCAATCTTCTTGACGACTTTGTATGGGCCTTCCCAATTTTGAGCAATTTTTCCTTGCTCATCTGCTGGTCTACTCGCCTCACAATTCCTGAGGACCAGGTCGCCAGTCTGAAATTGCTTGTTTCTCACCTTGGAGTTGTAGTACTTGGCGACCTGCTGCGTTATGGCTGCCAATTTCACTTGGGCCCAATCTTTGATTTTTTCGAGCAAGTCAAGGTTCGGTCTTACTACTACCTCACTTGAGGCAGTATCATGTGCGCTATCCTCAGAGAGTTGATGCCGATCTCAGCTAGTATTATAGCTTCTGTCCCGTATAACAAGTTGAAGGGTGTTTCTCCTGTGCCTATGTGGGACGTCGTTCTGATGGCCCATAGGACTCCCGGTACTTCTTCTAGACATGCCCCATTTGCATCATTCAGTTTCTTCTTCAAGCCTTGTAGTATCTTTTTATTCATCGCTTCAACCTGGCGATTGGTCTGAGGGTGTTTCACCGAGTTGTGCGTGAGCATAATCTTAAAGTTTTCACATAATTTCTTCAGCTTGCCCCCTGAAATTGTGTGCCATTATCTGCCACAATGGTACTGGGAACTCCATATCTGCACACAATAAATTTCCACACAAAGTTCTCGATGACCCTATCTGTAATGGTTGCCACAACTTTAGCCTCAACCCACTTAGTGAAATATTCACAGGCGACTATGACAAACTTTTGCTGTCTAATGGCGATGGGAAAAGGTCCCAAGATGTCGATACCCTACATGGCAAAGGGCCATGGGCTGGAGAGTTGGCTGAGCAATTCTGCTGGTTGTCTGAGCACAATGATGAACTTCTGACACTTATCACACTTTTTTACCATTTCTATAGAATCGGCCTTCATGGTAGGCTAGTAAAATCCTTATCTCAATGCTTTCTATGCCAGCGCTCTTCCTCCCATATGGTTGCCACACACTCCCTCCTGAATCTCTCTTAGGACGTAGCCGGCTTCCTCCGACACTAGGCATCGCAATAAGGGCTAGTTGAATGCCTTTTTGTAAAGGGTCTCACCAATCATGATATATCTGGCGGCCCTTGTCCTCAGCTTCGCCTGCTCTTTGGGGTCGCCTGGGATAACCTTTTCTCGTGAGATAACCAACGAAATGTGTTAACCAGTTGGGCTCGTCTGTAAAACAGAGGGTTTCTTCCCCATTCTGATAATTTGACACTTGACAATGCTCTAACAAGATTTTTCCTCTCTGCCTGATCTCAACGGATGAGGCGAGCTTGGACAAAATGTATGCTCTCGTATTTTCCTCCAATGGAGACCTGCTTGACAATCAGTTTCTCAAATCCTCCTTTCAATTTGAACACATTCTCATGATACTTGACCAAGACAGGTACCCTGACCACATATTCACCATTCACTTGCCTCGCCACTAACTGCGAGTCTGTGTATATCAACAGTTTGGTGACGCCCAACTTTAGGGCGAGTTCTAATCCTTCCAGGAGAGCTCCATATTTGACGGCATTGTTTGATGCGAGAAAGCCAAAAGAAAGACTATACTGCCACTCATTTCCCTGAGGGTCCATTAAGAAGACGCCAGCTACGGTTTCCTCTTTCCCTGAAGATCCGTCCAAGTGCATCGCCCACATACTTTCAAGGGCGGACTCCATCATCTTAGGCTTGCGCACCAATGTTGGGTCCGGAGACAGCATAGGTTCGTTCAATATAGGTGAGGGCTCCACCGGGTATTGAACTGGTGCAGTAATCTCATCGGTAAACGAGCACTCAGCTACGAAATTCGCCAAGACCTGGGCCTTAATTGTCTTCCTTGGTCTGAATTCTATGCCGAATTCACTGAGCTCAATACTCCACTTAACCATTATGCCCGAGCTGTTGACTCTCTACAGGACTTTTTTGAGGGGTTGATCTATTAAAACAGTGATGAGATAGTCCTGAAAGTACTGTCTAAACTTCCTGGCTACTATTACAAGGGCGAAGGCTATCTTTTCTAGTCTGGTGTAATTGATCTCGCCATTCTGCAAGGCTCTACTAACATAGTAAATCGAAGCCTGTCGAGTTTCATCTTCTTTAACCAACACTGCTGCCACTGTCTCATCGAATGTCGCCAGATATATGAACAAGAGGTCGCCCGGGAGAGGGCTGACCAATAATGGTGGAGAACATAAGTACTTCTCCAGTTCTTCAAATACTGCTTGTCAATCCTGATTCCACTGATACCGGGAGGCTCCTTTGAGCACCTTAAAATAGGGTAAGCATTTGTCAGCTAATTTGGAGACAAACCTATTCAAGACGACCACTCTACCCGTGAGTCTCTATATTTCCTTGGTGTTTCTTGGGGAGCCCATGCCCAGGATTTCCTGGACTTTCTCGGGGTTCGCCTCAATACCTATACTTGAAACCATGAATCCCAAAAAATTTCCCGCGTCGACCGTGAAAGCTTATTTACTGGGATTCAGTCTTAAACTGTCTGCCTAAGGACTTGAAAAACCTCTGCCAGGTCCAATACATGTTGTTCAATGGAGGAACTCTTAACCAGCATATCATCCATATAGACTTCTCACTTCGCCCAATCTGGTCTTTGAACAACCTGTTCACCAACCTCTGATAGGCCGTCCCAATATTTTTCATCCCAAAGGGCATCACCTGATAGCAGTACAAACCTTCCTCGGTGATGAAGGATGTCTTATCCTAGTCCTCAGGGTTCATTCTAACCTGATTATACCTTGAGAAGGCATCCATGAAACTTATATATTTGTGTCCTGCAGAAGAATCCACCAACCTATCCATGGAGGGCAGAGGGAAACTATCCTTTGGGCATGCCTTATTTAGGTCGGTAAAGTCCACACACATACGTCACTTTCCGTTATCTTTCTTCATCATTACCATATTGGCCAACCATTTCGGGTACTTGACTTTTTTGATAAACCCTGCGGTAAGGAGCTTCTTGACCTCCTCTCTTACTGCTTGTATTCTCTCATGGTCTAATTTTCTTTTCTTCTATTTGACTAGCTTGGCTGTAGGATCAACACCCAGGGAGTGGGTAATGGTATCCATGTCTATCACTGGCATGTATGCCGTCGACCATGCGAAGACATCTGCATTTGCCTGCAATATTTGTACCAAGGGCTGCTTTTCTTGGTTACTTAGGGATGACCTGACCTGGGTTGCTTTCTCTGGGTATTCTTCATATAGGGGGATTGCCAGTGTCTATTCTGCCGATTTCGCTTTATACTAGCTGGTTTCTGCTCTGGTGTCCAGGCTTTCTAAGGTAAGGGTGCTTTTATCAACCAAGTTCACCTGCGTTTCTTTGGTTGCCCTCTAGCCTTTATTTTCATTTCCTCGGATTCTGTCATTTGCCCCCTGGCTCCGTATTCTCAACACATCCATAGCATAGGCTGTAATTTTCCTTGGTTCTTTCTGGCGAGCTGGTATGGACAATATGTGACACTGTCGTGTTGTCTGCTGGTCCGCCTTCATGTATCCAATTCTCATTGGGGTTGGGAATTTTACTGTTAAACAATAAATTGCTGCGACCATTTTGGTCTTTCTTATCAAGGGTCACCCCAAGATAGCATTGTATGCTGAGGGCTGGTTCACAACCAAAAAATCTATCATCACTGCGAGGACGTGATCACCATCCTCAATGGTAACTGGTAGGGCAATAGAACCCTTGACGTTGATCGGTTGATTAGCAAAGCCGAATATGGGGCTCGTTGGCTTTAAATCTGAGTTTATGAGGCCCATTTTCTTGAAGGCTTCCAATTAGAGAACCTCAACTGTACTGTCGCTATCAACTAAGACTCTTTTGATTTGAAAATTTCCAATCATGGCGGACATGACAATCGGGTCATTCCTATTGTCTTCGAGAATATTGATGTCCTTATCCGTGAAATCTACCAGCCAGTCTTCACTGTGCCTTGTCTTCTTGTGGGCAACATCAACTGCCATTATGCTTCTAAGATGTGCCTTTCTCTTGGAGCTACTGCTCTCCCATTCCTCTGTTCCTCCTATAATCATATTGATAACCCTTTGAACAGGCTTTTTTCCTTCTGCTATACTGCTTTTTTTTTTCCTATTGAGGTATGTCCCTGTTGGGCACCGACTCTCTTGACAAATTGTTTAATCTGTCTCTTCCTGATGACACTCTCAATGGCATCTTTCAAGGACCGACAGTCATCTGTACAGTGTCCCACATCATTGTGGTATTGACACCTCTCCTTAGAATTCAAACGAGCCGGGTTATCCCTCATTGGGTAAGGTGTGCCCAAAATACCTTCATGAGATACAACGTTCGGAATGTATGCCCTGGAGGCGTTGAGGGGGGTATATTCTTCATTTATAATAGGGGCATTTTTTACTCTTCTACCGTAACCCTGACTAGGGCGAGTCTGTTGATTTTGGGAAGCTCTGTCTAGCGACCTTGACCTTCTGCGACGCGAGTCAAATCTAGACTGACTTCTATTATCCTTCTGTCCTTGTCTATTCCCCTGAAATCTCTCTTGGCTTTGGGATTGATTTTCCTATTCAGTGTTTCTTTCTGCTATCTTCATCTCTTCAGTTTTAGCATACCTCTGGGCCTGCTCATAGAGGTTATATAGCTTTTTAGGCTTTGCATCTGTCAAGGCATATCGCAGGTGCTCATGGCGAAAACCAGAGATGAATGCTTGTATGGCCCAGATATCATGTAAATCCTTGATCTCCATTGTGGTAGAGTTAAATCACCGAATGTGCTCTCTCAGGGAACACTTTTTTTTTGTTTAACTGCTAACAGACTCGCGGGGGTCTTGAAGGTTGCTTTATTGGCGAGGAAGTGGGCGATGAACATCCTGTCCAATTTCTCAAAGTTGTCGATGGAAATTGCTGGCAACGAGTGGTACCAAGTTCTGGCATGTACTCGTAACGTTGTGGGAAACACTCGACATTTGAAGGCTTCGCTTGCTCCAAGCAAGTCCATATAATTCTTGTAATGAATAAGGTGGTCGACAGGGTCCTTGGTGCCATCATAAAACTCTTTTGGCAATTTTACAGACGTGGGCACCTTATCCTGTCGAATCTGCATCATCAAAGGGCTGTTGTCATCATTCATCCATTCTATCTCTTCTTCTTTGTCCTTTATCATCCCGTGTACTTCTTTACGCAAAGTCGCATTTGGAGCTGGACATTCGCACTAGCCGTCGCGGCAGTATTCGTTTGGATCCTTCTGTTTTATGGTCGCCCAACTTCCAGAACTGAGGCTCACCTCTCGGGAGATTCATCTTGATCATTTCCCCGCATTCTATCGTGCCCCGCCTGGCGACTCTCTCTCGAGGACGAGCTGCTGCTTTCTTCCTGCTGGTCTCGGTATTGATTTTTCTGTATGTTGTTAATTTGCTGGGTGGCTTGGAGCCAACTACGCTTGGAGTGTTTGTATTTGGTTCATCAATGCATGTTGCATCAGGTCTGGGTATGACAAAGGTGGTATAAAGGAGGGAAACTTGGACGACCCCAAATGTGGGTCAACTGCTGTTGTTGGATAGCCTGAGGCGGTGAACGTAAATTCTTGTTGAGGGTTGGTAGTTCTTGGTTACCTTATGGTGGGTCGACATCGAGTGTAAAGGTGACGCTAGTACATTCTCCAGCCTTGGCTTGAGGGTCTATGGGGTGACTAGCGGAGGCTCCCGTGCCTAGGGTCGAGCGATGGCCTGGCTGAGCATTTGAGGCAGTTTCGTTGATTAAATCTGGGGTTATGGATAGTATTGGGGAGTTGGCTACTAGTAGTATTTGGTAGTAACCGTAAAGAGGTTAAGGCTGGTGGTACCAAGGATTAGGGGATGAGTAGTTTTGGTAATAATTTGGTGCCGGTAAGTGGGGATATACCCGAGGAAGAGAATCCATGACTTGCTGCTGTTGAAGATAGCTAGGGGCTAGTGCCAGATGCACCAGTGTCTGAAGCTTCTAGGGGGTTGTTTTGCTGGGTTGAGGGTGGTAGAGACATGACTCTCGTTCCCACAGACGGCGCCAATTGTTGATGGTGATTTTAGGTGGTGGATGGTCTTGAGAGAAGGAGGGTGAGAAGGAAGGCAGAGCAACAGAGATTCCAAGTTGAAGGTATCTAGAGTCTTTCAACTGGTCTTAGAAGGCCTATTTATAGTTTTGCTGACGGGTCGCCACACGCCACGTGTTATGGCTTAGTCAAGGACAGGTGGGTCGAGGTCCCACGTTGGTTCTGATGTGATAGGCGACGATGTGATAGGAAAACGACTGTTAGGGAAGCCATGTGTCCTTTTGAAGTGATAGAAAGTAGGGCTCACCAGACAATTCAAGGTTGGACGAGCCCTAACCGAATCAAGTCGCGACGAGCCCATTTTTGGGCCTTCTACTTTGGTCCAATTATTGAGGGTTTATTGGGCCTAACAATTGGCCTGGAAGGCCCATTAGGTCTAGGGGGCTGAAGAGGCCAATGGGTTTAACAAGATTCATCCATCCAGTTTCTTATAGGTTAGAACTTCTCTGTTTCAAGGAAGACTTGAAACTTTGAAGAGGAGACTTGTTAAAGGAAAGAAGTTTGAGAGTGAGATAGATAGAGATGTTGAGGAACATACTATACTATTTGGCATTAATATTTGTTGTAATTTCATCAGCCGCCGTGATTGTATCATCGTCAAGTGAACAGCTAAGCTCAAAGCAATTTGAGGATCTGGGTTTCACGGGTTCAGCCCTTTGTTCTGATTGCAACACTTTTTTTGAGTATGTCAAGGAAAAGGTATTAAATCAACATCCTTTTTTAAAAAAATCTACTTTTTTATCAAATTTTTTAACTGGGGTTTTCATTGTTATGTTGTTCTAGCACTTTGTTTGATTAAATTTTGGAAATTTTATGGTTTTAAGTGTTTGGTGATTTCTTTGGATTGATTTTGGTGTTATCTGTTTGGGTTTCCTTTCTTCTTTCTGGGTTTTGATTTTATGGTATCAAAGGGCTTTGTCTGATCTTAAATTGGGAGCAATGATGCATCAATTTTGATACTTTTGCTAGTTGACAAATAGTGCAGTTCTACTTCTATGTAATAAGGTCAAATTTCAAATAATCATGATAATTCTTTATATCAAGCATCTTTTTAGGTGGATGCAACAGTTTGAGTGGTGAAAAGAATTAGCTTTTTGTCAGTTTAAGATCAGTTTTTTTTCAAATTTCTCAAGTTGTGTCTCTGATTCTATTGAAAATTTTAAAATTTGTAAAGTGGTTGGTCATCATTTCAGTACCACATCCGTTGTTTCAATTTAGGGAAGTCTGGCTTTACTATTTTTGTTTCTTTTAGGAAAATCATAGTTAAGCTGATGCCTACAGTTTTATTGTTGTTAAAATTACCATGCCTCCTTTTATGTAATCAAATTCCTTTGATATAGAACTATATAGTGCTACAAAATGAAACTGCCTTGTGATTCTGCTGCTTTATGATGTCACTGTCCTTGATATGGTAACATTATCCTATGTTACTAATAACTCTAGGAAATATAGTTATTTTGCCACCTTTTATGCATTCAGATCGGTGAAGTCCTTGAGGTTTTATTTGGATTTAATTAGTTTTAGATGTTTTTCTATTAATTTCATTGATCCATTTCATGTTTAAAATAGTTATTTAGTTAGTATTTATGTGTTTTTATAGGTCCAAAGTGAGAAGGAGCTTCGTGATGCAAAACGACGAAAAATGGTGCAAAGCAACGTGCAGGCAGATTCGACTTCCGGAGCTTGTTTCTAGGAAAACATGATCTTAAAGTCTTCATTTAAGAAAAATTCCTTCATAACTTTTGAAGCTGACTTACATATCTTTCCAACGGTAGTTTACTCGTCAAAATCGGACATGATTTTCTCATCCAAATCAGCTGACGAAGTTTCCAAAGATGACAGAATCCAAAAAATGAGGCAGAATGTTCGGCGCCTAGACGCCCAGAGGAGTGTTTTGGACGGAAAAAAAGATCGAAAAAGGAGCAAAATACTCACTTGTTGCTTGGACGCGAAGTTTCTGACTCCAGGGGTCTAAGACACTATAAATAGGACTCTTTTAGGCTGAAATAAAGGAGATTTGAGTTCTAAAAACCTAATTCTCTTGAGATGAGAGTAGCCACCAAAAGCTTTCAAGAAGATGAGAAGATTTGTGAAGATTGAAGACTCAAGAATTGACATCTCTTAGTTTTCTCTATTCTCTTTTCTCTTCTTTATTTTTCTTGTATTGTTGATGATGTTGAAACTCTTTGGATATTTGTTTTCTTTAATTATCATGAACTAAATTTCTTTTAGTAGGATTTCAATGGAACTCGACATGTAGTTTGAATTTATTTTCTCTCTCTAGCTTGATTTAATAGTTTTTGAGTTGTTTTTTCAATCTTGTTCTTAATGCTTCTAATTGACTAGCCACCAATTATATTGATTTTTTAACCTAAATACAACTAGACATAGGGAGTTTAGTGTTAGACATGGATTGAATGACACATGTTTCATATTCATTTATTAGGATGAGTTGATCTGCAGGTAGGATAGAAATATACTTACTTGTCATGTGTAACCATTGTTAGAGCCTGAGCTTAATGAGTTCTTCTTTAATTCAATTATCATAGGAATATAGTTAATTGGTTAAGAGAGATATTTTTATAAAACCATCAGAAGAACCTTATAAATAGATTAGAACTCTAGGTTAACAACTCGAGGTCATTAATCAAGTGAAGAGGGTGAGAGAGGTTCAAGCGAAGTGTTGAGGGAAGTTGTAATCCCAGGCTTTTATTAATTAATTGAATTCATCTTTTTAATTTACTTGCTTTTAATATTAGTTTCTTTTAATTTAGCTTTTGATTATCATCTTTAATTAGTTGTTTAGATAAGATTAAGTTGTGTTAATTTTAGTACTTAGCAAATATAATAGCAATTTCTCGTGGGTTCGACTCTTTACTTTTCATTGTATTACTTGTTACGATACGTGCACTTGCGTGGTGAAAATCGACAACAAGTTTTTGGCGCCGTTTCCAGGGAATTGTTTATTACTTTTTTGTTAATATTAATACCAAGCAACCTTAGTCTTAATTTAAACTTTCTTTTTCTTTCTTATTTTCAGGTACTCTTGATCGTGGTATGCGAAGAACTCGAAGTCTGGAACTTGTCCCTTTTGATCCAGAACCGGAAATAACTTTCCATCGACTTCAAAGGGAGAATTTACAAGCTTCGACTCACAACCATACAATGGTTGAAGCGAATGATGAAAAGACTTTGCGAGAGTACTCAGTTCCTCTTATTCAAGAACTTCAAACTAGTATCTGGAGGCCTGCCATCCAGGCAAACAATTTTGAGATAAAGCCAGCCATCATTCAGATGATCCAAACATCAGTTCAATTTGGAGGCCTACCGAACGATGATCTGAATGCTCACATCGTGAATTTCCTGCAAATTTGCGATACTTTCAAACACAATGGCATTTCTGACGATGCCATTAGACTGAGACTCTTCCCTTTCTCACTTCGAGATAAGGCCAAGAGTTGGTTGCTCTCCCTTCCTGCTGGTTCCATTACTACTTGGGCTGATCTGGCCTAGAAATTTCTTGCCAAATATTTTCCTCCTACCAAGACAGCTAAGATGCTTAATGATATCACATCTTTTATGCAGTATGAATCATAATCATTATATGAAGCTTGGAAAAGATACAAAGATCTTCTCCGAAGATGTCCTCACCACGGGTTATCTAAATGGCTTCAGGTGCACACTTTCTACAATGGGTTAATGTGTCCTACTAGAACTACTATCAATGCTGCAACAGGTGGGGCACTCATGGAAAGAGAAATTGATGAGGCTTATGATTTAATTGAGAAGATGGCTTCCAATAATTATCAATGGTCCACTGAGAGAATTGTGCCAAAGAGAGTTGCAAGAGTTTATCAGTTGGATGAGATCAGTGCCTTATCGGCACAAGTGGCTGCTTTGTCTAAGAAATTGGACACTGTGGGTGTACATTCAGTCCAAAGCCCATTTGTAACGTGTGAATTTTGTGGGGAAGGACACACCAGTGATAGATGCCCAACCAGGGCTGAATCTGTTCTATATGTTGGAAACTATAACAGACAGCAGAACAATCCATATTCCAACGACTATAATTCAGGTTGGAGAAATCATCCAGCTAAGCAAGTAGTCCCTCTTGCATTTCAAGCACAATCCCGGGATCCTATCTAAGAAAAGAAGCCATTAATGGAGGAAATATTATTGCAGTATGTGGCAAAAATCGATGCTTTGGTTCAGACTCAGGCAACCATGCTTCAAACTCAAGCAGCGTCACTTAGAAATATTGAGACACAAATGGTCCAATTTGCTATGCAGTTAGCAATCATCCAATGGGAACTCTTCCGAGTGATACTGTGACCAATCCTAAGAGCCATGGGAAAGAAAAATGCAATGCCATCACATTAAGAAGTGGGAAAGAATTAGAAGAAGGTAGCAAGAAGTCAGAATTGCCAACCAAGCCTCTTCAAGACAAAGATATGGGGGGAAAAAGCTGAAAAAGTTCAAGTGAAGAAGCCTTCAGTCTACCCACCACCACCCTTTCCTCAGCGCCTTCAAAAGCCAAAGCTTGACAAGCAGTTCCAACAATTTCTTGAGGTATTTAAAAAGCTCCATATTAATATACCTTTTGCTGAAGCTTTAGAACAAATGCCTAAATATGTCAAGTTTATGAAAGAAATATTATCCAAGAAGAGAAAATTGGATGAAATTGAGACAGTTGCACTTACTGAAGAGTGCAGCGCTATCCTTCAAAAGAAACTCCCACCCAAACTCAAAGATCCGGGAAGCTTCGCCATTCCATGCGCCATTGGTAATAAATTTTTTGGTAAAGCTTTATGTGATTTGGGGGCGAGTATCAATTTAATGCCTTTTTCTATCTATCACAAACTTGGTTTGGGGGAAATAAAACCCACTACAATGATGTTGCAACTAGCTGATAGACCCTACAAACATCCAAGAGGTATTGTTGAAGATGTGCTAGTCAAGGTTGACAAATTTTTCTTTCCTGCTGATTTTATTATGCTTGATATGGAGGAGGATAGTGAAATACCTATAATTCTTGGGAGACCATTCCTAGCTAGCGATAGAACTCTCATTGATGTGCAAAAAGGAGAACTTACCATGAGGGTTCTAGACCAAGAGGTAACTTTTAAAGTGTTTAAAGCTATGAAGTTTCCTAATGAATTTGATGAATGTTTGGCAGTCAAAATGGTGAATAATGATTCCAAAAAAGCATTCAAAGAAAATTTTTCCACTAAACCACTTGAGACAAGTTCACATTCTACTTCTAAGATGCATGGAAGCTACAATTATGTGAATGCCAGGCCTCATAAAGCAACGGAAAAGAGGGGGCATGATAAGAAGATTATCAAGTAGAAGGATATCAGCTAATGGGCATGAGATAATCAAGCCGATGACTATAAATCAAGAGCTTCTTAGGAGGCAACCCAAGTTCTAAACTTTTTCTTTTCTTTTTCAATTAAAATTTTTAGGATTTTTTTTTACTTTGTTTTATTTTGTAGTGACTACTCACCCAACATGGACAAGCATGATGAAGTCTAAGAGGAAAACTAAAGCTTCTCCTGCGTTGCTTTCATCGATAGAGGAGTTTTCTTGTTCTTACTCTTTTTATTTCTAAACATTGAGGACAATGTTTGTTTTAAGTTTGGGGGTGTGTCTTTAGATTTATTTTAGTTTGTGTGATTGTCTAATTTATTATTAGGAGTCTTAAAAAAAATTGATTTATTATGATGGAATCCTTATCCAATGATGAGAATTAGTATTGATTTATCTTGATTTTTGAGAAAAACATAAGCATGAGAATAATTTGTATTAAATTCTTTTGTTAGTCTCATTGTTAGGATGTGATTTTCAATAATTGAGCACTTGATCTCTTACTTAGATTTGTATTGCCTATTTAAAAATTGTTTATGTTGATGTGAATTGCGGTTATGCCTAGAGCCTAGAATTTGTTTGGTTGTCTCTCGAGGTGAAATCCTAAACAACACTAAGTTGAGGAAGTGATTTAGGCCATCTTTGAATAGTTTGAGCCTTTTCTAGCTTACCTTTATATCTTAATATCCTTAGTCTACCTCTTTGTGCCTAATTGATATATCTCTTTTCGTTAATTTCCACATCTTTTAATTTAGCCTAATAAGAAAAACCATGATTAACCCTCACTACATAGGCATGTGATGATATTACAGGAAACAATTATGAGCCATGTCGAATTTGGGTGAAATGATGATGTGAAATTTCTCTATTAAAAATAAAAATAAAAGAGAAAAAAGGTTATAGTTCTTCGAAAACGAAGGACCGGGAAAAAAAAAAGAATAAAGTGGTGAAGCAAAAAGGAAGTGTATTCAAAGAATGGAGAATGTAATTTGAGAAAAAGAGTATGGCTCTCGAAAATCCTAAAGAAAAAAATGTAAAGTGTATATGGGTGATTTAAACCGAAATATATCTTTATCCTACCTTGACCCTAGCCTTACATTACAAGCTTAATAAAGACATACTTGATCCTTGATGAAGTGTTAATCTACATTAGTGGAGAGAGAGATGAAAAAGCAAACATATGAGAATCTAGTACTATAATTCGTATTTTGCATTAACATAAACTTATTTGGATTGCATGCAATGATTTGCAAAGAGATTTTACACCAAAATACTGAAAATCCATTTAAGCATGAAGTTTACGATTGAATTGAATCATAAATTTGGATTAAGTTTGTGTTCTACTTTGAGTCGGGATTTTGAGATAACTTTTGAGGATAATTAAGGGAATCATTGTTTGAGTGCATTTATCTTAAGTTATGTTTGAGTCAGTTTATTTAATTTGTTTTGTTTTGCTCGAGGACTAGCAAAATCTTAAGTTTGGAGGTGTGATAATCCTAGGAAATATAGTTATTTTGCCACCTTTTATGCATTCAGATCGGCGAAGTCCTTGAGGTTTTTATTTGGATTTGATACGTTTTAGATGTTTTTATATTAATTTCATTGATCCATTTCATGTTTAAAAAAGTTATTTAGTTAGTATTTACGTGTTTTTATAGGTCCAAAGTGAGAAGGAGCTTCGTGGTGCAAAATGACGAAAAATGGTGCAAAGCAACTTGCAGGCAGATTCGACCTCCGGAGCTTGTTTCTAGGAAAACATGATCTTAAAGTCTTCATTTGAGAAAACTTTCTTCATGAATTTTGAAGCTGACTTCCATATCTTTCCAACGGTAGTTTACTTGTCAAAATAGGACAATATTTTCCCATCCAAATCAGCTGACGAAGTTTGCAATGATGACAAAATCCAAAAAAGGAGGCAGAATGTTCGGCTAGGCGCCCAGAGGACTGTTTTGGACGAAAAAAAGACTGAAAAAGGAGAAAAATACTCACCTGTTGCTTGGACGTGAAGTTTCTGACTCCAGGGGTCTAAGACACTATAAATAGGACTCTTTTAGGCTAAAATAAAGGAGATTTGAGTTCTAAAAACTTAATTCTCTTGAAAGGAGAGTAGCCACCAAAAGTTTTCAAGAAGATAAGAAGATTTGTGAAGATTGAAGACTCAAGAATTGACATCTCTTAGTTTTCTCTATTATCTTTTCTCTTCTTTATTTTTCTTGTATTGTTGATGATGGTGAAACTCTTTGGATATTTATTTTCTTTAATTATCATGAACTAAATTTCTTTTACTAGGATTTCAATGGTTTAAGTACCCACATAGTCCCTATACTGTAGTGAATAAAGTAATTTAATCCCTGTACTGTAAAAGTGAGTAATTTAGTCCCTGTACAATTGAAATATTGATAACGGTGTTAATGAAAAACCGTTAAAATGTTGACGTGGACTCGTAAAATCTAACAGATTTAGATATATTTCAAGTCATATTTTATTCCAAGTCATTAATTCTGTTATATTTTACGAGTCCACTTCAGCATTTTAACTGTTTTTCATTAACACCTTTATCAATTTTACTTATTTGCACTTATTTCAATTATACAGGGACTAAATTATTCACTTTCACAGTAGAAGGACTAAATTATTCTTTTCACTACAATACAGGGACTATGTGGGTACTTAAACCGATTTCAATGGAACTCAACGTGTAGATTGAATTTACTTTCTCTCTTTAGCTTGATTTGATGGTTTTTAAGCTGTTTGTTCAATCTTGTTCTTAATGCTTCTAGTTGACTGGCCACCAATTAGATTGATTTGTTAACCTAAATACAACTAGACATAGGGAGTTTAGTGTTAGACATTGACTGAATAACACATGTTTCATATTCATTTATTAGGATGAGTTGATCTACAGGTAGGGTAGAAATATACTTGCTTGTCATGTGTAGTCATTGTTAGAGCCTAAGTTTAATGAGTTCTTCTTTAATTCAATTATCATAGGAATATAGTTAATTGGTTAAGAGAGATATTTTTATGAGACCATCGGAAGATCCTTATAAATATATTAGAACTCTAGGTTAACAACTCAAGGTCATTAATCAAGTGAAGAGGGTGAGAGAGGTTCAAGCGAAGTGTTGAGGAAAGTTGTAATCCTAGGCTTTTACTAATTAATTGAATTTATCTTTTTAATTTACTTGCTTTTAATATTAGTTTCTTTTAATTTAGTTTTTGATTATCATCTTTAATTAGTTGTTTAGATAAGATTAAGTTGTGTTAATTTTAGTACTTAGCAAATATAATAGCAATACCTCGTGGGTTCGACTCTTTACTTTTTATTATATTACTTGTTACGATACGTGCACTTGCGTGGTGAAAATCAACAACAGTTACCCAGACTCTTCATTTTTCTTAAAGTACTCGTGTCCGACACTTGTATTCGACACATATTCGGACATGGGTATAAGGTATGATCTTCCAAATATATGAAAAAACTTCTAAAAAAATTGAATATACCCGTGTCAATACATACCCGTATCCAACATTCACCACCGAATCCGGGTAACATAGAATCATAGATATTATCATGTAAAAGGGCAAGGAGTATGCTCAACCATAGGATAATAGTTTAAGGTGGGAAGACTTTGTGCGATGTGGCAATATCATCGTGTGCAAAGTGCAATGCATTTGATTAACAAAAAAAAGTGACAATGGAGATTTTAAAGAGCACAGCTGTTCTGGTGTGTTTATACTACATATTAAACTCAACAATAAAGAACAGCCAATTGACAAATGCATTACATGCATCAATCTGACTGTAACTATATGTTTTGATGGCAGAGTTGATATCTGACTGCTTGAAATGTTGCACGGAAGAATCGGATGATTCTATTAGTAAGGTATGAAACATGACTTGGAGGGGGATTCGAAAATTTATTCTTTAATAGATTTTCAACCACACATGTATGTTTTCTAAATCTCTCTTACTCTTTATCGTCCTTTAATTTTTTTTTTCTTTAAAATAATATTTTTGGGTGCAATGTTTACTATATTGCAGAGTTCGTATTGAGGTGCAATATTGGAGGTGTGCATGAGAAAACTAGTATTCTATCCCGAAATTGTTGGTTTCATTGAAGAAGAGAAGGACAAGTTTCCGACTGTTAAAGTTGAATATCTTTTCAACTCTCCTCCCAAGTTGATCATGCTGGATGATGAGTGCCAACATAAGGAAACTATAAGGTTAGATTTGCTTCTATTAATGCTTATTGAACTCTTGAGATGCAATATCCACTGAATAAAGAGGAATTTAACAGATTACTTTGGCAACAAAACTCGTGATAATGCTCACAATTTAAAGTTTGGTACTTAAACTCAACATCTAAGCTTGTTTATTCTCTCCCCCCCCCCCCCCCCCTTCTTTTTCTCCTTCCTTGCTCACCCCCAAACTAATTAAAACTATGTTACTCCGACTCTTCATTTTTCTTGAAATATCTGTTTTCGACGCATATTCAGACATGAGTATGGAAATATGACCCTCCAAATACTTGGAAAAACCGAACATACCCGTGTCGGACACATACTTGTATCCGACACTCAAAACTCGAATCCGAGTAACATAGCGTATGTTTGTATACGTGTGTATGATATAATGTCTTCAGGGCGTTGCAATTAACCCGGAGTTAGAATAAAAATGGAACTTTCACTTCTGAAAATTGCTGAACCAGGGGGCACCAAGATCTGCAGGTAGTAGAGAAAATGCCTGAAGTTGTAACCGGTCCTGATTGAAGTGGTTTTTCTTTTGTTCGAAGATCAGGAAAACGATGCATTTACAGGGTGTTAGCTATATGAACGTGAATCTTTGAAGACTTTTGTGTATGCACCCATGTGTATTATATAGGGAGGGTCTTGCCTGGTGACCAAAATTGTCTTTCTGAAAGGGTCCCTTATTTGAGCAGCTATGCCTAAATGCCTGCTGATGATGGTCCAAGATTCAGAACAATGCCTTGATGAAGACACACATTCCAGAACCGGTTAACTTTTGCACCCTGCAAGGAACTTTCAACAGCAGAGTGGAAAAACTTTGACTTAAGAGCAACAGGCCAAACTGTTCATTAATGCCATTGTTGAATTTTAAGATACTACCTGCCAATTCAGATCGTTTTCACTTCCCTGATAATGTGAAATTGTGAATGTATTTCAAACAGAGACCTTTCCAAATGTAAATCCATTTTCCAATTACGACTTTTACGTTTAACCCTATTTTGAGAGGCAAGGGTTACTTCAAAAGGACGACCCCCCCCCCCCCCCACACTGACACCATTAGCTTAGCACATTACCTGCCTGGCTTGGCTAGTACCTTGAGCATTTGGAGATCATCAAATGCAGCTCAGAAAACCCTAATTCTGCTCATGAATTTTTAACAATTACTAAGATGAAACCTCTTCATGGAAAAATTAAACCTGAATATTTGACTCGATGATTGATGCACGGGATTCGAATCTCTCCTTCCCCAAATAAAAGACCCAAGATAATCATTAAGAAATTTAGTTCCCAAAGTAAATTTGCAACAATTTGGAACCCACACATTCTTTAAGCACAAGTCTTAATTAGTGAGGCAATAAATGCATAAATTAACTTAGGCAGTAAGTCACTTTATTACTCCAACTCTTTATTTTTCCTTTAAATACTTATGTCTGACATTCATGTCCTGACATATTTTCGGATATGGGTATGAGAATACGATCCTCCAAATATGTGGAAAATTTTTAAAAAAATTAAGCATACCCGTATCCGACATTCATCCCAAGTCCGAGTAACATAGGTAAGTCATGCAGTTGACAAGAACCCATAATGATTCCTTAAAAAGTGACAGGACAGCTATATATTAACCATGGAATTCCCCTTCATATATTAATAGATACAATTTAAAGTAATTACTCAACTCATGTTCACCAATATACATTTTACATGACATGATCAAGAGAGAACTAAGATTGAATGCAGGTTATTCCTGGCACCAGCATAAAACTAGAAAGGTGCAGGACTGCATTTAGATACACAATTCTCCCAATCAAAGACTAATAATTTTGCCTACTACCATCCTATCTTAGTGCATCAATCTATATCTTTGTGCATTCGATAATAAGTTGGTTACCTTGTAAACCGATTTAGTGAATTCCAAAGCCTTCCAGTTGCTGTGAAATAAAATGTCAATTGAATTGTGAGATAGCCTAGTCAAATTTGGGAGATGTGGTCTTGATGGGAGCCCAAATATCGGCACCATTGCTCCGAGCAACTCCAACAGTATAAGAGATAGGAACAAGACATAAACCTCGGTTTCTCAGGCTATAATGCTCTATATCCTGGAAGAAAAATCAAATCCCTTTAAAATCCACCCATAACTTTTGAACTATCAACATAACCGGTGTTTCAACAACATACAGAAATCAAACCAAATCAGTTCCATAAATAGAGACGACTAGGGTTTGAACATAAGAAAGCAGTTCATATTGTTGAAAACGAAGGTGATTTTATCTCCATGGTTCTCAAGAGGCATTGTAAAGAGCTAGTAAATTTCATACATTATGAAAAAAAATTCTTTAAAAACTTTTTTTTTGTCTTCCTGGGAAGATGCTAGTTGGGACATCTTCATGTTACATATCGTAATTTGTTTGTACCTGGGTCCATTTAATGCTCACCTGCATATTATTTGTTGGTGCGGTTTGGAGATATGGCGCACTCAACACCTGAAACCACCCCAAAACACACAAAAGCCAAGAAATTTAAAGTTAAAATTGCCATTTATGCATGAAAGTAAATTTCTCTACATATACAGAAAAAGGTTTCTGACGGCACACATATTTACAAGCTATGTTACTCTGACTCAGGTATGAGTGTCGGATACGGATATGTGTCGAACACGAGTATGTTCAATTTTTTCCAAGTTTTTCCTTGTATTTAGAGGATCTTTGGAGGGTCATATCCCCCACACCTATATCCAAATATGCATCGGACACGGGTACTTCAAGAAAAATGAAGAGTCGGAGCAACATAGTTTACAAGCACCATGGAAATGAATCCCACACACCCAAATTCAAATTCTAACCACACTTGGTCATAGCCATTAATAATGTTCCACGATCTTTAAAAGGAAAAAACAATGCATTTCTTTCATTTTCACTCTCCTCGTTTCTTTTATTTGATATTCACTTTTGTTCCCCTTTGAACATTGCAAAGTCCAAAAAGAGAGAGGTAAAACCAACTGAACGACTTAAAAGCTCCTCCTGCCATTTTTTAAGTTGGTCAAAACTTGAATCTCTTTAAATTGTAAGCTGAAGTTGTTCAAAGTTCAATGCCAGACTGAGACTGCAACTATTAAAGCTCCCAGGTTGCATGTTTAAATTTGAAAATAAATCAACAGAGCTTATGTGAGTATGCATAATCAACAATCTCGACAACGCTAGGCAGTCTATTCATTGGAATTTACAATTGTTGATCACTAGAAGCACATATATAAAATTTGCAATTAGTACCAACTAATACTATGTTACTCGGACTCGGAGGTGATTGACGGATACAAGTATGCGTCGATACAGGTATGCTCGATTTTTTCTAAGTATTTCCATATATTTGAAGGATCGTATTCGTACCTCATACCCATGTCCGAATATGTGTCGGACACGGGTACTTTAGGGAAAATGAAGAGTCGGAATAACATAGAACTAATATGCATGCGAGGATAATTTAAGTGAAAC
Source organism: Fremontodendron californicum (assembly GCA_030761205.1). Classification (NCBI taxonomy): domain Eukaryota; kingdom Viridiplantae; phylum Streptophyta; class Magnoliopsida; order Malvales; family Malvaceae; genus Fremontodendron; species Fremontodendron californicum. The sequence goes on from JAULJL010000023.1 coordinate 14,395,672, forward strand.
AGGCACAAAAAAAAAAACCAACCTTAACTTGTTCATGAAGAAATTGTATGTATTCCATTGCCTCCAGGAGGACAGAAGCTGTATCTGTCTGCAATGAACCAAAAAGAGCTTCACACTTATAGCAAGATAGGCAACTTCAATTTTTTTTTTTCTTTTTGTTGTTGAAAGGCAACTTCATTAAAAGCCATAATAAACGCTAAAATGCAACCACTCTAGCATCACCATTCAAGTTTTTAGCGGATTAAAAATATTATACTTGACTTTCAACCCAATCTCCAACAGCAAACAACTGACTAAAGTCTAACTGTTTTGATGTCTAGTACTAGCACTATATAAAGTATTGTCACTCCAATGTAAACAATGAATTGCCAAATTTACCTTTCCATATGGCGAAACAAGCTGCTGCAGAGCGACAATGCGTTCACCAAGCTTCTCTTTCCTATCCTATTGCCAGAAAGAGTAAATTAAGATTAATATTAGCAACAAACACATCACATGGTACATAGCACTTAGTTTAGTACATAGTGAAGAAATGAAGAGATAAAACTCTGCATTTCTAGAAACTGAACCCCCCACCAATGATTAATAAATAAGTAATAGCAGAAAATGCATTTGGAACCATCTTCGGAAGAAAATGCCTTCCCATATGACCCGTAAATAAGTTAGAAAAGAATGTATGCTAGGCCTAGAGTATATAAACTAGGCATCTTGTTTGAAAGAAATATGTGATCATCATCTTACTAGTTTCAAATAAAAGTTTGTGTAGGTTACATGTAGCTAACCCCGGCTAATGGGGATTAAGCTATAGTCAAACTGAATTGAGTTGAGTACTCCATCACTCTTGGGAGTATTGGTACAAGATATTCCTTTAGTATAGCTATGAAATGAATGTGGAAGAATATGCTATGTTACTCGAACTCGGGGGTGAATGTCAGATAAGGGTATGTGTCCAAATATGTCTCAGACATGGGTGTCGGACACGGGTACTTCAGGGAAAATGAGGAGTCGGAATACCATAGAGAATATGTATCACTGAGAAGAGATATAATGCGGAGTAAAGATGGCTAAAAACCTTTGTGGAGATAGACAAATCAGCCTTCTGCCGTTTGGATGCCAAAGAAGTGAAACTGCTATGGTCAACAGAGCAAGGGCTCCTTTTGTTTTCCATCATCTTTCCAATCTCTATCCCTTCTTCACTAGTTTGTAAGAGAAGAAAGAATCACACACTGAAATAATAACAGCCAAAAAATGCAATCTTCATCCATCTGAACAGTCATGAAAAGGATAATCAAAGATATCCAAGACAGTAAGTTGACTAGATTGAAAGGCCATGATTACCATAAAATATTCATTGCAATAGTAGAAGATCATCTAATTAACAGTTGTCAACTTTGAAACCATGGCCATGTTACTAATGTGACACGAAATCATCCAACAAGCATAATTAAATCAATGATTCAAACTTTTTTTTCCATATTTTTCATAAACTTTCAGTTCAGTTAAGTTTTAACAAAAGAAATGCAAGAGCAAAACTAAAACTAAAACAATCAACACCCATTCAAGAAGGTTTTGATCAAATGAATAAAGAGGGGAAAAAAAGTATAATCTAAGGTTTGTAGGTTACTCACATGTTCCAGCCGGTTCTTATTTAAACCAGAAGAAATTAAAGGCAACACAAAATGCCCAAAAACAAGAATATAGGAAAGTTTGAGGTCTTGTTGAGAAGGGTGATTGTTCCTTTGCCTTTTGACCTCGGATAAAAGCATTCGGGTATATATAAATGGCAAAAGGCCACCCGTGCTGTTAGAGCAAAGAAGAAATTTGAAACTGCAGTTGAGTTGTTGACCATCAATGAAACATATTTTTGTCAGAGAAGCATCCAATTTAGAATACATCCCATTTGAGCATACAAATGAGCTTAAAATTTTATATAAGCTGTACAAGACACCATTGCATGTTGTTCGAATAAGATAAACAGAAAAACATCCACTTCCTTGGTCAGCGGATAATCATCCATTCATGTACCAGAGACATAAATTTATAAACATCCCATTCATTGATGTAATCACAACAACATAATTAAAACCCAAAAAAAAAAAAAACCAAAAAAAAAAAAAACCCAATATCACCATAATTAAAATAACTGTTGGCTTACAAACAGACAACAGTTGCTAGAATCAATGAAAAACACTGTAACCTACTTACATAAAAAAAATTGGAAAAACAATACAATAAATAAATAAATAATGCATAGATACAAACTTACAAACCAGTACATCATTTGATTAATCAGGCCAAGCACAATAATCAACTGGACGGTGGAAAAAGCTCCAAGCTTCAGTAAAAGAGTACATACTAATATAAATGAATTTGGAAAACCACAGTAATCATTTCTGTGTGTGATTAACTGCTGAATGATCTTTTATGGGCCCAATTTTGATGAACAAAAAATGAAAAAATCATGCATGAATGAACCATAAATACATCTAATTTGCTATTGTAATCTTCTCATTCCTTCAGTTTAATTCCAAAGAATAACTTAAAGATACCAACAAAAGATTATTTTACTTAACAAAACTATGATTAAACAAATAATTTCAAGGTAACATATATAAATACAAAGCAACAGCATGCTTACACCAAAGGAAGCCTTCTCAAAGAAGAAAAAAAAAAAGGAAGTCCAGTTTCATGGAAAACAGAGTAGCATTCAATAAAAAACCCAAAAATAAAAAGTTAATGGGTACAAATATATTGAATTAACATTACCAAACAATGAAACAAAGCTGCTTTAAAGCAGAAAAACAAGTAAAGAAACCAAAAGAAAACACATATAGGAGTTGAGCAACTCACCAAGAACATAAAGTCTGCATTGCCAAAACAGCTCAAAGCAAAATCTCAAGCCTTATACTATAAGTTGAAAATCTTCAAGACCCAACTCAAGCAAACACAAAAATTCAACAAAAACTTTTCTTAAGGGAAAGCCAAAGTTAGAGGCTTTATGATTCAGTTTTTCATTATTTTTTTTCAACAAAAACTATCAACATCCCAAAGTCCAAAAGTCAGTTTTGTTCTATTTTTCTTCAACAAAACATTAAAAACAGCAAACTTTTTTTTGGGTGGCTAAAAACTGAAACTTTATTGCCAAAACTAGTCAGTTTTTGCGTCTAAAAAGTTGAAAACTTTAATGAAGAATCAAAATTCTTTTAATCCCAAAACTACAAAAGTTGGCTTAACCCAACACTGCTGAAGGCTCAGAGAAGCTGAGAAAGAGAGTGCATGGAAAGGAAAAGTTTGGGAAAGAAGAGGAGAAGAAATGGGGTTTTGGAAAGAGTTTTTATATGGTTTTTGAAGCAATAAAATAAAGAGATTGTGGAAGGAAAAACCAAAAATGAAAATTTTGAAAATGAAAAATTTGTGAATAGTTTGTTCTTGGTTTCTTATTTGACAGCTAATATCCAACCATTCAACGAGCCAAAGAGCCAAGAGAGATATAGAGTAGTTGATTTAACCTTTAGATTTATTGTCCATTTTTTCTAGCCATGGTTGAAAGTGACTTAAGAAAACTCTCTCTCTCTCTCTCTGTGTTTTCAAACTAAGCTGGTTTGGTTTCATCAATTACACTATTTGTTTTAATTAACAAAAAGATCTCAATAATTGAAGATTAATTTATAAGAAAGTGAGAATTACAAATAAAAAATGTTTTTAGATTATAAATGGAATATAAAAGTTCTTTTAATTTGATTTTTTTTATTTATATATTCATGATTTGTTTTGTTTTAGAACCAACAATTAGGGATAATAATGAGTCGACGAAAAGTGGAGATTACTTTATTTACTTTCATTCATTTTTGTATGAATGTTGATAATATACGTTTTCATTGATATCGGTTACATTTATAATCGTTTCACACTATTTTACGTTGTTTCATCTTTTTTTTTATTAATTATTTCTAATTTAATATTATAAAAAAATATATTATAATTTATTCATGAATATAATTTTAGTATATAATTTTTTAGTATTAATATATATATATAATATATACATGATTTTAGTATATATATCTGATATATATACTAAAATTATAAAAAAGATATATAAAATGTTTTAGGAGATAATATAGTAATTTTAAAAGACGGACGAAGTGAAGTAAGCCTTTATCAAAATCGTCCCACTTCACCTCGCCTCACTTTAAAAAAAAAAAAAAAAAAAAAAACTTCTTCATTTGGAATGGATCGATGCGAAATCTATAGAACGAATTGATACGAAATTCATGAAATGAATCGGGTTTTACCATTTCTACCCACAATGTCCCACTTAGAGGTGCTCATGAGCCGGGCCGCGGCCCGAATTTTTTTTAACTTCTTTGCCCATACCTTGTCCTGGACGGGCCCGAATCACTGTTCACTTTATATTAATTTTTTTTAAATATTTTTATAATTAAATTTAAAAAAATATTATTATTTTAATATATAAACAGTAATCCGAGCCGAACCGACTCATATCACAAATATTAGTGTCCAGACTCGGCTCAATATGAACCGGACTTGTCGAGCCGGACGGACTACCAGACCTTTGAGTAGGTCTAGTCCCACTTGCCTCAATGAAATATTGTAAATATTTTTGGATGATCATAGGTTTGGGAGGATGCACGGGTGGCTGAGGGAAAAAGTATACTTCCTTTCCAAAATTAAGGAATCAAAAATTAAACCCGAAGCTTTTCTTGCTATATATTTCCATCTTTTTGCACTGTGCTTGAAATAGAATTAATTGCATTCAAAGCTAATAATGGTAGTCTGAATCTAATGTTTAATTTCAAAGATTCGGCTGTTGTTCATTATCTTTTTTAGCTATTACTATTTAATATAACTTTAATAACCGTTCGGGGTTCGCAAATATAATTTTCATAATTCATAAATAAATTCAACACATATGAATGAATGATGACGATAAATATATTAAAAAATAATGAAAAAAAAAAATAGACAAAGATGCATAGAGGTGAATCTCTCTTTTTACTTTTCTTTGTACATTAACTCATAGATCGATTTGAAATCTACGCTCAATGCATTTTGAGAAAAAAAAAATGAACTTACTGTTAACATTTGTGAAAAAGTCAATTCAATGAAAATATAAAATACAAGCCACTAATTTTTTTGTTATTCTTCAATTATCATTTTATTATTTGAATAATTAAATAAACAAAATAAAAATATAAAATGAGTTAGTAGCTCATTAATTTAACCAAAAAAAAAATCAAAATTTTCAACATAAATCAAATTTATAACATTGCTTTAAATAATAAAAATATAAAATGTTTATATAAAAATAATTTAAATAAAGTATCTTAGAAATATTGGTATTTATTAATAATAATTTAATCATAATAAAAAATTTTATTTTTGAAATTGTATTATAAATAATGATTTTATTACACAATTACATTGTTATCCTTAAAATAATTTGATAACATAAAATTTACTATACTTTTTGCCTCATATAAATAAAAATATACACTATACAGTAAGATATAAATATTTTAAAAAATTCATATAAATAATACTTAAAAATGTATTTGTATTACGTAATTATAAATAAATAATTTTCATAAATTTAATTTTCATAATTAAAATATAAAAATATAGTTATTTAATAACATTTAATTCAAAATTAATTTTATTATTTAGTTAATTAAAAAAAATTTAAAAAAAGCGGGGCTAAATTCTAGTTAAAATAAAAACATTCTTCTTTGTTTTCATGTCAAGTTAAAGAAGAAAAATTAAACATGGAGATAATTATGTTATTGCATTTTCAACTTTTATGCTATTAACTAGGAATTGGTATGTTCGTCCTTCATTGATGACCTTCAAAACAAAGGAAAATTGAAGTAAATAAAAAAAAAAGTAAATAAAAAAAAATTGAAAAGTAAAAAAGAAAGAAGTTACAAACTGTATATTGGAGTATTACTTTTTTAAATGTTGCATTGTTTTTTCATGTAATTAATATTTTTTATATTTCAAATTATAACTTTAGATTATACGTATATCCTTTACATAAACTTTATTATTTTACAAATTAATATAATTTAACATGGCATTTTTTATATTTTTAAAAATATAAAAATCATATATTCCGAGTTCCAACCTTCACATGATTTAAAATTGGATGAATAATTAAGAAGTTATGCTCCTATTGGCTATTGTGTAGGATTTTAATATATCATTAATTACTAATTAATAAAAGGATTTTGATTTAATTGAAGAAAGACAATTGACTTTTGGACTATATATAATAGAAATAATTTTTTACTTCATAAATTGTCTTTTCGATTTTAAGATTTGAATTTGAGACTTTTAAATTTATGTTTTTCTTTTTCAATATTTACCTTAGTTCGGTAGGAACAAGTAAAAACGGTTGAAAAATAAAATTATTTGATTTGATTCGTTTTCAATAGCCATGAGATGATCATTTGAAAACGATCCTTTTGTCTTTTATTACAATTGTGGTCTCTTAAAAATGAGAACCAACAATATAGCATCTACATTGAGAATTCAAGTATTGTATACGTCATTTATCTTTTGTACGAACTATATGTAATAATGAACTTGCAAAATGAATCCGTTTATCATAAAGAGAAGCATTATACTTGTTTCTGACCTTGCTTTACCTTAACTTAATTGTTATTTGAATAAATCAAAATTATGTCTTGATATGAGTGCAAATAACATTTTTTTTTTTTTTTGCATGTTCATGGAGTTTTAAAGAATTCAAACATTTTTCTTTTGCATGTTTATGGAATTTATCCAATGAGTCGCACTTTTTGTATACATCATGACTCTATTGAAGAAAAGGGAGGAAAAAAAAATTGAACCTATTTTTTTTAGTAATGAATATAAATGCAATTAAAATTTTTAATATGAGTATTGATATGACCATTCACTATTTCTTGAAACTCAATTTTTCTCCTTAATGAATCATATAATCAAGAGGAAACCATGAAAGAACTTGTCTCACCCATGATTGAATTTTATATCTCTTTAAATATAGGATTTATATTTGATGCATTGCCAGTATATAATTTTATACACTAAAAATGAATCTTACGGTAATACCTCATTAAAAAATAAATTCTAAAATTCTAAAACCCTAAATCTAAACCTAAACCATACACTCTAAATCTAACTTTTAACAGATGGCATCATGTGATACACTGTCAGTATATAAATTTATATATTAATAGTGTATCAAATATAAGCAAATTAGAATGTTGCGGGACAATCCTTTTAAAATATTTATAAATTTTTTCAATTGAATTAACCTTAAAAAGATATATTATTTAATAATCATATTAAATAATAACCTTACAAAAATTCAAATCATTTTTTAATCAGTTTTTTACGTGTTATTTTTTATATATTTTTTTCCTATTTTTTCTTGTTGTTTTCGGATAATTTTTCCATTTAAATTTATTTTATTTATCTTTTAATTTGAAATAAATAAATATATGTTATAGATTATTATTATAACAATAAAATGATTATAAAAATAAAATGATTATTATTAAAAAATTTATCATTTGTCAAGTAAACAACTCATCGCATGTCGATCAAAAGATTATTTTCGAGATTTTTTTTTATCTTATAAAAATAATATATGTATAGATAATAGATTTGTTCATGAATCGAGTTGGATTACGATTCAATTTTTTTTATTTTTCTTATCTAAGTTCAGATCGGATTTAAGTGGACTTGAAGCTTATATCATTGTTTAAAATAATATGAAAATATTAAAAAATATTTTTTATTAATATTTATAGTTAAATTTAAATAAAAATATTTTTTATTTATCAATAGTAATTCAAGTCTAACCGAACCAATTCGAATTAAATTTTTTTTTATCTTGACCCGATACAATATGAGTTGAATAGATAGTCTGATCATTAAACAAGTTTAATAAATAGATCTAGATGTTTCTAATTTATAAATTTATTTATAGTTGTATTTTCTATTTTTTATATATGGATTAGTAATAGTCTATAGAGTAATAGTGTTTTTTTTTATTTTTTTATAAGAAACATTTAAAACTAATTTCTTTTTTTTAAGGAGTATTAATAATATTTTTCTGTTGTGTTTCTAATTTGGCGGGAAATCGTTGTCAGAGCAGTTTCCGCATTAAGGTGGGCGATTTTCTGAGAGTGGGCCCCACCCCTTGTCTGCACCCACCTTCTTTCCTGATTCTCTCCCAAATCCACAATCTCTCTCACTGGCTTCATTCTCACTCTCCTGTCGACAATCCACACGTGGCTTTCATATCTACGGACGTGAGAATCACGACCACCGTTCTTAGAGTGGGGGAAAAATGTTAAGGGATTGGCGGAGGGCCCACAAAGCAGTGTGACCGTGCAAAAAAGTCAACGAGGATTTGGTCTAAAGTAAGTGTGGGACCTACACGGTTTTGATATTTGTCTGTTAACTCTGAAGTTTGATCAAAGATCCATCCAGTACTACTACCTCAGTACTTGCTTTCTTGGCCTTCATTTTTCAGTTTCTTTTTTCTTTTTTAATTAAGAAATTCTCGAGGACCAAATCTTTGCAATTTTGTACTACTAAGTATTATTTTTTAAATGAGTTTTTATCCTATGTATTCGATTTTGTAAGAATTATTATGAAATTTTGACTTGATTTAATTATAAATAAGTAAATAAATTTTATTTTAAATATTTTAATTAAATAAATTTGTTTTTATTTAAAAATTTTAATATCATTTTCATTTGAAATTTTATAATTATGATTAAGTTATATAAAAGTTTTGTGATAATTTCTACAAAACTTGAGTCAAAACAAATCTAGCACACTCAATGTTTAAGCCTCAGAACAAAATATATTGTTATCTCGCATAAATTGTGTATTAACAAAAGGTAGACTATGATGCATGGTTCAAAGTTCAAACCAAAGATTGTTTTCGAAATACATTTAATAACCCATCGGTTGGAATGTGAAATTTTAGTTTAGAGAGATCTCGTATTTGAATTCTATAATAAGAAAAATATGTTTATAATTGGAAAAAAAAATTTACAAAAAAAATCGTTATCTGAAAAAAAAAATATATATATTATAGATGTTAGGATTCGAATTCTAAACATATAAAAAGTTACTTTTTATTCTATATAATCCAATTAAAATCATATCTACAAAAAGAAGAAAAAAAATAGTTTTCAATAATTTGATTTTTTAAAAATAATTAATAATACTATTTTTATTTCCATTTTCTTCAATTCTTTCCCTCATCTTTCTTTGATCCCAAAACCTAAAATGAATATGTGAATGGAATCAAAGATAAATGATATGTAAGTTCGTGCATTATAATTAGTCACAACTCGAATTCTTTTTTTTTATCATAAAGCTAAACAAGTGCAAATGTTTTTTTGTTTATTTTTTATTTTTATCCTATGAGTGTTAGATTTGTGAGGTATAAGGTAGGTCCATAATTGAGATTATGTAGACGATATGTGATTTTGGTCCAATAATTTTGTCGCGTGAAATTCAACCTAAGTGCCAATGGTCTAGCTTAAAGCCTTAGACCTAGATGTTAGGTTCTAAACTTCTAACAGTTTCATGTAGTCTAACTTATGACCCGGTAAACATATATCAAAATCAAGATTAAAAATATATATATATATATATGAGAATTTACTTACGTACATTAATATAAAATTAATTAATTTTATATATTTTTATAATTTTGTATATAATTAATATTTTTACAAGCAGATTGTTGGATTTAGCAATGTAACTGTACTCGTCGTGCACGTAAAGTTGAATTGATCCGACATCTTTATCATATCGGTCGAAAATATTATCTTTTTCAATATATATTTATCAGTTAATTTTTTTTATATTAAACAAATTGTTAGGCATTTTTATTTACTCGAAATTCTACGTACATAATCTACGTGAATAGAGCATGAAACACGACAGTCGAATTAAATAAATATAAATTATATAAATAATTATAAAATCATGTAAAATTAGTTTATTTTTACACTAATACATGCATAAATAAATATATATTTTTAAAAAATATTTCAATCACCGTCAGTAATTTTTTTTAATTAAAAAAAAAGACATGTGATAATCTTATAACTCTATTTATCAAATTAAAAAATTATATATATATATATATAAACTATTTTTTTCATTTTCTTTTTGAAAATCGTCCATTTAGTTTATTTAAAGGTTAGGGTATCATTGATAAGCACTTTTAAACAAGTTTTCAGACTTAATGAGTGCTTTAGTTTAGTTTAACTCCAACTAAATATTCTAACATTTAAACTTTATATATCTAAGAGAGAGATACTAGGAACTTGAGAAAAATTAAGAGGATGGATAGAAACGATAAAGAAGAAATTAATTTTTTTTTCGAAGATAAATGAAAAGATTTACACATTTTCTCATTTTCTTCATTTTTCTATGAATAGAATAATAATTCGAAACGTTTTATGTCTTAACGATCACATTGATTAATTCCAATCAATTATAAACCGGTTTGAGTTCTTAAATTAAGAATTTGTCTAATGAAAGCTTTAAGAATATTCTTTAAAATTATTATATAATAATTTTTTCAATCAATATTTTAAAAATAATGAAAAATTATAAATTAAAGAAAAAACACGTTAACAAAATCCATCAATTAGATTTTTGGTTTGGACTTATTTAACCTAAGAAGGCAAATTTCCATGGCTTAGAGATACGAGGATGTAACAAACGGAGATTATGGCACAAAACATGGATTTCTTTGTCCCATGAAGGTGTAAAGAAAATGACAGCAAATCTTGAAAATTGCTTGAAATTAACTAAGATCCATTGTTTTGATTGATAATGAAACTTATCAAACTATAAATACAAATGCTTAGCAGAAAACGTCTCCTCTTTGTCCAACAAAGCTAAAAATTGTTACCCAATGAAAACGAATTTACATGGAAAATTATCAATTTTCGGTGTAAGTGGGGGCAACATGAATGATTATTGATGATGAGTCACATGAGAAAATGAGGTCTCAAAATTTGATCAGATTAGACCCAAAGAAGATTGAAATCCTAAATGAATTTTGCTGATAAAAGTAGCCAATATTCTGTAAATTTCAAGCCTCCTTCATTTGCTTATTTTGAATTTTTCTTTGAATAAATAAATATATATATTAAAATAAAAGTATTCTTTATTGACATGATATAGATATTAGATCAATTCGAAACTTTACATGTGTTGAGGGAAACAACAATCTCACATCGACTAGCCAAGTATTGGACTGTGGTTTTATAAAGTAAGGACAACCCTTCCCCTCTGAGGCGCATTTTCTCAAAAGACAAAATCGTGAGGATGATCTTAAGGCCTCCAAAGCGGACAATATCTCATAGCAGACGCAGTCCAGCAATCGTTGCATCAACAATGGCGCCGTCTATGAGAATTCGTTCTGGATTCATACCCGCCCTTGACAAAAAACACAGTTCACACTTTTGATTAGGGGGATTAGTGTTGAGAGGAAAAACGATCTCACATCGACTAACCAGGATTGGATTATGATTTTATAAAGCAAAGATAACATTTTTCTATGAGGCGTCTTTTCTTAAAAGATAAAACCGTGAAGGCGCAGTCCAGCAATCCTTCATCAACAACATGCACGATAAATACGATTATATTACTAAATTCAATGATCGATTTATTAAAATATCAATTATATACAAAATTATAAAAATACGTAAAACTAATTAATTTATATTAATGTAAGTTAATATTTTTTCATAATAAATTAGAAAACGAGTTTAAAAGTTATCATAATATATTTATTTTTATGAAATGATCACGGAATCTATAGGCTCCTAATCAAATTTCATTTTAAAATAAAAAAGAAACCAATAAATGAATGATTTAATGTAGTTGGTTAAATAATTTCAAAGGTTAGATAGGGTCAACACCATCTTTTTTCTAGAGTTCAAAAAGGCTTCTTGAAGGTGGAATATCATTGTCAAGGCACAAGCTTTTTGGGTTAGTAAGAAAACAAACCAAACTTGCCTCCTTTGTTCTTTTCTATATTGTTAAAATAATGGTGATAAGATTCCCTTTAATCAAATAATTGTTTTATAAAAAATATTAAATTATTATTGAATAAAAAGAAAGAAAATATTATAAATTATAATTCGTGTATTCATATCATGTTCATATATTTTATCATGTCATAATCGTGTTTAAAGTATTTTATATTTATATAAATTTTGATACATTAATAATTCGTATTATATATATTTTGAGATATTCATGTATTTATGTTATTTTTTCATATCATATTTATATTATGTTTTAATTATTTTTTTATATCATGATGAAGGTTTAGGAAACATATCTATCCCTACAATGTTTAAGCATCATTATTAATTAATAATTAATTAAAAACTACTAATTAGAAAAAAAATTATATTATATTATTCTCTCACTCTCTCTTTCTCTCATGACAAGATTAGCATAAAGATATTATGTTGATATGCTTTGTTTTGTCGGAGGATCTTTTTCATAATCTTTTAAAATTGCCTCCATTTCTAGGTGGCTTAATCAAAAGGATTAAAGACATAATTAAATAATAGCTTTATTTATAAAGGAAAGTTCCTTGAGCTTGCCTTTGTTTTTTTGTGCTTGATGTGTGTATAATTAAATTTATATTATATATATATAATTAAATTTATTGATTGAGTTTAGTGTTACTAACCAAATTAATTGTTGAGAATGTAAAGAAATTAAAAAAAATTATAAAATCAAAAAATTAAATAAGAATAATTACATTTTTTAATATTTTATATAATATTTTTTTACAAAAAATTATCTATTTACTTCTAAAAACACTATCCACTTTTTTAAAAACTATCAACTTATAAAAACTACCTAATTTTTTACATTTAATTTTTTAAAACACAATTTTTAAAAAAAATATATTTTCACTCACATAATACATGATGAATGTGTGAAATTCTAATAGTTATTAGTAAGTTGGTTATTTTGTTTAATCCTTTATTTATTCATCCTTCTTATTATCTACCAAAATTGTTTAATTTTTTTTATTTTTATAATATGATCAAAATATTCAAATTTTATCGGAGTATAATTTCTTTTTTAAAGAATCTTAAAGTATTTTCTTTTTTCATCAACGGATGCATTCACAATTTCACTTTCACAATTGTTTTGTAGATCTTTTGTTGATAAGAAATTTTTATTATTATCTTTACCAGCTAAACTAATTCTCACGGATGCTCATACTATCAAAATTTGTTTATTCTTAGAATTTATTCATTTTTAATGAAATACTAGAAATTTTACCCGTGCGATGCTACGGAAGTTATATATATTTAAAAAATATATATGAGTAATTTATTAAATTATTTTAAATTAATTTTTTTTGAAAAATACTTAACGAAAAAAAAATAAAAAAAAAATTTAACATTATTTTTTTTAAATTTTTCTTTTTTCTATTATCTCTTTATATTTTCTTAAAAAATTTTAAAGATCAATTTAAAATATACAAAATGATAAATGAATTTTTCTTTTTTTTCCTTAAAAAATTAATGAGAAAATGATAAAGAATAATGAAACATATTTATAATTTTTTAATATATAAATGTGATGCACTTGAATCAAAATTCCTTTGAAGAATTTTTATTATTTATTTTTTTGTTTAAGAAAGACAAAAATATCTTTTTATGACCATTTTTAAGAAGAAAAAAAAATTATCTATATAAAAATAATTTTTGAGATGCTTCAATATTTTTGATAACGTTTCAATAACCATTTTTATTCAAAATATTTCGAAGAACAATCTATATTCCAATTCTTCCCAAAAAAAAAATTCTTTTAGATCTATTTTTTAACAAAAAATAATCTAAAAAGATATTTTTTATTATTAAACTATTTATGCGCTAAATCATTATTATTTATTTATGAAAAAGTAAAATTATTAAAATGAATGTCGAATGTTGAACAAAAAATGAAAGCCATATCTGAGAAACGTCGAGAATCCGATAGTCGATGCGCCGAACGAATTTCAGAAAAGTCAGCCTTCGTAAAATTCCTTTTCCTTCTTTTCTTCTCTTTTTTTCTCCTTTTCTTTTATTTTTTCCCTTTTTTTCTTTGCTCTTTTTTTTTCTTCTTTCCCGCAGGCGGGTCGCATTTGGGTCGGGTCCTGTTGATTTATCCAAAAAATGCTCAAATATCCCTAAATATAAAACCTAAAAGCCCAATCTGTCAAGTTCTCTCCAACCGCCGTTCATCGTCCGATGACCCCCAAATTTCGACCGGAACTCCCTCACCACATTCTTTCGCTATCCATCATTGGAATTGCCCAAAAGTTACCTCAAACTTTCTAAACTCAAAAACCAATCAAAAGTTTTTTTTTTTTGTTTTTACTAAAAGATAAAAGATATATATATATATATATATTTTATCTTTTCAAAAAATACCAACTGAATCTATTAGGACTCGATTTTCATAATAGTAGATGAGCTCCTTCACTAGATAGTATTTGTTTTTTAATTTATAACAACTCTTTTAGGAGCCAAAAAACAAATAACTAGTAAAAGTAAGTTGCAATAGAAGCTTAGTTCTATCATATCATTACTCAAGAATTTCCCTATAATGAAAAGAAATATTATTTTGAGTGTTTTTTACACTTTAAGGAGTGTTGATTCCTACTTGATGTTCTAAAATGGTCTAACAAACAACCCATTTAATTTTTTTAAGCATTGTTCACAAATGTTTGCAATGATTATCCAGGCCTATTCAAGCATATACATTACAAATGCAAAAAATTTTGCTTGTTGATTTTCCCCCCATTTTTTGATAGTTTGAAAGGAGAAAAAATTGTCATATTGTATAGAACTTTGAAGTTTTTGTTGTAGACTAGATGTGTTCATTTGTTTAGGCATATTGTATAGATGAGTTCGTATTTGATTTACTGACGATAAATTTTTTTAATTTCACAAGTTAAAAATCTATCACATGTTATATTTTTTTTAATATACCTTAAGAGATATGTGTCATCATGTTAATCTCGTTTATGGAGTCTAATAATTCGACTTACAGTGGATCATATAATTTTTCATTGTATAGATATAGACCAGTATATTACACTAATATAGATCAGCAAGTTGCCAACAAGCTCTTGGCTGAGTGGCCAAGAGTCTTGGGGCATGAAGTCTTGGGTTCAAACCCAAGCAACCCCTGCCCTACCCAATTATCAAAAAAAAAAAAATATAGATCAGCAAGTTCTTTAGCTCTGAATAAGGAGTCAGCATTCAAATTCCTGATTCCCAACTTAATTATGATGGTTGTGCAGAATAAAAAATTATAGGAAATTTTGCAATATTTGATATCTGCCCAAGATTAATTTCATAGAGAAACAAAGCTCAGAAAGATGTGTTGAAATTGCAGCAATGGGTTCTTTTCTGCTCTTTTTTGTAGGTACGTACAAGGAGATATAAAGGGAGAGTGAAGATTCTTTGAACCTTGAAGAACGAAGATTTAGCAATTCGTGTATTGTATATTTTTTTTTGTGTTATAATCATGTTTAAAATATTTTATATTTATATAAATTTTGACGTGTTAATAATTTGTATTATATAGATTTTGATACATTCGTTTATTCGTATCGTATCCGTGTTTTTTTTCATAAAGATCTAGCAATTCGTGTATTCGTATATTTTCTTGTGTTATAATCTTGTTTAAAGTATTTTATATTTATATAAATTTTGACGTTTTATAATTTGTATTATATAGATTTTGATACATTCTTGTATTCGTATCGTGTCCATATTGTTTTTCATATCATGTTTCGTGTCCTTTTTTTTTTTGTGTCGTGTTTAATATTGCAAGTTAATCTCATCTCCTTCCTTTTTTTTTTTTTTTTTTTTTTTTTTTTTTTTGTTTTTTGCTTGCAAATAACTTTAAAAGATGGTTTTGCACTCACAAAAGGATAAAATAAGGCCAAAATAACCTTGGCATTTCAAAAATAGTCCTTGAGTTCCTAAGACTCGAAATTAATATATAGTAGATAGATGGATTTTCAATATGCATGAAATGTTGCCATGACTGTTTAGATGGCTGTGAAATATAACCTAACTAAACTTCTGGTACAAATCTTTTAGTCTTAGTAATTTGACAGGTAGGCAGTACACATGAATTGAGAAAGACTTGAAGCGCTTCTATCTACTTATTCTACAAGTTGAGCTTAGATACTTATTAATGCATTGGGAAAGACTTGAAAAAGATCCCAAATAATAGAATTCGCCCGTGAGTGTTTAACAAATAGTAGTAGCCGGCTATGTTGCTCCGACTCTTTATTGTTCTTGAGATACCCGTGTCCAACATCCGTGTCCGATATATATCTGGACATGAGTATGGAATATGATCCTCCAAGAATCCTTCAAATACATGAAAATCTTATAAAAAATTGAACATACCCGTGTCCGACACTCATACCCGAATTTGAGTAACATAGGTAGCTGATGTGCATAACAAAAAAAAAATGTCTCCACCAGGGCAAATGTAACGAACAAATACATTCCCGAAGTAAAAAAACCAACCCCTATCATTTTGAAAATGCCAATAAGTACTTACTTGGTTTCGATCATTTGGCTAAATCATTGGTACATGATCTCTTGAGCAGGGTTCGAATCCCCTTTCCCCTAATAAAAAAAGTACTTGGGAGAAAGTAAGACGAGTTAAGCTATCAATCTTCAGATTCTTCTAACTCCAGCACCGCATTAAATCCAAATTCTTTTCCAGGAGTAAATGAAACTTTGAGCTCTTCTGTTGTTTGGCTTGTGCTAACCTTCTTATCTTTCACGTTCAGATTTTCCTGTTTCAGAAGAGGAGCAAGAGTTAATTTGAGCTTTACAGAAAAATTGAAGGTAAAGATTGGTCGAAATAACTTGCCTCTTTTACATAATCAGCTACAGTGGAGGTAACTATTTCTTGTATGACAAACTTGGTGACACGGTCTTCACCAAGAGTTTGTAATAGGAAACTCTTTGGGACCTGCCAAATTTATCCAATGAGTCTTTTTGTACAACAATGCAGAAGCAAACATAACAAGGGTAAATTTCTATTATTTTGCTCAGATTTTTCTTGAAGTACCTATGTCCGACCTCCGACGCTTATCAGATATGGGTATGGAGATATGACCCTCCAAATACATGAAAAAAACTTAGAAAAAATTGAATCGGACATATACCCGTATCCTGACACTCACACACGAGTCTAAGTAACATAGAATTTCTATACAATAAGTTCATAAGTTGATATGAGAACAGTTCTCTTACATAACTTCATTGTTATCAAAATTCACTGCCTTAAATTTCAGAACGTTTATTATAGCAGGATTCTCTAGATAGTGAGATCTAATATACAAGTTTTCAAGAACTATAAAACTGGGTCTATTTTCATTTTCATTTCCGTTTCCATTTTCTTTAATACTTTTTTTTATAAATATATTAGTCACCAAAAATGATCAAAAAATACTTACTAACTGAACATGATGACAAAAAGCAAGGTCAAATGACAAAACTGAAAAAGTTTAATAGTAGAAAGGCTCTCACCTTTGTCGTTTTTCCTGCATTAGCGCCAAATAAAAAATACAACAAAGCAAGAATTAGAGGTTGGCTTTGGAAATTGCATAGATCAGCAAATTCATGAACAAATGGGAAATGGTAGGTACTATCATAAATTCATAATAGAAAATTGACATCCTGCAAATAAACATGAATTGGTAGCAACAGGTAATCAACACATAGCCATGACAATGAACTTGATGTCCTAAACCATATCAAATATTAAGCCCTTTATCTTTAAACCATTAAATAGTGCATGATTTAATAGACACAGACAGATAAGTCAAAGACATAAAGGCACCAGCTTTACTCTGACTCTTCATTTTTCCTGAAGTATCCGTGTTCGACACCTATGTCTGACACATATTTGGACAAGGGTATGGGGCTATGATCCTCCAAATATATGAAAAAACTTAAAAAAATTAAACATACCCGTGTCAGACACTCACTCCCGAGTCCCAATAACATAGGACACCAGTACTATATTGTATCACTTGAGGCTCAAAGGGCAATAAAGGACTCGGGTGAATAAAGTAAAGCACCAATTTCTATTAGTACAAAATATCAAGCATTACTACTAACAGTCATCGTTAAATTAACTCTAGCACGAAGCTACCTTGATTAAGTTCCAACTCCAACAAGACTTTACAAATAAATGGCATTACCCTTTCTTATTCTTGGAAAGACATATGTAAATTAGCTTAATTTAATCAAGACTTGAACTAAATTACCATGAATGGGAGCTTAATCAATATATAATTGCATCAATGAATTACCTCCCTTCTCTCTACGAAATCCAGGAATTGGTGGCGCTTGACGAGCCAAATCTGTCAAAACCTTATTGAATACCCTTTGTGTCTCAATCCCAGTAACATCCACTCTAAGCTGGCAGTAGAACACCATGAGAATTATTCCTCAAAAAAACTTGACATATGCATAGGTGAACCACCAAAATCAACAAATTCACATCATTGCTGTCAATAATTTTAAAAAGGTGGATTGCTAGGGGTAAGAAAAGCAAGACTTCAAAATTTCTTTAAACATGGTTCCAACAATTAATTTCACAATACCGTGAAGAACATTTAGGTGCAAATAGCATGAGTACGCAGATAATAGTATTTCAATTCCCAATATTCCCAATCAAGACAGATTTGCCTAATTAAAAGAATTACATTCCAAGATTGGAATGAACTGATATGCATGCTTCGCAACCATATAGCAAAACTGCAGGCAACAAGCCACTTGAACCAAAACTAGTCAAGAAGAACATGCTCATAGATAAGTGTTTAAATTCTCTTATTTTAACTAGAGCCATTCAGAGAGTTTTGCACCAACTTTAACCTCAAAATAAAAATAAATGAATCTTATCACATTAACATAGAAAAATATGATTTTGATGACAAAAAATTAATGTTTAGGGCTTCACCTGTATCTTATTTTCGTCTTTAGACTCCACAACGATCTTAGCATCTTTCAAGGCTATTACATTGTCATCTACATCTGAAATCGATGCCTCCAAACCTAATAACATTAACATTTAACACCAATATCACTAAATTATTTAAATTATTCACTCAATTACACTATGGAAAAATTTAAAAAAAAAAGTTGAAATTCACCTGAAGCAAGTGCAGATATTGGCTTCCTTGTATAGCTAACAACTCTAAATTTCAAGAATAAATTCAACAAATTAACAAAATAAAAGCCATTTAAAAAAATATTAGCAATAAAAAAGGTAAAAATCGGACTCACCTGTGACTCAGAATTTGCTGGTTGTAGTGAAACTTGATTGTTCGGTTGAAGCAGCAGCAGCTATTGAAAGAGACCTGCTTCCATTTTAAAAACAGGAAGAAAAAAAAGTGAAAAATTAATTAAGAAGTTAGTTAATATTGAATTAATTAGAGAGAAATTATGGGTTTTTTTTACTCTTACTCTAGGATTCAGAAAATGCTGGAAATTTAAAGAAACTATTGCCATGCTCGTAGACGCCATTTCTTCTGTTCAAAGGAAACAACTTTTTTTTTTTTTTCAAAAAAAAAATGAATTTACTTTGAAGAGAACAGAGGCAGGGAGCAGAAGAAGATAATATGGATAACGCTTTGAGAACAAACGATGTCGTTTACCAGAGAAGAAAAACCTGTCTCTGGCGGGAAGAAAGATAAAGCGCACCGTTTAGGTTATGAGCAGTCTATAAAACTATAAGCGCACCTTTTTTTTTATTTAATATTTTATTTTTCTTGTGTGATAATTCATAAAGGAAAGAAGAAGAAGAAGAAGAAGAAGAGGAGGAGGAGGAGGATAATGGAAATAGCCGTTCAGACCCTTTGTTTGGGTTTAAACCCCAAGGTAAAGTGGACTTTCTATTTTTATTTTATTTTTCTCATGATTTTATGCATTTCATTTCCAAGTTCAAACCATTACTTCAAATTATCCACTTAATTTTTACTTTTTTAAAACTAATTTTCCACTTAATTTTCATATGGAAAAAAAGTGTTTTTCTTTCTGCTTGTTTAAATGGCTGCAAAGTTATCTGGGTCGAATTTTTTAAGTCGTTAATGGATTTAGCAGTCTTTAAATTCTTTTAGTTCCTCTTTGGATAGTACTTTTTTTTTTTTTTTTTTGTGCATGCTTTTAAGCTGGCTAGAGTATACTTTTCCTTTTGATAATACAACTGGAAAAAAATGGCTTTTTTGTTAAGTCTTTTTTACATACAATTGGCATGCAACAGCAAAGAAATCTTTTGATTTTAGAGGAAAATGGTAGTGTTAGAGAAAGGGAGGCTAAAGCTTTTAATTAGTTAAAAAAAAAAGGGATATAATGCAAATTGCTGCTCTTGATAATCACTTATTTTTGGGTGTCTAGTTTCAAAGGAGAGACTTTTTTAAGAACTGTAGTCTTTAGCTCTGTTAAGAAGCAGGAAAATTTTCTTTAAGGCAAAATCCCCCAGAATTATTCACACTCATTTTCATCAATTGCCATTAATGCAGTAGTGGAATTCGACTCTCGTGTAAATCTCTTATATACAAAAACATTTATCTCATGTGTTTGGTTGGCATATTACCTTTTTTTTATTTGTTGTCTTGCAGATTGTTAGCTATAAACAAGTAGAGGATGTCTTGTTTCCTAATCTTTCTTGCAAGAGAGCATGTTTTCCTCCTCGAATAAGATACAGGGCTCTAAAATCCCAGGGAAGGTACTCACATTGCACTGCTTAAGCTTAACTTCATTTAAACCTTAGCTTGTAATCCAAAATATTTCCTCTAAAAGAACTGTCTTTCTTCACCATGTATTAGTTGTGACGATACTCGAAGGACTGCTCCCCAAATTGATTAACTTGGGTCAGGGAAAAATATGTATTTATGTACTGTATTTAGAATTGTTCAAACTGTGTCAAATATAGTACCTAGGATAATCAATATCTGGCTTTTCCCTTGTATCGAAAAAACAGCTTATTTTGACTATTTATTATTATTTTATTTATGTCCAAAGCTAACTTCGTTTGTGGAGTTTGTGACTCAAGAGAGTATGGTATGCTCTTTGCTTGCTATTTATCACATATCTACAAATGCTTGTTTTACAACTTGTTGAGCTTTCATTGCACCATATTCGAGAATTGATAAATTTTGTTGTTGTTGGCAGTTACTAGATATAGCCATATAAACTTTTAATTCATAGTTGTATATTTGACATCTGATATTTTGAAAGGAGAGAGCTGTTTTTTTGTTCTGTTATACAAATTTCTTATATTTTCCAATATTCAGAAAAGGTATAAGGTGAAAGACCAAGTGGATCACTTACTTTCAATCTTTAAAAGCCCTTATAGGTTTCAATTCAAGAAGCACTTTGTTTGTTTCATTAATTTCCTGACTGATATTCAGAGGCCTCTGTCTTTCAGCTTTTTTTTAAGTTTTGATTAAGTCTAGTCCATTATTTTTCTTTTTAAATTCTTGTATTCAGCTCCACTTTGAATGAGTATCGGCTAAAACTTGACATTATCCTTTTCTGAAATTCAAAATCCCTTTTTCTTTCAGGGAAAGACATGTATGTCTTCATACCACTCATGCTGTATTATCAGGTGCAGAAGCTAATAAATTCTCCTTCTAGTCCTAGTACTTTTTTTTTTCTTTTATGTATTTCCTATTTCTATTTTAGATATTGTGTCAGTTATTTATTCACTTAATAATAGATGCGGAAGATGTTCGAGTTTCTTCACAGTTTGAAGACTTCACTGTTACTACTACCAGTACCAAAGAGAGCAGACAGCTAAAGGTACAAATTATTTTATATTTTGGGGTAATATGTTATAGAAATGAAGTTTCAAGTTGGAAGTGAAGCATAGTAATCATGCAAAGAGGTGGCCTTTGCCTTTGTTGGATAAAGAGAAGTTATACCGGCTTTGAATATTAACCTAAACTATTGCATAACTTTATTGAACCAGATAAGAGTTGAGGTATCAGGAGCCAAAACTCGAGCAATTTTTAATGATGTATTTGACAAAATGGTTGCTGCTGCCCAGCCAATCCCAGGTTTTCGAAGAGTAAAGGGAGGTACTATTTTATTTCTAATGTATAAGCACTTTTTCTTGGTTTTCCAAATGTATCTTCATGTTACTCGAGGATCCTCTCATCAAACGTTTATCAGATTGCATCTCGTTAGCATGGAAGAGCACCTTGTAACCTATATATATGACATTTTCTACGAGCAGCTTGTTGAATGTGTCTTTGTTCCTTATGTTTTTCTATGCTGAAGTGATCATTTCTCTCCCATCAGCAAAGATAATAGTTGGCTATGCCGCATGGTATTCCTCCTAAAGCATTCTCATTGGGTTATAGTTGGTCTTTTATGATTTTATTTATTTCGGTGCTGTTAGAGCATTGCATCTGCAAATTAGTAATAACCAGTCAAAAGCCTCACATCAGTAGGGATGAATGGTGTAATCCTTATGAGAATGAAAATGGTTTGCAAAGTTGAGATTCAACCATATAAGAACCAACCGTAAGGAATTTCAAATAAACATATACTTATTGAGCTGAAACTTAGAATCAAGGACTTTCATCGCAATTAGAATTGCCTTATTTTCTTGACATTACATTTTTTATTTGTACTTTATTATACTTTTTCTCCTGTTAAAATTGCTGACGTTTTCTATGATCACTCCATTGGTGGATTTGTCTTGCAATAATACTTTGGGCTTGGCAGGAAAAACACCAGATGTAAGTTCTAATATCTAAGGATTTACTGCCTTCAATTACTTCATTTAATCACGATTAGTCATATGATGTTGCTTTTTAAAAATGCTAGCGTTTCATAAAATGGTTACACTCTTCATAGCATGTACATGTATGATATTTGTGGATCTCTATAACTATATAAAGACATAAATTTCTCTCTCTCTCTCTCTCTCTCTTCGCATATGCATGCTTGTTGCATAACTTTTTTTAATTGATCAATTGGAGGCTGTTGCAATTACATCCTTTTTAATTGTGTCTGGCAGATACCAAGAGACATTTTGTTAGAAGTTCTTGGAGCTTCAAAAGTTTACAAGCAAGTAATCACAAAAGTAATTAACTCGACTGTAGCTGAATATGTTGAAAAGGTAAGAAGTTTTAGATTATATTTGCTTAGTTATCGTTCTCATGTGTTACCATACACATTAAGCTCTTATAAGTGTATAAATTGGTTTGAATTTGTATGTTTTGATGGTAACCTAAATCAAGATATTAGATAATTAAAAAACAGATCTTAATGTTCAAGGTACCATTGGAGAATTATGGACATAAAGTGGATTTTCAGTCATTTTGTTGAATTTGATAGATTTAAGCCTTTTCCACAAAAACCATTTTTTTTTTTTGGATAAGTAAGTGTTTTATTTATCCAGAAAGCAGTTAAACTGCTACATCCAACATCATGTGCAACATGTACTTAAAGCTATACATACTTAAACAATACTTGAACAAAACTTAAGACCACTAATCAATCAGGGAACAATAGCAACATATTTCAGCAATACTTAAAGCTATTCCAGAATGGACAAAGATCCTAGGAAAAAAGAGACAGTCCCCAATCTGCATCCAATCTTCGGTTCACTTCATCAGGACTAATGTTCTTGAGCCCCAACAATCGCATTCTGATGATCTCTTTTATCTGCTCAATGATGGCTCCTTGTGTGGATTGAAGGCGATTAAAACACCTATTATTTCTCTCCCTCCAGATCGAGTAAAGAAAGGCACTCCATGATAAACGCAAAATAACAGAAATGAGAGTTTTTCCTCTGATTCTGTTTACTGCCCATTGCAGCTCTGCTTGCCAGCTCCTTATGCTTCTATGAAGTTGACATAAACATAGTATATGCCCCCAGATTTCCTTTGAATAGTCACATTCAAAAAATATATGATTCCGGGTTTCTTGCTCAGTTTGACATAGCTCACATTTGCCATCCACCTCCATGCCCCATGACATCAATCTGTTCTTTGTAGGCAGTTTGTCCAATATAGCCATCCAAGCTACCAGTGCATGTTTAGGAATATGAAATGGAAACCAGATCAGTTTATCCCACTCCACCTTGTCCTGCCTAGGCCTGAGATCATTCCAGACCTTAGCCACCATAAATCTGTTCCCAGGGAACTTCCAAGTTAGAGCACCATTCTGGTTGGAGGTGAACCTCAAAGCCAAAGCCCTCAGCTGAAGCATTTTACGCCATGTCCAGCTGCTTCCTGGGGAAGGTCGAACCTGCCACACTGTTCTTCCTTTCAGCACATAGGCATGAAGCCAGGCAATCCACAATGAACCTGCCTGAGAGAGAAGTGCCCATAGGTGCTGAATAATGCAAGCCTTATTCCATATTCCCAAGTCTTTTAATCCAAGACCCCCCTCTGACTTTGGACAGCAAATGGAACTCCATTTGACTCTTGCTCCCTTAGCTGAGTCATCTCTTCCTTTCCAGAAGAACCTGATGCATAATTGATTAATTCTTTTAAGAACAGCCTTAGGCAATACAAAGTGCCTGCACCAGAAATTGGACACATTAAAAAGAACAGATTGAATGAGCTGAAGCCTTCCTGCATAGGATAACATGCGTGCTGCCCAGCCATTGATTCTCTGAGTAATTCTATCGATCAAAGGAGAACAATCCTTTTCAGAGAGTCTTCTTGTGACCAAAGGGACCCCAAGGTACCTAACAGGTAGTTTGCCAAGTTTAAACCCTGTCAACTCTTGCATCTCAAGTAGAGTGGTCCTACTAACACCAGAGGAGAAGACTTCACTCTTGGAAGGGTTTAATTGCAAACCAGAAATGGTATAAAAGTAATGGAGAATACCCTGTATGCCCACAACAGAATCCAAGTTACCCTTTGCAAAAATCAGCAGATCATCTGCAAAACACAGGTGAGTAAGCTTGATTCTGTGACATTTAGGATGGTAGCTGTAAACTCCATGAAGAGCCCCTGCATCCAGAAGTCTGGATAAAACATTCATAGCAATGACAAAAAGATAAGGAGAGAGAGGGTCTCCCTGCCTTAACCCCTTTGCTCCTTCAAAGTACCCTACTAATCCTCCATTAAGAGAAATTGAGAACTTTGGGGAAGTGATGCATGCCTTGATCCATCCTATGAACTTATCAGGCAATCCATAAACTGATAAAACAGTGAGAATGAAGTCCCAATTTAATGAATCAAAAGCTTTTTGGAGATCAATCTTCATTGCAAAACGGGGGGATAAGGTTGCTCTTCCATACCCTTTGACCAGTTCCTGAGCCATGAGAATATTATCTGAGATGCTTCTCCCTGGTATGAAGGCACTCTGATTGCTGGAGATCATAGCAGGAAGGAGTGGAGTGAGCCTGGCAGTGATGATCCTGGTAATACATTTATAAATGACAGAGCAGCATGAAATAGGCCTGAAGTCCTTCATATGATTAGGATTCTGGAATTTGAGACAAGAGCAATACATGTAGAGTTAAAGACTGATATCCTGCTCCCTGATTGAAAGAAGGATAAGATTGCTGTAGTGACATCCTCTTCCACAATAGGCCAAGCAGTTTTAAAAAACTGTGCAGTGTATCCATCTGGCCCTGGGGCTTTGTCCCCATTCTGCTCAAACATGGCTATTTTCACCTCCTCTTTTGTAACAGCCTTAGCTAAATTGTCCTTAGCTTCAGCAGGCAAGGCAGGCTGAATAAGTTCAGTAAGAAGCTCCCTAGGGCAGTCTGTGACCTGTTTGTCCTCAGTCCCAATCAACTTCTGAAAGAACCTTACAGCCTCCTTTGAAATTTGGCCAAAATCTTCCAACTTCCTTCCCTCATCATCATAGAGGACTCTGATGGATTGCTTGCTATGCTTTGCTGACACCATTTTATGGAAATAACGAGTGTTCTGATCCCCCTCCTGCAGCCATTTTATCCTTGATTTCTGCCTGTAATAACTTTCCTCAGCCTTTTGGAGTTCCATCAATTCTGCATAGAGTCTTCTTTCTGTTTCAACAAGAGTATTAGATGGCCTTTGATGCAGATTGATCATCTGCACGCTCTCCAATTCTTGCCTTTTATCTTGAACCTTCCCTGAAATGTTGCCATATATGACCAGGTTAAATGCCCTCAGTACTGCCTTTAATCTCTTCAATTTGTGGAATAGAGTGGTCATAGGATTGCCAATGAAAGGCTCTTGCCAAGAGTTTTCCACAATGTTCAGGAACTCTGGATTCCTAGTCCAGAAATTAAAAAACCTAAATGGCTTTGGGGGAGAATGAGCAGTCAAGTTCATCTTTATGTATGCTAGGCAGTGATCAGAAACCATTGGAGCCAAAAACTCAACAAATGAGTGAGCAAACTGTGTATGCCAGCAATCATTCACCAAAATCCTATCAAGCTTTTTAGCCAAGTAAGCATCAGTTTGGTGGTTGGACCAAGTGAATGCTGGTCCAGTACTGGTATGATCAAACACTGATAGCTGTGTCAAGCAGTCCTGAAAATCCTTCATATCAGAGGTAAGCATGTAGGAGCCATTGAAATCTGAGCTTTCCTGTGGTCTTGCTATAACATTGAAATCTCCAGCCAAAAGCCAAGGAGAGCCATCAATTCTGCCTTGAATGTCCTGAAGATGGTGCCAAAGCCTTCTTCTACTTATGCCTTCATTGCTTCCATAAATTGCTGTAATGTAGAACCTGGTAGAATTATAAGTGGTGCAGCATGTAATGCTCTGATCAGATGTTGCAATAAGATCAACCTGCATCTGATTTCTCCATAGGAACCATATTCTCCCATTATAAGCTTCTAAGTAGTTGTGATGTAGCTTCCATCCCTGAAAGAGCCTATCTACTATAGCTGGCATGTTTTGTTGTTTCACTCTTGTTTCCAGTAAGCAAACAAGGTCTGCCTTCAGGCAGTTTATTCTCTGTATAATACTTTTCTGCTTTTGAGGGTTGTTTAGCCCCCTAGTATTCCACACTATAAAATTCATGAAAGTTGAGGGGGGGTCACTCCAGAGGCAGGTAAAACTGCCTTACCTCTTTTCCCCTTGTCAATGGGCCCTTTCTTCTTATTCTTCAAGGCTTTCATCAAGTCTGCAACTCCTGCTGCTGCTGCCCTTTGCTTCTTAGGAGAGTTTGGAAGGATTTCCACCAATTGTTCCTCCTCTCTCCATTGCTCAGAGCCACTAGTTTGTCCGGGGTCTACATTTGTCCTCTCTGAGTCACTCAGGATGTCAAATCTGTTTTGGGAATCAGCTAATACTGACTTCTTGCTTTTCTGTATGCTTCTGCTTCCTCTCCCTTTACTGCCCTCATTAACTTCTGTTTCCTTCATACTTGCCTCTTTCTGTTCTTGAGCCATAGGCAGGGCACTGCTTTCAACTTCTACGCTGCTTGTAGCCTGTGCATCATGTTTTGACAGTTCTGCTTTAGGTCCCTCCTTTGGAATCCAAACTTTGGTAGCCCCTACAGGCTGTTTGGTGCAATTTCTGTCTGTATGCCCAAACAAATTGCAATGCTTGCATTTTGGAGGGTACCAAGGGATATCCACAACAACATTTGCAATAGTGCCATCACATAACTCAACATTAATACATTTTGGGATGGGGACATCCACTGCAATCTCCACACATACCTTTGCATAGGCCAATCTCTGTTGGCTAGCAGTGATTCTATCCATATACAATGGAGTTCCTAGGGCACTAGCAATATAGCTGAGGCCGCGTCTGGTGTACAATTCCAGAGGAACTCCTCCCAAATGGATCCAAACAGGTAATTTCTTCAAATTAAATTCTAATGATTTCATACCTGGCTCCCATTTTCTCAGAATGAGTGGCTTATTCTGAATGTGCCAAGGTCCCTGCTCAAGAATCCATTCTCTGGTGTCAGCATTCGGAAATTGAACTAGGTATAAGTTCAGGCCAGCAGATTTGATCACCACTGCTCCATTCTTTCCCCATAACATGTTGGCAAGTCTCTGAAATGTGCTGAAGTTTGGTGCCTTGCCAACAAACTGCGCCACAACTGAGTTCATCCACACAGTTGCTCCTTCTTCAAAAACCTCAGCTGGAGGTTTGACGGTGATGGATCCATTTGAGTGTTGAGGTGGGAAAAACAGCAACGATTGATCGGAGGAGATTGTGAAGAGCTTCTTCCAATCAAAATTGGTCTTGACTGATGCCACGTCAGCAAAGGTGGTTGTAACTAACTTTTCTGGAATGTGCAAGCACTCCGTAACTGTCTCACGATCCTCTCGAACATTGGATAATTTAGTATTTGGATCACCATTGATGAGATCATGAGAACCTGGTTCTTTGTTGAGAGCAACAGCAACCACTGTAGAACCTTCTTTTCTCATGCCAGGATCCATACTCTTCATCTGTTCCAAAAGAGCCTCAGCATCCTCTTTCTTGAAACACAACCCAAGTGATTTTTCAGTTGAAACACCCGAAACCAACGCGAATTCCTCCTCTGAAATACTGAAAGCATAAACCGGAACCCCAACCAATCTCTCAAGGCAGCCGCTTTTTTTTTTTTTTTTAAATCAATCTGGGTTTTTTCTCAAATCAATCTTCCATACCTTAGAAGAGATAGAAGCAAGAGGGTCCCACAAAAACCACTTTTGTTTTAGTAAAATGAAGATTTGAGAGTCTACAATTTAGACCTGCACTTTTTATGTCATTGAGCAAACCAAATTGAACATGCGGCTCGCCAGAATGTCAGATAATGAGAACCTATGTTACTTCAACTCTTCATTTTTCTTAAAGTACTTGTGTCCGACGCATATCCTGACATGGGTATAGGGATATGACCCTCCAAGGACTTTTCAAATACATGGAAAAACTTAAAAAAAAATTGAATATACCTGTGGTCCGAGTAACATAAATGAGAACAAAATGAATTAACAAGATTTTCAGCAAAGAATTTATCGTTCTTGTAGTGACCACCTTGAGCAAAGGAAACTAAATCTTCATAGGTTTTCTTTTCCTTGTAAAAATGTAATAGTAATTTTCACATGTTCATAGTGGATCATGGCATCCTCTTTCAATGGATGCCTCTTGGAATGCAGTTTTTTCAGCTGAATTTTATGTTCAATAACTTGTTGCAGGAAAGACTAGCAGTTGGTAAAGATTTGAGAGTTGGGCAAAGTTTTGAAGATCTTGAAGAGATCTTTGAACCAGATGAAAAATTTAGCTTTGATGCAGTCATTCAACTTCAAGAAACAAATTGAGCAATATCTACAAAACACTTTGACAAGTATTTTTCCAATGTATACTATTGGGATGTCGAAATATTATTTCTGGAAATGAATTATTTCTGGGCATGCCATGACCATATAATTTGATCACAGATGATACCCAAAGCACTATTTTTTACCTGAACAAAATCATGATAATAAGAAAAGAAGATAAAACTGAAACACGTGCAGAATCAGATGCAGTCTTTTTGGATGAAGAAAATTTGCAATCACAGCTCCAATTGTTCAGTTTGCAGCTTGTGGAATGACAATGTGGTACTTAGGCAGGCTATCATCTAAAAGTTTATAATCACCCTGAAAAAAAAAGAAAAACAAAAAACTAAACCAAACTCATTTTTGACCTTTTAAAAAATAAGTACTTATGAATTTGAAAATTTAGACTTGAATTTGATTTGTTATATAAATTATGAGAATGAAATGCATACATTGTGTATAAATTATATATTTGAAAAATATAAAAACATGAATTTCAAATTCACAAATAGTTATACGTATTTCGAATTCACTATTAAATAGGCATTCACCAAATTCATAAATTTAAAAAATAATCATCAATATTACATTTACGTATGTTTTATTATACAATTTATATTATTTTTAAAATTCAAATTCATCTTTTAAAATTTAAGTTTTCAAACCCAATCTTAAAGATTTTTTAAAAATACAAACAAAAAATTTATTTAATACAGACGATTTCCAGGCTTTCGGCTCAGTGATTGACTACTACCTGGAGAATGCTAAGATTTTGGTAGACACTTTTTGCCTCTCTTGGTCTAAAGGTTTATAGCGGTGTCAATGCCCCATATGTTTCGGTTCATTTTTCGGGCGGGTTCAAAATCATGGAAAGTATTCGCAGAAATTCTTGAGAAGACTCGTATGTATAATTTATGTTGTTCCGATTCTTTATTATTTTAAAAATATAATAACAGAAACTCTTCATTATGCAGCCATGCACTGTTGTGTAAGTTGGATCCCATGGATTCATCTTCAAGTGTTTAAATATTGCTTACCAAAAAAGAGTAGTGGTAGGTTAACCTAAACATGAAACTCAATTTCCCAAATCCTAAACATGAAACCTATTTAAATGTTTAAAAACTCGATCATTTCACCTTAAACCCATTAAATCAGTGATTATATTAATTAAATAATATTATTCAACTAACAAAAAGAAAGAATTTGTGCCAAAAAAAATTAAAATCAAATAAAAGAATCCTGTTTTTTCATTTACATTTACAATTCTACCTAGTAGAAATTGCAGAATATCTTAATCTTTAAAAAAAGAAAAGAATAACAACAATAATGTTGGGTGTACAGTATACTTTGTTTAGCTTCCATGGGGAATGGGGTCGTCAATTAGCCGGGCCATGAGATCTAGTGGCCAGGTCCTTGAGGACTAGGTCCCGATGCTAATCGCTCGAGCCAGTATGACATCGTGAACTTTGCCTTCTGGTAAACCGACGAGTATGTATCCAGGTGATTTGCTTTGGCAAAATCCTCCGGCAGAACTCTGGTAGCTTCAACGCCGACATGGCTCAGCACTGCCATTGAGATGACAAAAATGATCAAAAGGGTACTTATTTTTCTGCTATTCATCTTCCCAAAAGGTAATCTAAACGTGGGCAAAAGGCTAAATCTTTGAAAGCTTGTATATATGTGATGAATGTTGTAGGAAGAGCTAATTGGTTTTCTTGATGAGTGTGAATGAATGAAGAGAACTCGGAAGTGAATATCTGGGTATATATAGGGAAAAAAAGCTTGCAGAGTCAAAGTTAGAACAGCTGAAATATGTGGGAAAAAAAAAAAGCTTAGGAAAATTGTGGGCTTTTTAAGATTAATCGTGTTGACCAAGGATTTTGAGTAAGTTAAAAAAAAAAAAAAAAAAAACTGGGGCTAACTGCTGCTGCTGGGAAAGGTGAAACATTGTGTTCAAGATTTTGAAAGTGTCAAAGGCTGCTACAGCCCATTGAACTGAATTTATTGGGATTATAAAACTCTTTCTTTCATTACTTGAGTTCAATAAGATGTGAAGTATGGTTTTTTTTTTGGGTCATTTTAAGAAAAAGTCAGATTCAGTGAGAAATATTATATTGAGTTTAATGAAAGTCCAAAAGTTGTAAATATTGAATTTGACTAAACTTGGTTGGTTGGCTTTGTATGGAGGAAAATGAAAATTCCCACAAACGTGTATGTTAAGCCGGTATATCAAGACGTATGTTGAAGAATTATCTTTTGACCGTGACAATTTTTAAGTGTAAAAAGACAACGTGTTTGGATCAACGGAAGTATTAGAATTTTATTATATATATATATATACTAGATTATGTCACATCATGAAAGAAAAAATCTTATATAAAAAATATATATAAGCAATTTTTTTAATGGAGTGATACATTTTTAAGAGAATGTTTATTTTTTTTTTTAAGAGAATGGATAATATATATTTTAAAAATATTATATAAAAAATTAAAAGATACAAATGCTTTTATAATATTATTATTTGATTTATAAAATATTTGATTTTTAAGTAATTTTTTTTTACTGAGTTAATATCACTTCTGTTACTCCTATTATATATAGTATAGATATATACACGTAATATGTATAAATAAATCACGAAAAGTAAAAACTCAATAAAGCTTCATATAGGATCCAAAATATGTCAAACTTGCCTAAAAATTAACAGTAACAATCGAATCGAACCTTCGAATTAAACTTAACACATTTATGTACATTTTTAAACCTCTTTCACTTATATTTTTTTGATACTTGAAGTTTAGGGATTCAATCTTACTTACTGAAATTTAAGACTGCAACATTCTATTAATAAATTACATTGTTAACAAATTCCCAGAAAATAATAAGATATTGAAGGGATATATACACATAACAACTACATAAATCTTATATGCATACATAAAAAACTTGAAAACATAATGATTAAATTAAAAATATATATGTATATAATTTAGGACTATTATATGAAATATGTGTATGTTAATTGAATTATTGATCTGCACACTTAGCCAATTAAGTTTAAGTGATGAAGTGGACGGTTGGGATTGGGGTAAATCGTGCCTCATGGATGTGGGGTGTGGATTAGACCTGCTCATGGCCGAGCAACCCGTCCGGTCCGATAGGCTCGACTCGTATTGAGTTAAGCCTGGACAAAAGATTTTGTGATCTAAGTCGGTCCGGCTCGGGTCACTGTTTAATTAATATTTTTTTTTTAAAATTTAATTATAAAAATATATTAATATTAATATAATTTTTTTAAATTTTTTTATTAATATAATGAACAGTAACTCGAGCTGGACCTGGATAAAGTGAAAACAAAAAACCGAACCGTAACCCGACCCAGTCCATGAGCAAGTCTAGTGTGGACCATACCATGCCATTGATTGGTTTTAACTTTGAGTCCTTAGAATTAGATACATGCAATGTAAACCTGTTTACATGGTTTAACATGTTAGATTTTAAAAAGTATTTGAAAAAATTCAATATCTTGCTTAATGCTTGTAAGACTACTTTATTTATATTAGTTGTGAGATTACATGATAAGTATACTAGATGATAAAATTACAAGTATATCAGATTACAACAGATAAAATAACAAAACTTATCTTAACTGATAAAACTTATTTTAATATCAGATGAGATGATAAGAAAACTAGATGAGATGAGAATAAGGTGATGAGTCATTATTTTTGGGATGATTCATTATTTTTAACAAATTTTCTCTTTTCAATCCATCTCTTTTTACATTTTGCTATATATATTCGAGGAAGAATTCAATTGTTAGAACTTGAAATTTTAATTTGAAAGTCTGGATTCAAATCTTAAGAAGTACATGGGACATTTTTTTATTAAAGAGAGGTATACTTTCTTGTTTATGTAGCCCAAAATATCAGTAAAAAGAAAATAGAAATTAATCATCTCAAAGAGATCATTAAACTATAGCTAAGATCACACTAATTAATGAATAAAGTATCATGAAAGATTCAAGAATAATAAGAGAGGTATAGATCTTTCTAAGCTTAGTTGAGCATTTTAATAAAGATTCAAAAATTTTAGTTGTACTTTATTTCATTTGTATAATAAAAGATTAGAGAGGTTTGCTATCATTTTAATTATCCAAATAAAAAAAGAGTTTGTTTTTTCGTATATTGGCTTTTTTAACTCACAAGCGAGGTTAATTTTTTTTTTTTAAAATTAATTTTTTTAAATATACTCTAAGAGATATGTGTCATCCTGTTACTCATATTTATAAAATTTAAAAATTTCACTGATAATAAATGAGATAATTTCTCATAAAAATAATTATATAATTGCTTGGTCATCCAACATATAAAATCAAAGAAATTTTATTTGTCAATTTACATTTGCACATATATTTCTATATATGGCAATTGGCAGAAGCTCCATATTATATATCTTGAAACTATAACTATATAAAAGAAGAAAACAAAACAATAATAAATTAATAATAACATTAAGTATACTTTTTTTTCTAGTTAACTTTCAGGGTATATGATCGATCCTTAACTGGATTATCAAACTTGAATATTAATATTCTAGTGACC
Organism: Fremontodendron californicum; assembly: GCA_030761205.1. Taxonomy (NCBI): domain Eukaryota; kingdom Viridiplantae; phylum Streptophyta; class Magnoliopsida; order Malvales; family Malvaceae; genus Fremontodendron; species Fremontodendron californicum. The sequence continues at coordinate 14,429,616 of JAULJL010000023.1, forward strand.
AGGTCCTCTAGGGCTAGGTCCAGAAGCCAACCGCCCGAGCCAGAACGACATTGTAAACTTGGCCTTGTCGTAAACTGACGAGTATGTCTCCAAGTGATTTGCCTTTGCAAAGTCCTCCGGCAACACTCTGGTAGCCTCGAGTACTCGAACTTGGCTTAAAATGGCTACTGAGATGATGACAAAAATGATCAAAAGGGTGTTTACTTTTCTGCTATTCATCTTCGAAAAAAGATTGTATTTGCGTCGCCTGATAGCTGAAACTGTAATTCTTATGATTTCTTTGTATGAAGTATATGAAGAAATATGGAAACGAAATGGGTTATATATAGGAAGTTGGACCCTGGTGAAGTAGTTTGAATATATTAGTTAGGGTTTACGGCTTGGCTTTTAAGGGATTACGTGTTGACCATGGAGTTTCGATGTTTGAAGCAGTCATGCACATGATTTAAATAGTGGCCGGACATGATGTTATTTTACGATTTTGATTTTTTTTGTCATAGATATTTATCGTAATTGTAGTATAAATAGTTAGTGGTTAAACTCACGACAAATAGAAGGCGTTTGGTATGATGAAAAGTGATCACTTTTCATAGAAAGTAATTAGTGAGTATGTAATTCTCATGTTTGGTATGCTAAAAATTGCTCACTTTCCTTGGAATGTAACTTTTCTTGAAGAGTTACTTTCCCATAAGTATTGGAATGTGATTCCCATGAGAAATGAGAAAGTAACTTTCCCATATAGTTAGAAAGTAAAAATAAATGTTAAGACAAGATTATCCTCTTCCTATTTGATTTAAAATTATCAATTGAAATATTATTTTAAAATATTTCATACAAATATTTATTAATAATAAATATTATTGTAATATTTAAATAATAATTAATTTGCATCCACCCTTAATTTTTCAATTACTTGAGAGTAACTTTGAAAATTTATTATTAATAAATATTTTTTTATCATAAAAGTAACTCAAATTATCAATTGAAATATTATTTTTAAATATTTAGTACAAATATTTGTTAATAATAAATATTATTAAAATATTTAAATAATATTTAATTTTCATACACCTTTTAACTTTTCAATTGCATTAAAATAATTTCAAAATTTTATTATTAACAAATATTTTTTATCATAAAAATAACTCAAATTACCAATTAAAATATTTTTTTAAATATTTAGTACAAATGTTTGTTATTAATAAATATCATTAAAATATTTAATTTGCATATAGTCTTTTAACTTTTTAACTACATAAGAGTAATTTCGAAAATATATTATTCAAAAATATTTATTATCATAAAAATAACTCAAATTACCAATTAAAATATTATTTTTAAATATTTAGTACAAATATTTGTTAATAATAAATATTATTAAAATATTTAAATAATATTTAATTTACATCCAGCCTTTTAATTTTTCAACTACATGAGAGTAATTTCGAAAATTTATTATTAATAAATATTTTTTATCCTAAAAGTAACTTAAATTATCAATTAAAATATTATTTTTAAATATTTAGTACAAATATTTGTTAATAATAAATATCATTGAAAAATTTTAAAATTAATAAAAGTTACATTTTTTTGATAAGGGTAATTTCGAAAATTACCATCACATTTTCAGGATTTTAATCAGCACTTTCCAATGCATACCAAATACTGTAAAATTACATTCTCAGGAATCATATTCTCAAGAATCACATTCTCAGAAATCACATTCCATGAAATGTGATTTTGGGAAGGAACCAAATGCCCCCATATATATAGATTGAATTTACAACTTGTAAATAAATTTTTTTATATAAATAAAATATCATAGATTATCATAAATTAATTTAAAAATCATTAAAAGAAATTTTTATGATATCTATAATCTAGATATTAAAAGTATCCCCTGAGAGAGAGATACTGTAGCAAGGAGAAAGCCAAAAAGTGACAGCGGTTTTTCTTTTTTAGTTTGTTAAAAAGTTACAAAATAAGTTGACCAATTAAAATTATTTACAGATTATACTTATTATAAGAAAAAATTATTAAAATAAGTAAATAACTTTTTTTTTAGATTTTGTGATATTTTATTTTTTCGGATTCGGATATTATGGACTCGGATAATTTACGGATTCAAAAAATTGGATATCCGATATTATTCAATCGGTTATTTGTGGATTCGGATATTGCAGATTCAGATATGAGTCTAGGATATCCGTTATTCGAATTCGTTTTGATTTTGGTTCGGATAGTATCAAATATTCGAATCTGTTATTCAAATCTACTATATTTATGCGAATAAAGGATTCGGATACCCAAATTCGATATCCATTTACATATTTAGTTTTTATTTAATTTTATATTTTTATTTTTAAAAAATGATATAATAAATTCGGATATTTAGTAAATTCAGATATCCGCCGAATATTGCTCTTTAAATCTGATGCGGATTCGGATAGCGATATTCGGATAACAAACGGATTCAGATTTCAGATAAATTAAGCTAATTCAAATTCGGATATTTAAAAAATTGTTGATATACAATCCGCTAGCATCCCTATTTGTGATAAAAAAATTTAGAATAATTACAAAATTAACTAATAAACCAAAAATATTTATTATTTATTATCATAATAATAAATAATTATTAGTATTTTTTTATAAATTTAAAAAGCGAGTTTTTTTTGAAAGAATTACAAAATGAACCAATAAATTAAAAATATTTATTATCTATTATTATACAATAAATAATTACTAATAAGGAAGTAGAAAAAGTTTATGTGAAAAAACGATTTTGCAATTATTTTTCATTTTTTTAGAAGAAAAAAAAATCAGCTGGAGTAATTGATCGGTTTAGACTCTTACAATCGAAGAAAGTGAAATCTAATTGGTCAAAAAAATTGACTTAAGCTTTATTTTTTGATAAATTTGCAGTTTAATTTTAAAAAATTCATTTTTATACATTTATGTTTTTTATTTAAAATTGATTTAGTAATAGTTTTTTTTTATTTGTGAAGAAGATGTAATTTGAAATATTTAATTTTTATATTAAAAAATATTTAAATAAATATTATTTAATATAATTAAAATTATATAAAAAAATTCAAGTCCCTAGAGAAGTGGGGAACGTTCTAGTAATTATAATTACTATATTTTACATTAAGCTATGCAAAATGAAAAATTTCACAATCACGATAACTGCGATAACATCCGTTACGTCTACAATATCGATAAATATGACGCGACCACAATTTAACCTGATCTTGCACGTAGAAAAAGGAAAGAAAAATTAAAGAAAAGAAAGGGGGTTGGGGTTTTGTTAGGAAAGGGTGTAACTAGACTTACTCATGGGTTAGCTAGGGTCGCGATCCGAAAATTAATTTTTCTTATTCAAGTCCGTTTTGAGTCGGTCCGAAAATCCGTTTCACTATTCAAAACATATTTAAATTATTTTTATATTAATATTTATATATTTTTTATAATTTAAATTTAATTAAAAATAATTTTTATTTTATGAATAGTAATTCGGGCCTACTCCAATTAAAATTTTTTTATCCAAAACTGAGGTAATTCGGGCCGGGCAACCCTTGAGTAGGTGTAGGTGTAACAAGGTTTAAGGTTTTGAATGAGTCAATGGCACGAGTTGTTTGAACACCTGAATTTAGTTGCATTTAGTGCACTTTGAATGACTTGGGATATGGCAGCCAGAAAGTTAGTTTTCGTCATTTATAGATATACTAAATGAGAGTGATAGCGAATTAGAGCTAAAACAGTTAATATCAAAGTCCAAAGATTTGAATGGAATGGAATGGTGTGCAAGAAAATTAAAGAATGAAACTCGTTATTCTTAAGAAGGAAGGAAGCTACTTACTGTGATGCCACTTCATTTTTCGTCCAATGACCGCAATTTATATCCTTTGAATTCTATATGCTAAAAGTTTTGACACGTTTCCTTTTGAATAAGTAGGGAATGTAGCCGGTATAACTCCATTCCACGAGAAGAGACACTGAATATTGAATAAGTAGCCAACAACAAAAGGCAGGGAATCCTGACTCAGTCCTTGCTTGCTCACATATATATGTATATGTAAATATATCCAATTCTGGTTTTGTTACCGACAGAGTATGAACATATTAAAATGCCGAAGGAAGAATTGTACATTAACAAGCTATTGAATATAATACATAGAGTCCAAAACTTGAGTCATTGGCGCAGGTGCACATTAGGTTATGAGTGCAACATGACAATGATCATCTAATGTAATACAGAATTAAGTATGTACATAACTATCCAAAAATTGCTGCTATAGTTGATTGAGTTTGGACTGCAGCTATACAAATTATCTGTTTCGGCTCGAGCTTACCAAGTTAAACGGTCCGGAGAAGGTTCGTTCTTGAAATAAAAATTCCAAGATTTGGGTATGCATCAGATCAGAAACCTTAGAAATCCTTTGCCCTTTGCCTCAATTCATTAAGCTCCATCTCAATCTCAGCATCTCGATACGGAAATGTCTTGTTTGTGCTGGTAGAAACAGTTCTTCCAGGTGGAAGCTCTCCTTTCTGTTTGTCAGAAGAAGAGGAAAAAGAAAAATTAAAACCCTTTCAAAAGGTTGAATTGAAAATCAAGACACTCTTCCTTCCTATAGCTCCTTGGCTCACAGCTTGAACAACCACTTTTGACCCAGGCTCCTCAAACGACTATCAGTCTCTAGTTGCCAAATCAAACCAGGGAAAGGAAAAACAAGATGCGCAGAACAATTCTGAATGTTCAGTCAATTCTGATTCTGATTCTGATTCTTTTTCATTTTTTATTTTTTTTTTTGGTCAGTCAATTCTGAATCTGATTCTTCACCCAACAACCAGACGGGGCTGAACATATTGTTAATACAATGTAATTTTACAAGCCTAGACTAGGAAAAGTTTTTTCTTTTTTTTTGGTATAAAGGAGGCCGCAACCTAAGGATAGGAAAAAAGATTTTAGATAATGGAATTCGAATCTCAGACCTTTTGGATATCACCTCTTAAAGATGGTTGCATGAACCAACTGAACTAAGCTCTGGATTCTAGTTATGTATCAGAGAAACCTAATCCATCATTTAGAATTCCATTTTACATAAAACAAGAAGGAGACATACCTGTGAGCTACCAGACAGTTCCTTTTTCAAGTTTGCAAGATCATCGTCAACCGATGTGCTCTCAAGTAATGCAAACTGCAAATTTAAGTAACCGGTTTCTTTAAGAATCAAAAGGAGTAAATTTTGTAAAAAGAAACTATCGAGTATATAAGCAAAAACATTATATTATCATAACAAAAAGGTCCTACAAATATGAACTGCAGTACAAAGTAGTCTTGTATTCTTAATATGAATTTTCAGGTGGTAAGACAATCCAGAATATGACAAGCAACGTTTTCTGATAAATAACTAACTGTAATTCTAACAATTTTTATCTTAAATTCACAAAAACTTTACTTATCCCTAATAACATGACCTGCTTTACTTACAGGAAAACTTTTTCCATATTTCGTATCCTTGGAGAACCTCAAAAAGATTGAGTCAGAGCATAACATTAGGTTAAATATGATTAGTATGTTGTCAATGTACTTTCTTTTTTTTTTTTTTTTTTTTTTTTTAAATATTTGAATTTTGGTTTTAAGGATATAAAATATTCAGATAAAAATGTAGACTTTTACCTTTCAAAAAAAAAAATTGACATTTCCTAGTTACATCATCAACAAACCATTAACACTGCTAAATACCTGGCTTATGAAGGCCACCACCAACAATTATGCAAATTACCAAATATCAACAATGGAAATTTGGCCATAGAAAGTTTAAATTGGATTTAAAGAATGCAAAATAAAAATAGAACAGTCACTACCTTCCCTTCAAGATCATCGGTGGTTAACTGCCCAAGAGCTTCTGCTTCAGACTCCATTGTCAAAACTGTCAAATAAAGAAGGCAAGGAAAAAAAAAACATACGAGACAAGAGTTCAAATCAAATCTAGTTCTTATAGATTGATTATCAGCCACAAGAAATGCAACATATTGTCAATCTTGAGTGATCAAGAGCTGCATTTAGCAAGGAGGGATCACCAATCATCAGGTGCATGACAAGGATGATTTTAGATATAAGAAGATTATTAATAGTTCTTATGAAATATTTAGTTCAGAATATGATAGTTCATTAAACAGCAGCATTTCATAACTAAGAAGAGTGGGTAGGCCAAAAAGGACACACATATCCAAACTTTAGAACTCACATCCCTCAGCAACATAGATATTTTTTAACTCAGGAAGCTTCTTCACAATGCAACTTCCTAAGCTTGAACTGGAGATATTATGTCAGTTTACTAGAAGAAATCACCCAATAATTTGATTGGATAATATTTTATGTTTAAGATAGGTTCCATTAGAGAAATATAGCACAAATTACATGTTAGATGCTTATCGGAGGGCTGAAAAGGCTTTATTAGGTGTACTTTCTGTCATGTCAAAATCATAATCTTGCTAAACCTGAAGCATGAATTAATGGGCTGCTCGCTTACAACAAAAAAGCTTCCAACTTAGGATTAACTCACCTTTCTCTTCCATCTTCTCAAAAGCTGCTAAAGCGCTGCTAGTGTTGACATTTCCCACCATCTCATTTACTTTTGTAGCAGTTCTGAAGCAACATCAAAGTGATCATAATCAGAAAGTCCAATGTGATGAAACACAGAGAAAAAAGAAGGTAGCAATGGGAATAGTGGAAAATACCTTGCAGACTGAGCACGAGCTTTTAAAGTGTCTTTCTTTGACTTTGCCTCTTGTATCTTGCTCTCCAAAAGCTACACAAAATGGAATTCAGTGAATGCAACCGTAACAAATCCATCTACTATGTACATAATAACAAGATTAAAAAATGTTGATAATTTTCTTATTACATCTATTATTTATTTCATCAATTTTTTTTTTTCATCAAAACCATCTGCTATGGATGTCATTACTGAAAAATTATTTATTTCAGTCATATTCTAAGGCAAAAACTATATGTCTCAGTCTAAGAATTTATATGCTAGGCTTCCTAGTTCATTTATTTCCATATTTTACCCAATATTTATCCAAAATTACTCTAAGCTGTTGTGAGGAGACACTCAATTCAAAGCAAAACGTTGAGAGATGGATTTTGGAAAAATAACATTATAATAGGATCAACTCTTACATTTAGGGATCTAGTCCAAAATTAATCCTAGTTATTGAGATACTATTAAAAGATTTGAAGAGCACGAAAGCAGAGCAATATCTTCCTTACCTCTTTCAAAGATGCTCAAATCCCACCACATCTCATAAATTGTCAGTGATTATTCCTCTTTAATTTGTGTAGATTTCATTAGCATAAGAATTTTTATATAGTTGAGACACAGTACTAAGGCCTCCCATCGGTAGAAGCAACTTTCAGAAATAAGTAACCATCTTGTCATTCATTCAGAAACCTTTGGCCCTTAAGTGCTCTGACACTCCCTCTTTGGTTTATCTTTCTAAAGACTAGGTAGATTTTCCTTTCCATCACTTTCAAATCACTGCTACTGTTCATTTTATCACTGTGCAGCACGCTCATATCATATTAGATTCATTATTCAGTATACCACCTTACATCACTAGTGCCTAGCCAGAATCACATAGTGCACCAAAACATTATAATCATTTATCTGAATTCATGACAAACATTTAAACACATTGCATTTCAGACCTAAGGCAATATATGACTATTATCAATAAAAATCCAGACCAAATTATCTAAATGAATGATTTTTCAATGGAATTAATAGTAGTAAAGATAAATAGAAACATTCAAACATACCCGTGTGTTAGAGACAAGATTCTCAACAACACTTTTCTGTTGATCAAGTTGAGCTCTCAATGAATTAGCATTATCCTGCAACAAAAAGGAAAAAATGATGGTTCATCAATTGTTCAATTAGAAAAAAAAGCTATCCATTTTAGGAACTACGAATTAATGTAACAGGTTCTAAAACCCGAAAAAAGCTGTTTATAATCCCTACAAAATTCTCTGCATCAGTTACACAGTACACCATTCAATCAGGTTATTATGCCCACTGGTGTTTTTGTAACTTCGTGTTGTTGGAATAACATGAATCTTTTTTGGCATGTAATTTTATATGGATTTTAGTTTATTTTACATGGGTTTTATATAGCTACCACATGATTGTAGTTCTTAAAATGTGCAACAGAAAAGGGAAGGAGAAACTAGAGATCAGAAGGAAAGAAGAAGAAACAGAGGAATTTGGGAGAAACAGAGGAAATTGAGAGGAGACATAGAAGAACAAAGTCTGATTCCAAAATCTCAAATCTCAAACTTTATACTGAATACAAAGCTAATGGAAATTGAAATAACATAAAATCCTTATATCTACACCTTAAACTTTAAATGAATGAAAAATACCAATTTTAACCCGAAAATATCCTACAACTGAAATTAAAATTAGACCAATAAAAATATGACAAAGCAATTGAAACTGTCCTAAATGCCTTTAATTATTCAATCAGCCTTTGTTTCCACCCGCCATCAACTCATCTTCTCTTCTCTCTATTCTTATTCTTTCTCCATATAAATTCAGCATCCTTTTGTAATCCTCCTCTACTTTTCTATTGAGCAAAAATACTAGAACCATAAACGCTCCAGCCCAACATTATAAATCTGATCTGTTTTTCTTTGTTGCAACCCCAGATCAAACCTTCTCCTTAAATTGAAATAGTAAACTCTAAAAATCCAATCACACCAACTATTGGGCTAAACTATGCTAAGTTTGTTAATCTAACTTTCCATTCCCCAAGCCTTTTAAGACATAAAATAGTTTAGGGAAAGCTTTGACAAGGGAAATTTTACTTGTATATCAGATTCTAGGTGTCCTATTATCTTAATGAAATCAAATTCCCATGAATGTTCGTTTACATATTTCGAGGAGTAAGAAATTGTAGATCTGGAATGATTTTATAATGAATGCTCAGAAAAACTCTATTATCTAGCAAGATTACATCTTACAGCATAAGATTTACGCCTCTTGAGGGCTTCACGTGCAAGATCCTCTTCTCCTTTCTGAAGAGCCAACTGTGCTTTACGGTACCTATATGAAATCAAAACTTAATGGGGACATTTAAACACCAGCATACTCTGCAGACTAAAGAAACATACTCCTTAATCAATTACCAATCTTCAGAGGCCTGTTGTGCAGCTTTGTACTTATTTTCCAACCGCTTTTGAGATGCTAATACCTTCAACAACAAAAAAAGAAAAAGGATCACATGTGCATACATAAAGTGTGAAGAAAATTACAATGAAAGACAGAACAAAAAATTGCATAAGAATATAAACTTCTAACACCATCTAGGCATCTAAGTTGAGTACATATGCAATGCAATTATGAATAAAAGAGAATAAAATAATATCAAAAACAATGAAAAGGAAGGTGAGAAAAAGGAAATTAAGAGAACAGAAAGAAAGGAGCCAAAAGACAACTTAAGAAACACAAGAAACTCAAGAAATAAAAATTATGATGCTTACTTGTGCTGTGGCCTGTCTCATCTTAACCAAGTCATCATTCATTTCAAGCACAGCTTGATCTAAGATTTTCTCTGGGTCTTCAAAGGAACTTACAAGTGCATTTGCATATGACTGCCATTATCAGTGAAATGAGTCAAGTTATTGAGATAACACATCAAAAGTTGGAATCAGAAGCCGTAGTATCATTACATGCATGTATAAACAATTCCTAAAATCTGACCTTAACAACTCTAGCAAACCGATCAAAAAGGTTCATGCGCGTACCAAGAGCACCCCCACCTTGTCTATGACAATGAGATCTTCCTGGATGGGTCCTTATGCTCGTAATTTTTAGGGCAGCCACTGTTTTAAAAAAAAAAAAAAAAAATTGTTAAAAGGACAAGTTGAACCTACTTTAGATATTGCTGTTTAGCTCTTTTAGAGGATGATAGACAGTCCTTTGAATTTGGTATTAGCATGTGCTAGAATGAGAAAATGTCCTTATTTATTTGGAGTTCCAATCTTTCATATTACTCCCTAACATCACCTATAATCCAAATAATCTAGTAAAACAATAGAAAAATGGGATGAAAGTTAAACTAGAGAAATCGGAAATCCAAGAAAATGAATTGAAAAGATGGTGGTTCAAAATCAAATGACAAGCAATTCAAAATTTCATTAACCCCCAAAAATAACACCTTACTCAAAAGCTTACATAATTGCAGGAGTATTGTACCAATTCATCATCAATCTTTTATATATTATTGAATTTCTTTAACTTTATTAACATGTAAATCATATAAATACTTTTATCCACAAAACCATTTGAGTTTTAACAACACAGTATTCACCACTTAACTAAGCTTTAGAGCTTTGACTAAACCATTAGTAAATGACCCGAATAAACCCGTAGCTTATTGAACAAAAAATGTCACCACCCATACAACCAGTTGAGCTTGAAAACAGTTTTATGTGTTCCATTGAGTTAAGTTAAGCAGCCTTGTCAATCTACTTACCAAATAACATTCCTTCCTCTTTCCCACTACTTAAGCTATCAAATGACAAAATGACTATAGATTTACAATGAAAAGCAAAGTTTTTTCTTTAAAAATTTGATATATCCCATCACAACAAATAAAATTTAGTTCCAAATTTTCAACATTGATCTACTGGTTGTAACATGGAAAATAACAAACACAACCAACTCAAAAGCAAGAGAGAGAGAAAAAAAAAAAAAACACTTAATTCACTGACTTAATAAGAAAGAAATAACAAATACCCATTAAAATTGAAAGTAAAAAAAAGCCAAAGGAAGGGTACCTCCGCCAGTAAAGAAGGAAGAAGTGAGTGGCTTCTTAACTAAACAGAGGCTACTACTACTCCCGGAGCTTGAAGAAGAATAAGAAGAAGCAGTGGGTTTCAAAGGGAGGGTAAATCCTGTAATTATGTGAGATTTGACGGCCATTTTAAGATTAATAATGGGAAAAGAAATTGAAAGGGTTTCTTTTGCTGTGACAAATAAGAAATCCTATAATTTTCTGGATAGAAAGAAAGAAAGAGATGATGATATCAGGGTTTTTTTTATATTAATATAGCAAAAAAAAAATTATTTATCAAAATATCGTTTTTTTCAGATTAATTCTCAAAATTCGTTTTTTATTTTTATCAGTTGGGCAACTGAAAATTTTAATTTTTTTTTTTAAATAGTAGTTAGAAAATTGCCATGGGGGCCATGACGATTTCCCAACTAAAATTGGAAAAAAAAATTTCCCATGGGAAATCGCCACCGTGCGTGGCGATTTCCCAAAGGTTTTATTTTATTTTTTTTTTTTTTCAAATTTTTGGGAAAATATGAAAAACATGATTCAATAGTGAACTTATTGTGAAATGGTATAATGAATAAAAGTTATTTGAAAAAGAGAAATAAATAATTAGAAATTATTATAAAGGATTAGACCTGCTCACGGGCCGGGCAACCCGCTCGGCCCGACAGGCCCGGCCCGTATTGGGCCGGGTCTGGACAGGATAATTTATGTTCCAGGCCGGCTCGAAACAGTGATTTTTATTATAATAATATTATTTTATTTAATTTTAATTAAAAAAAATAAAAAAAAAATTATTTTTTTATTCCAATGAACAATGATTCGGGCCGAAACGGGAGGGCTTGGGCAGAAAAGAAAAAAAAATGGGCCGCGGCCCGGCCCATGAGCACCTCTATAAAGGATATTGTAAAGACAAAATTATCCTTGATAAAAAAACGTTCTCTTCCCTTTTTCTTTTATTTTTTAATTTAATTTTTAATTAAAAAATAAATATTCTGAAAATAAAATTTTTTTAATTTTTAAAAAAAAAAATTAATTTTTTATTTACTTTTTTTAATTAAAAAAATAAAAATAATATGCCTAAAATTAATTTTTATTTATTTCCCTTTTTCAAATAACTTTTATTCATTGTACCATTTCACAATAAGTTCACTATTGGTACATGTTTTTCATATTTTTCCAAGAATTAAAAAAAATATACATGGCGATTTCCCTTTATGTTTTTAGCAAATTTGACTAAAAATACCAAGGGAAATCGCCATGGGGGGTCGCGATTTCCCTTGGTATTTTTAGCAAAATTTGCAAAAAACACCAAGAGAAATCGCCACCCCCCATGACGATTTCCCTTGGTATTTTTAGCCAAAATATGTTTTTTGACGCTGGGAAATCGCCATGGGGGTGGCGATTTCCCAGCTAGTATTAAAATGGAAATAATCTAAAAGCAACTGTATTTTGAGAATTTTTTATTTTTAGCTATATTAAAATAAAAAAACCATGATATCAGTCTCATCGCGAATTGGCGTTTTTATTTATTTATTTTTTTCTTTTGATTTGTGTGACTGATTTTGATATCTGACCGGTGCTACCGAAAAAAGTTAAACCGGGATTGGATCGACAAAAAAAAAAAATTAATAGGGCGGTTCGACCGTTTCAACTCTCCGGTTCATTTCATGATTTATTTTTTTGAGAATCAATAAAATTAGATTTTGCAATATGACATTAATATTAATATTTAATAGTAGTAGATTTTAAAAACCAAACAAATATATATATATTAGATTTTGCAATAAGCTCTTGCTTGGTAAATTAAAATTTTTAATATTAAAAAATGTAAGTATCAAAACTTTTAAATACTAAAAAAAATTATTGGTATGTTGCTAAAATTATACGTTAAGTATATATTTTTATTAAATTTTTATAAAAAATTAGATTTAATAATTTTATATATGATATGAAAACTCGAAATGAACATAACATATTTAATAAATATAAAAATATTATGATAAATATGACACGACATATTTAAACACGGTTAACACGATATGTTTCATATACATAGTATATTCATATTTAAAATTGATACATTTAATTATTTATGTTATATTTATATTTATATAATAAATATAAAAAATATAAAACACTTATCTACGAATTATTAAATTTATAAAATTTTTAATTAAGCGGTACTTTAAACTTTCTAAGATTCTATCAATCAAACTTAACCTCTGCCACATGTTTACCTACTAGCAAAGTAACTGAGGTCCAGTCCCTACAAGCCACAATAAAAGAATTTGTAATGCATGGAAGAATTGAATTTACAAAGCTCCATTAAAAACAGATATAGAAATGAGATTGGGTTAACAGTGAGACAGTCCATTGTAAATTTATAAATAATAATTTTTTTTTTCACGTTATTTAACAAAACTATAGTGATTTTGTTAAACCCGAATCCCTTATAAACTCACACTCCATACGTTTTGACAACCGATGTAGGATAGGGAACAGACATACACCACCACAATCGGATAGGACACCGAAACCCTTAGACCTCCACTCATCGCACTCTCTCACCATTAGAGGTTTTTTTGTTAAGATATAAACAATAACTAAGATGAGATGAAAACTGACCCATCATTTTGTTTGACATATATAGGACAGGAGGTTCTTTAGCAGATGCAGGCTGTTTTGAGAAATCTAAACAACTTTGTTTACCATCTAATCATTCGAAATCTAAACAACTTTGTTTACCATCTAATCATTCGTGCTTATAGCTCTTTTCTGCACTTTGATTGATGCATTCTTCATGATTATGAACAAATCCTTCCTTTGGGTTGACTTGGATTGGATTGGATTGGATCCTCTGCATGCCAAAATGGTTAGCTTTGCAGTTTTCGGACGTAAACGAATGTTATCACGGCAATTGGATAAATATAGGCGGGAAAAAAATTAAAATCGCAAAATAACGATCATAACATTACGTTGCGATCGTTATTTAAATTCCTTGTCCACAACAGAAGCACTTATAGTAGGCACTTTCAATTATCAAATTCAACTTGAAAAACAATTAATAAACTAAAAAAAAAAAAAAAGAGAAAGTGCTAGGAGTTGTACGGTACCATTGTAGTGAACACTTATGAGCAATTCTCTGATAGAATCCAAACCCCCTGTATAAAAGGTTATTCCTATGAGTATGAGATGCACAATGCATAGAAAAGGGAACAAAAGTCATGGTCTGAAACTGTAAGGAAGCGTTTGATATTATTTTATTATCATTGTAATTTAATCATTGAAGTGATTTCATTACTAGGGTGATTTTATCATTTTTGATTTGTAATCACTTTGTTTGTTTGATTAATTATCATTAATTTTTTAAAATTGAAAATCACTATGTTTGATGTTACTAAAAATCAAATATTATTTTGTTCAAAAGTACCAAAATAACCATGCATATTGCAATAATTTCACAAGTTAATGATTTTAATGTTATTCAAAAATAATAATTTACAAAATATTAGTAATCTTTTATTTACTTTATAATTAGATATAATTAATTATAAAATTAACAAATTTGAATTAGAAAATAACACTTATATCTATTTAAATCATAATTAAAGAAAACAAAAAGATTTGCTATATATATATAACATTTTTTTTAAAAGAATTAAAAGAAATTAGCACTAAATTTATTTTTGAACATGGTAAAACGAATATTAGTTTGAAAATATAAAAATTTATAAAATTATATATGACAGCAAGTAAAATTTTAATTCACATATTAAATGAGTAAGATTGACTATAATTGATTTTACATATTACTTCACTTTGGTGATAAAAGTTTTTCACCGTTTTCGATGGAAATTAGATCATCCTTTAAAGCAGTGATCTGATCACTCTCGGTGATCCAAGACCACTGCCACGTAAGATCACTTAGTACTTATCAAATATAGTGATCTATTCACCATATGTAGATCACCATGATTTTTAGAGTGATCATCCCATACCAAACACCAATGAATGATTTTGAATCTGGCAACCATGGTTATAGTGATATAGTATATAATTTCAAATGTCATATCATATTTCGACTTTGACAATCATATAGTTGATCTGGCAAGAAGAACCCATGTAATAATTTTTCCAATAATCCATAATTAGATTTGTTTATGAGTTGAGTCGGATCGAGTCAATTTTGAATGCGGATTGCGCTTAAAAACATATTAAAAAGATTATGTTTGTTCAAGTTCGATCTCACATATAATAACACTACTGTACTTACAAAGATCTTGAAAAAAAAAATCTTTATGAAATTATGGAATCAACCATGGTTATAGTGATATAGTATATATAATTCATTAGTGAAAAAAATGACAAATTGAAAGACAAAAATAAAATTCATTAGTTTACCATAACATAATGACAAATTTGACTCTAATTCCTAAAAAATTATAACAATAAGTAATAAAAAATCATGCCAAAAAAGCCTTAATATTTTTAAAAAATAAAATATAAAAAAAAAAATTAGTTTTGAATTTGGATGTTGAAACAAAATGGAATGACCAAAAAGTGATGGAGGAAAACAACTGTTTGTAAGCAAATTAAACCAACATTAATGTTGATGGGTTTGGACCACTTTAGCTTTAAATAAATCATGATGATAAGTAAAGGAAGCAGTAACAATTTCTTTAAGGTATCTTCACCTACACTAATAAGGCAATTTTTAGTCAATTTTATTCTACTAACAGAAATACAGATCGTGATGGATAACCCCCCTCTCTTTAGCTTGCCTTTTCTCAAACGCATCTATATATTTCTATGCAATTTCTTGGAAGCTGCCTACCTTTTACCTGTTTATGGGCAACTTTGAAGGTCCATTTTTAAAAAAGTTTTATATAAGTAACATGCTATGATACCTAAATTCGGGTGAGTGTCACATACGAATATGTGTTTGACACGATTATTCTTAAATTTTTTAAAATTTTTTTTATATATTTGGAGGATCATATCCTTATGTTCATATCGAAATATGTGTAGGGAAATGGTTTGATTGACGGTTTAATTGACGGAAGAATTGTTTGGTATAAGTTGAAGCTAGGTTTGATGATAATTAACATTTGATATTTCAAATTATGAGGATGAATATGACATTTTTGGTTAAATTTTAGGAACGATAAATGTAATTTAGTCTTTAATTCAAAATTTTAGTATATATCTGGTAAGTATAAATTTTTGATAAAAAAGTGAGTTCCAATCGAGATTGTTTGCTTCCTTGAGGCAATGCAATTAATATATATTTGGTAGCAGTTCAAGCTTCCTGACAATTGTTAAAAGCCAAAACATTACAAGAATAATATATAGCATGGGAAACTCTCCAGGAAAACCAGGAAAAGAGCTGGAAAACCCTCAAGAAGAAGATCATGAGTCTAACTTCACTTGTGAGATTTGCATCGAACCGACATTGGCAAGCAAGAAATTCAAGAACACCAACATTTGCAGGCACCCTTTTTGCCAAGATTGCATCGCCAAATACATTGAAGTCAAAATCCAAGACAACACAGCGAAGATCGAATGCCCCGAATCAAGTTGCCAACACCATTTAGATCCTCTGACTTGCAGGCCTGTGATTTCAGCAAGCCTGTTTTCGACATGGTGTGATCTTTTATGCGAGAATTGTGTTTTAGGGTCTGAAAGAAGCTATTGCCCCAACAGGAATTGCTTGGCTTTGGTGTTGAATGAGTGTAGTAAAGGGAATATTGTGAAGAAATCTAAGTGCCCTAATTGCAAGCAACTGTTTTGTTTTCAGTGTCAAACTGCGTGGCATGCTGGTTATCAGTGTGAAGAAAGTGAGGAAATAAGGGATAGAAATGATGTTCTTTTCGGACAGCTTGTTGAGAGAAACAAGTGGACCAGATGTCCTGCTTGTGGTCACTGTGTTGAACGTCTTCTAGGTTGCTCTGTTGTTAAATGCAGGTTTGAAATCTCTCTTTCTCTAATGTTTTTTTCATCTGCATTTTTATTCTAATCAGGGTCAATCAAATTCATTAGCTCGGGTTTGGTCTTGCTGACTGAGTTTAGAATGGTAGAGACATCAAAAATTAAGAATCAGGATTTAACTCAATTGATTCATACAGTCACTTCTAAAAGATGACATCCACCAGATCTGAAGTTCGAATTCGAACATTTGTTATTTTTTTTTTTACTATCCCCAAGCTGCAACCTCCTTTATATATAAAAAAAAAAAAAACAAAACAAAATCAAAGCCTAATTGGCTTAGTTATATGCTGTGGGGCTGCAAATCAATGGGGAACTTCTTTCTCACTTCCCATATTTTTTTTCTTAAGGAACCAACTGATGAAAAAAATTGTTACAATTAATTTGTTCTTTTGATCTTTAACTATTTAAGGAAAAGCTAACAGTCTAGTTTTTCTTGAATCTGTATATCAAGTTCACCATTGAATTACCTGCTTGGTTCCATTTGGGTGAATTAACAGTAGCTTTCTGATAATTGATGTTAGACAACAAGCCTTGCTTCATACGTTTATCATTGTCTTTTTCTTTTACCTTTTTTTTTTTCCCACTTTAGAATTACTTTTGACTTCTACCCTATCTCTTTTTTACATCTTTAAACATATCACTGTTTCTGGGAAGTCTGCTTTATCATTTGAGGTCTTCTCTTTTTTTTTAAAAAAAAAAATGCATCAAAGGAAATAGTGGGAAAAGGGGGCTGCTTGGGTATGTTTGAGTAACCCATCTGCTAACTCATTTGATCAGTTCTTAGGTTTGTTCTTTTGTCGTATAAAAAGTAAAAGAAAAATTAATCTTATGAGGTGACATTCAATAGATTTAAAATTCAAATTTCAACATCTGCAATCCTTCATTTATCTAAATCTCAGCAAGTCTTAGGCTTGTTCTTTTGTCCTCTAAAAAAAGAAAAATAAAAAGAAAAGTTGAACCTATAACTTAGTTCAGTTGATTCATGAAGTCATCTTTATGAGGTAGCATCTAGCAGGACGTCTGAGATTCGAATCTCAACATCTGTAACTTTTTCTCTTATCCTCAAACTACGGCCTCCTCTATACCCAAAAAAGAAAAAGAGAAGTTCAATCAAAGGGAATTTTGAAGTGTTGCCTAATGAGTTTAAAAAAAAAAAAAAAGGGTTTTCATGTGTGTCTGATGGTGCTGCAGATGCAAGACAAAGTTCTGCTACCAGTGTGGGAAAAAATTAACAAGCAATGGATGTGGATGCAAGCAGAGTTTGGGGAACATGATAATGCATGTCAATTTGTATCCTCTCATGTATGTAGTTGTGGTCTTCCTTTTCGTTCTTCTTTGGCTTACTATGCATTCTATTTCCTATAAAGGATCAAATCATTAATGGATGACCACTATATACCATTTTAGACTTTACCTAACCTCAACTGATCAAACATTTATATGTAAATATATACTTTGTTTAAAACTTCATCAACATTAATTGACTTTAACTTTTTATTTATTTACAATAGTTTGATGACATTTGAGAGTTTTATTATTATTATTATTATTATTATTATTATTATTTTAAGAATTGAAAAGAGAAATGAATTTATTAAGTAGATTCTGCCATAGTTGCAAGTCACTTTGACAGTTTTAAATTTGAATCTTAAAAGATTAAATATTTAGGACGCATCATTTAATAGGGTACTTAGCAATAGACGTGTCCAAGGCTAATGGGTTCAAGATTTGATTTGAAATGTGATATTTTAAATTTTGATTTGATTTAATTTAAATTATTATTTAATTAATAAAAATTATTTTTATTTAAATGAATTTTTTGGATTCGATGGATAAAATTGGGCCTGTCCTTGAGCAATTTTTTTTCCTTCTTTCTATTCGTGTTTAGCCCCGACCTAGTTCCTAGATAGTTTTACTTAGCAACCGACCAGTTGACACTTGTTGCGGTAAAGTTTAAAACTCAATAAATTTGTACGTTTATTAAAAGAACAAATCAGAGCATTTGACTTATTAATAAATATATATATATATATATATGAAGAGAGATTCTTTTAAATTGTAATCAAATTAATATAATTTTATATATTTTATAAATATATATATAATTAATATTTTAATAAATCAATTAATAATATACTCGTCATGCATGTAAAATTTTGAATCAATCCGATATCTCTATCATATCGATTGAGAATATTATTTTTATATATATTTAACATTTGAAATTTTTTTATATCGAATAAATAGTCAAATATTTTTAATTTGTTCGAAACTCGATATACATTTACTTGAATATTACCCAACTCTAATTTTGATATCTATAAAAAGTTAAAATGTTTTTTTATTTGAAAATTACAATGTTAATTGTAAATCATCAATCATATATTGTTTTTCAAAAAGTATCAATTAATTTATTCTTTAGCGGTTGTACTAAAACGTAAAATATGACTTTTAATAAAATGTTTAGAATTTTGAAAATTTTAATTCGTATATCTCAAATTTGAACTTAAAAAATGAAAATAAAGGTTATATGATATGAGATAATTATATATAGTAGTAGTAATACATATTTCTTTGTTAAAAAGCTAACTTTAATAGTGCTGTTGTAGACGATTCCTCTAGTTGTGCTATTTCAGCTGCTTCTGAATTGGGAAAATTCAACGTTTCTTTTTTTTTGGATAAGTAGATTTTTATTTATCCAAGAAAGCAGCAGTGCTGCTACATGTTACAAAGCTAGCTTAGCCTAGCTAAACAAATCAGTAAACCAATGCCATTAGACAAACATGTCTGCATTTAACCTCCAAGAATTACATAAAAACGTATTAACTGAATCTATTTTAATCTTCCTAAGATCACTTAGCCTGGTCGAGATCATGTCTCTCACTTGCTCAGTGAGGTGAAAATTCAACGTTTCCGATACATGGAAATACTTGAAATTGAAGAAAGACAAAGTACTTGGCATATTTTATTTTGGCTTTCAACTAAAGTCTTTTTAGCATTATTGTTAGCACGGTTTTTGAAATTAAAAATTATATTTCATCGCAATCTCAATGTTAAACATGTTTCTACAGTTAAAATAATAGTTTGAAAACTCAAATCAAAAAACAAAAAAATAACGCTATGTTTGAATTGGAGTAAGGGGAAAAGTAAGAAATAAAGGGAATTCTTTCCCTTATTTTCTCTTGTTTGGATTAAAAAAAATTAATAAAGAAAAGTGAGGAGAGTTGAGCATCCCTCGGTTTTCTTCAAATGTTCAACTTTTTAATTACCCCAAATTGATGGAATTGCTAGGGAAAGGAAAGGATTAAAAAAAGTTTTAATTATAAAATGACTTTTATACCTTTAGTGATTTTTTTTTCAATTTTCAAAGGTAATTATAAGCCATTGCATCTGTAATTCATTTAGTAAATTTTTTTTCTTTATTTTGTGCTTGACCTTAATTTTCTCTCATTTTATTATTATTTCATATTTTTTATTAAAAAAAAAGACAAAAACACATGTAACAATGAAAAATTAATATTTATAATAATGAAACTTTTTAAACCTATAATAAAATACTAATAATACTTATACAAATTTATAATAAATTTTATCTTTAAAAAAATTAGGTTCTTGAATTTTCTCATTGGAATTAAATTTTAAAAAATGGTTTGTATTTGGTCACTGACAGTGAATCCTACATTGACACCTCATTAAAAAAACTAACCACTACTCCTAATCCTAACATCTAACCACTAACCCCTAACCCGACAGGTGGCACCGTAGGGTGCACTGTCAGTGTAAAGACCTATACACTGACAGTGTATCAAATATAAATCCTTTAAAAAATTATATTGTTTGTCTAAAAATAATTTTAATCATATATTTTTTTATGAATTTATTTAAATAATACATCTTTTTAATTGAAATTCTTTTTCTTTTTCTAACATTTCAAATGTAATTATAACAATTAATTTTATTATTCACATAATAAATTAATTAAACATTTAATTTTAAAAGGGTATAATTGGAATAATATATCTATTCCGTTCCTTTCTACTTCTTAAACAAACAAAGAATTTTCATAATTCTTTCCTTCACTCATTTTTTAGTTATCCAAACAAGTGAATGAAATATCATTTCCTTTAAAAACTTTTCCTTTCCTTTCTTTTACTACCTTCAATCCAAACATAAGCTAAAACTTTTATTGTTTGAAAATTGGGGGTTAAAGTATTTGAGAGGTTTTGTACGATATCATTTAATGCAAATTAATATCTATACTATAAAATTGGATAATTTAATCCTTAATCTTGTAAAAATCTGGCGAGATTCTCTCTTTGAATAAAGAAACTCATACTTTTCTATTAAGTAAAGAGAGCTATATATACAGCTTTTACATGATGTGATAAAGAAACCGAATGAAAAATAAATTCTAAAAGATATATCTGCTAAGCAAAAGAATTTAAATCATTATCTAAAAGATTGCCATATATAATGCTATTTTAATCTTTAGATTGCTATAGATTTTGGAGATAATGATTGTCATAGAAATCTCCTAAAATCATGATGCCCACAAATTTCGTAATAGCCTCCCTCAAGTTGGTGTGAGTTTGGACTCCACCGAGCTTGCAATCAATTACGTGAGTATCTTCCTTATGCCTCCCTCAAGTAGATGAAGAGCGAGTTCCTGTGCGAGTTAGCAATGAGTTGAACATCTCTGTACTAAGCTCTTTTGTCAACAAATCTGCAAGTTGATTGTGTGAGGAAACAAAGCTGAGAGTCAAGAGCTTTCTTCGAACATGTTCTCTAATAAAGTGACAATCCAGCTCAATATGCTTTGTCCGTTCATGAAATACCGGATTTGATGCAATGTGCATAGCTGACCTGTTATCACAGTATAGAGGAATAGGTTCTGTAATAGGAAATGATAAATCTTTCAGAACATTGCGTAGCTAGATTAATTCTGCAGTAGTCAATGCCATTGCTCGATATTCGGCCTCAACTGATGAACGAGAAACCGTTTGTTACTTCTTTGATTTCCAACTAACAAGTGTCTCCTAGAAAAATAAGCATTCTTGAAACTGATCGCCTGGTAGTTGGGCAAGTAGCCTAATCAGAATCACAATACGTCTTCAAGCTAAGTGAGTTCATACCGGAAAAGAAAAGACCTTCTTCAGGAGATTTCTTGATATATCGAACCAATCTCCTTGCCATAGTAAGATGAGGAATTCTCGGTGTTTGTATGAATTGGCTTAACACTTGTACAACAAATGAGATGTCTGGTCGAGTCATAGCCAAATAAATAAGTCTCTCCACAAGTCTTCGATATGTAGTCACATCCTCAAATAAGTCCCCTATTTCACTTGATAGATTGTGTTGCTGTAGAATAGGTGTTTGAGCTACTTTTGCATCCTTTAAGCCGGCTTCTCTTATAATATCCCCTGTATATTTTCGCTAATTTACATAAATTCCATCTTGACTTCTTCTAACCTCTATCGCCAAGAAATAGTGCAAAGATCCTAGGTCTTTTATTTTGAAACAATTCTAGAAATACCTTTTAAATTTAGCATATTTTTCCCCATTGTTTCCAAAAAAAATGAGATCATCAACATAAATTAAAACTACGAAAGACATATCATCATCTGAGAGTGTAAATAGTGAATGATTCCATGAACGTTGCTTAAAACCATAGTTGAGAAGAGAAGTGAAGAGTTTTCAAACCACTGTCGTGGTGCCTGTTTGAGTCTGTACAAGGACTTATGCAACATACAAACCAGCGAATCATTAGTAACTTTCATACCTGGAGAAGGTTTCATAAATACCTCTTCATCGAGCTCTCCATGTAAAAATGCATTGTCAACATCAATTGGTGTAGTTCTTATCCTTTAATTGCTGAGATGGCCAACAAGCATCGAATTGTGGTGAACTTAGCTACAGGGGCAAAAGTCTCATTATAGTCAAGTCCCTCCACTTGGCTATACCCTTTTGCAACTAGTCATGCTTTGTGCCTCTCAATCGTTCCATCTGCTCTTCGTTTAATCCTGAATACCTACTTGCTTTCAATCGTCCTTTTTCCTTTTGGTAAAGGAACTAGATTCCAGGTGTTATTTGAATGGAAAGCATTTAACTCTTGGTTCATTGCTTCTTCCCACACTAGTTTTCCAACAACATTTTCAAAGGCATCTGGTTCAACATCATTTTCTTATAGTCCTGCATTGTTAGTAGAAGATATCACAAGATTCTTAGATAAAGATGAATTTTATGAAATCTTACCATCCAATTGGTTGATTGGAGTGATAGACTTGGTAAGGGGGTTTACAGTCTTCTTGCATGCCATGACATAATCTTCAAATCTTTGAGTCATCCTCCTTTCTCTTTATGGCCTTGAGTTCTCAATTATCATTTCTCTTTCAGCTGTCTCATTTTCTATTTCAAGGTCAGATTCTTCAATATTTTCTCCTTCTGTTTCTTCATTTTCTTCCTACATCTTGAGGTTGATTTTGAGTACATATTGGCTCTTCAGGTTCAATCACAGTTTGCAAAGGTAGTACCTGTTTACTTGCTAAAAAGGTAAAATATCTTCATAAAATATGACATCTCAGGATTCAAAGAACTTTATAGTACTGTAACCCTTTTTTTCCTGAGAAATATCCCAAAAACACACATTTTCTGGATCTTGCTGCAAATTTATCATTTGGCTTAGGTTTAACATAGACATATAAACATCCAAATACTCTAAGATGATCATATGAGGGTTTTTCTCTAAATAGAATTTCATATGGAGATTTTCCATTAAGTATTGGTGTGGGAAGAAGATTTATCAATTGAGCTGCTGTCGTTATACATTCTCCACAATATCTTAAGGGTAGATTAACCTGAAATCGGAGTGTTCTTGCAACCTCCAATAGGTACCTGTGTTTTCTTTCAACCATCCCCATTTTGTTGTGGTGTATGTGAGCAGCTGGTTTGGTGTATAATTCCTTTTTCTAGGGTGAGCTTCTTGAAATCTCCATACACAATCTCTTGGGCATTATCTGACTGTACTGATTTTTACCTGTACACCGAATTGGGTTTTTACCATTTTCAAAAATTGTTCAAATAGAGATGGTGCTTCACTTTTATTTTTCATTAAGTAAACCCAAGTATCCCTCGAACAATCATCAACAATAGTAAAAAAGTAGTGAGCTCCAGAATGTGTTGGTTTCATAAGGTCCCCAAGTATCAACATGCACTAATTCAAATATGTTTCTTGATTTATTCTTACTAATAGAAAACGACAATTGAGTTTGTCTAGCCCTATGACATGCATCGCATGGAGAAAAACTTTTATCTTCAAAGGAAATATCAAATAAACCTTTTAATCTAGAAAATGGCATATGTCCCAGCCTCCTGTGTAGCAATTCTGCTTGATTCTTCAATCTCACAACATTTGTCCAAATCTGATTTTCTTCTTCAAAGTAGTAGAGCCCTCCTTCCATTCTACCCGCTCCAATCACCCTCTTGGTGACAAGGTCTTGCAATATACATCCATTTGAAGAAAATATTACTGAATCTTTTAAATCTCGGGTAATTCTACAAATTGAAGCTAAATTACAGGTAAACTTTGGTAAGAAAAGAACATCCTTCAAGATAATATTTTGGTTTAGTTGAATATTTCCAACACAATCAACTTGTGACTTTCTTCCATCTAGTAGTGTAACTTCTGAAATAGATTTCCTTGGGATTTTGCTTATCAACAACTTCTAATCTGATACAACATGGTCAGATGCTCCACTATCTAGAATCCAATTTTGAGAACAAGAAATTTTACCAAAAAAGCTGACGGTAGGTGTCCCTTGTTTATCTCCGTTGAGTATAGTCATCAGCTGATCAAATTGGGATTGTGATAATCCAGATGGATTTAGAACAATCTGTTGTTGGCTTGGTTATTGAGAGTCGGCTTCTTTCCCTTTAGTCTCTATCACTGCTGCATTAATGGAAGTCTTTGCCTGAAATGTTTTTTTCTTTCCTTTCCAATTTGGAGGATATCCAACAATTTCAAAACAATTCTCCTTTGTGTAACCTGTATTCTTATAATGTTCGCATTTTGATCTCTTATTTGAATCTCGATTCCTTTCCCCAGCATGTACTTTGAAAGCTGCAGCCTCCACAATTGGCCTCGTCATCGTCACCTCTACTGAGCTCAACAAAGAATAAGCAATTGTTAAAGATGGTAATGGATCTTTACAGAGAATGTTTGATTAGAGAATGTTTGATCTTACAACTGCATAGGAATCATTCAATCCTATCAAAAACTGGTGTAGTTTCTCTTATTCTTTTTCTCTAGCCAAAATTCCACACGTACAACTTGCGTATCCCTGTCCATAAGACTTGAAAAAAATATCAAGTTGATTCCAAAGTCCCTTCATTTTTGTATAGTAGACTGAAATTGCCAATTCACCGTGTCTAGTGTTGACGATTTCTCTTTTGCGTTCTTGAATACAAGGTCTACTTCCTTGCGAAAATCTTTCTTCTAAGTCTTTCCAGATGTCATAAGCAGTGTCATGGTATGCAACACTATCATGTAAATCCTCGTTGAGTGAGTTTAACAGCCACACGGTTATCATAGCATTGCAAGTCAGCCGGTCGTCCTCTTTCGGATCTCCTTCATCTGGTTTCGATAATTTTCCATTCACAAAAACCAGTTTGTGTTTCGATCATAGTGCATTAACGATAGCTTTCCTCTATGTTAAATAGTTGGTTCCCTTTAGTGGGTCGGATACCAACAAGTTACCTCTGAATTACTCAAATACTAATGGGGTGGTTTTCACTCATGGTTTTGATAGAGGTTTTTGGTTGTGTGTTTTCCATAGAAAGAAATTCAGTGTTCTAAATAAAGAACAACATGCTCCTGGTACCATGTAAAAATATGACGAGATTCTCTTTTGGAGTAAAGAAACTCTTACTTTTATATTAAGTAAAGAGAGCTATTATATATAAGCTTTTACATGATGTGATAAAGAAACCAAATGAAAAACAAATTCTAAAATATATACTCTGCTAAGCAAAAGAATTTAAATCATTATCTAAAAGATTGCCATAGATAATGATATTTTAATCTTTAGATTGCTATAGATTTTGGAGATAATGATTGCCATAGAAATCTCGTAAAATCATGATGCCCACAAATTTCGTAACAAATCTTTTAATTTAAAAAGTAAATTAGTAATCAGATTAACGTGAATCGTTAAAAAATGTTAAAATATATTAAAATGCTGACGTGGATGCTAAATACTAACGTGGCACGAATAAAATATATTATTTTAAGATGATGAAGATTAAAGAAAGCCTCATTTAGAAATCAAATAAGAAAGCTTGGATTCTAGTACAGTGGCATTTTTAAAAATTTGATTATTTATTTAATCCACGTCATCTTAAAATAATATATTTTATTATTGTCATGTCAGTATTTAACATTCACGTTAGCATTTTTAACAGATTTTAAATATCACATAATTTTTTTAACAATTCACGTAACCTAATCACTTATTTTACTTTTTTACTTTAATTTTAAAAATTAAAAATTAAATTATTCACTTTTATAATATAAAAATTAATTTATATTAAATAATATACTTCAAAGGCCTTCTGAAATACTTTGGTCGAAAATTGGATATAAAGCCAACAAAGTTAGAAGTGTAGTGATTTTACCTCTCTTACACTATGTTTGGTTCATATGAATAGAGAACGGAATCCGGATTTATTCATTTTTCAACAGTGATGCGCTTATTTGATTCACATTTGATTGCTGAATCAATCATTACGTTTCGGCCTTTATTACGGGAGGGGGGATTAAGAAAGGTTAAGGAAAAGGGGGGGAAAACGATAGATTCATGTCATTTTTTTTATTTAATTACCTAATTATTTTAATAAAATAATTAAAAATTATATTTAATTAATGGGTATGAAGGAATTATTATTTTATATTTATTATTTAATTAATGGGTAAGAAAAATCATAGTAATTCCTGTATTCCTTCAATAATATGAAATTTATTATTTATTGTTAATAATTTTATATTTTATAATTTTTATTTTAATATATTTAATATAATTTTAAAAGATTAATAAATTAATTTTAGTTTTTATTAAATATAAATATTATTATTTATGTTAAAAACAAAATAATTTTTTTATATCTATTCTTTACTTATTTTTTAATATTATTTTAACTAATCAAATAAAATAATAATATTCTTTCTTTATTTAATTCTATTCGATCAATCAAATTATGTAATATATATTCATGCTCTATTCCATTTCATTTTTCCTTTATTTTTAGTGAATATGGTGCGGAATGGTAAAAGAAAATTGATTATCTAAAATAAATTGTCATTTTTCTAATATTATATTTACTTTTCTTAGTATTTACTATTAAATAATGGATTTTGCTAACAAGTGCCTTAGGGCACTTGTTAAGGTTACTATATATAGTAATATCTCCATCCAATGCATTGAAAATGATGAATAAAGTTATCAACTTTTGTATTTAATACAATATTATTACAATAAATAGTATATTAACTTATGGGTACCTTAAATAATAAAGCATAGAAAATGTATGTATGGAGAGGGAGGCCAAGTCAGCAGCCAAGATTTCGTTATCCACTGATAACCCTCAAACAAAAATCCTCACTTCACTTCTGTCACTCAAACACACAAAACATCAAGCATGGCTTCTTCTCCTTCATCTTTGCTGCTACCCCTTGGTAAGTTAAGACCCACTTTTTTTTACACTTTCCACTGAATACTATAACTTTGGAATGAAATGATGAGGGAGGAATTCCAATTTTATGTTTATTTTTCTGGGTTTTTTTCCCTTTCATTTAATAAATCATTCTCTTATAGTTTAGGTTTTACTACTCTAGAGAATATTTCAGTCTAACATCAACTCTTATGCATTAATTAGTTAAACCCAAATTGTGTTGGGTTTTGCAGAATGAAACTCTTAATTTCTTTTTTCTTTTCTGGTTTATTTTGTTGCTATTGGTGAAACTTGAATATAATAATTGTTCATTCAATGGTCATTAAACTTGGCATGTTAACAAAGCTCTCGAGCTCGAATCTTGACAACTGCTTTCCCCTTTAATATTTTTTCATCCAGTATCTTGTTACTCATCGGGCTATGCATTGTTGTTCTAATTCTTTTTCAGCTTGCACATTTCTTCTATACTTGGTTCACGTGCAAACCCATTAATCATTCATCTAGCTTGCATGTGAGGATAATTGGTCACCCAACTTATAAGTTATATGATTCCTTACCTTGATACAAGCCTACAACCACATTTATGTGGATTAGCTTTTTCAATTTGACATTGAAATTGAATGCACTGTGTTATTAGGTTCTGCATCTGGGAAGAGCCTGTCTGCCAATCATCTGGCCCTGTCAAATGTCAGGGCTCAAGGTCTAGTTGTTAGGTGTTCAAATTGTAAGACAAGAAAATACAACAATGGGCTGAATTTAGTAACGAGAAGGGATGTGATGGGGTTGGTTTTTGGAGTTCCAAGCATCTTAATGAACTCATCAGATGCCAATGGTGCCGGCTTGCCCCCCGAAGAAAAACCGAAACTATGCGATGATGCTTGTGAAAAAAAGCTTGAAAATGTATGGTGAGATTACGTAGCCCCTTTTTGTTCAATGTTTCCTCCATCCTTAGGCAGCTAGTTGACTCATTTAACTATTGAAAAATATGACTTTTTCCTTGCATCTCTGAGACATTAGGCTGTGTATTAATCAAGAAATTTAACATTGCTAAATATCCAACAAAGTTTACCTAGCTAGGCATTGCGGTTGATGCTGTGAAATTTCTATCGGCATGCCTGATTGTTATACATTATAAGATTAATCTATGCATAATGACAATTTAACAACAAACAATTATAGAAGAGGATGAAAGAAGAATATGAGGTGATGATAAATTGATAAATTCTTTTTTTTGGTACAAAGGAAGCCGTAGTCTGGGGATTAGGGAAGGGATTTCAGGTGCTAAAATTTGACCCAGACTTGTTTGATGTCACCTTTTAAAGGTGGCTGCAAGAACCAACTAGGCTAAATCCCATGTCCGATAATTTTGTTATTTAATCTGTGTACATAGCTATGTTGCTCTGACCCTTCATTTTTCTTGAAGTACCCATGTTTGACACCCGTGTCCGATGCATATTCGGACATGGGTATGGAGATATGACCCTTCAAGGATCCTCTAAATACATAGAAAATTTTAGAAAAAACTGAACATACCCGTGTCGGACGCACATCCGTATTCGACCCTCACACCTGAGTCAAAGTAACATAGGTACATAGGCTTAAACTAGCAAACCCTAATTCAACTGAGAAGAGTTTTGCTTAACATTTGATACTAAATTTCCATAGATGACATCTAGTATCTAATGTTTTAATGCTTCTGTTTGATGAAGGTACCTATGGTAACTACAGAAACTGGTTTGCAATACAAGGACATTAAAGTTGGTGGAGGCCCTACTCCTCCAGTTGGTTTCCAGGTGTGTCAATTGTTCTTCTCGTTTTTTTCCTGCTACTGAAGAACCCAGAATCAGATTTGTCCCATGTATGAACCGTTCGAGGTTTCTAATCAAGGCATTTCCTTCTAACAGTGGGTGCTCAAATTTTAAAATTGAACTTGACTTGTAGTCAAATTGAGCAATCCCATGTCTAATCTATGTTATCCGGATTCTTAATTTTTTCTAAAGTATTCGAATCCGAAACATATTTGGACATGGGTATAAGATATAATCCTCCAAATATATGAAAAAACTTTTTAAAAAAAAATTGAGCATACCCCGACACATACCCGTATCCGACACTCAACTCCGAGTCTAGGTAACATAGTGTCAAATAGAACATTACCTTAGGTCCATCAATGCTTACTTAAGCCTGCTATGTAGTAAGAAAATCTCTTGGAAAATATTTTATTCACCCTGACACGCGGTTGGCTAGAAATCCATTGAAGGCACTTATTAACCACGGCCTTTTCTGGTAAAGTTAATGAGCCTTTTCAGTTAGGCATAAATATAAATTTGGTCATTCAACTATGCAAATTAAATCATTTTGACTTACTTTTTTTATTTGGGACAATTTAGCCGTCATGCTATTATTTTTGGTCAATTTAATCTAAATTTAACATAAACGTTAAAAAATTGTCAATTTTTGGTCTTTTTTTTTTATTATTATCAATTTCTGGTCCATTTGGTCTAAATTTAACAAAAATGTTAGTCACATGCTCGCACGTGACCAATTTTCGTTAAATTAAGGTGAAGTTGATAAAAATAATAAAATGAGGGCCAAATTGATCTAAAAAAAAAAAAAAATAGGAGCCAAAATGACTCAAGTCGCATAATTCGAGGATCAAATCTATATTTATGCCTTTCAGGTATTGCATCGTATTGAAACATCCTAAATTCATGTCAGAGTAGAACCTGGCCATTTGCTTAGTCAAACTCTAACATGAAGAATTGATTGTATAGCATTTCAAGAGTGGTAAGTATGTCATAAGTTAGCCAAGAGGAAGAAGATTGTTCCTTTTTTCTCTCTTTTTTTTTTTTGTTTGATTGTTTGTTATAAGGTGTTTTTGATGTTTTCAATTTTCATTATCTGGTTTTAGCTATTACCAGCATTCTGGTATGTAGTTTAGTTATGAATCATGAGCTGTCTCTTGTCTTGTGACAATTTGGCATCGATCACTTGTTCCTCAGGTGGCCGCTAATTATGTTGCCATGGTTCCTTCCGGACAAATATTTGACAGGTAAGTTACATTAACTTTGTAAGGCTTGCTAGGGTCTCTGTGAAGCATATGCAGAATTCTGATATTGGATGATTTTGTATGTAGTTCACTGGAGAAAGGTCAGCTTTACATATTTCGTGTTGGCTCCGGTCAGGTAACCTCTAGGGCTGTTTTATGATTCATTCTGAAGATACACATTCCTGTTCATTTATTCCGTTTGTTTTACGAAAAATGATTTCTGAAAAATGTTCTTTGCATTTTTCAGTGTTTGTTTCATGGAAAATAGTTTGGTCAATGAAAAATGAATTTCGGGTCAACGAAAAATTAACCTTTTTTTTGGAAAAATGTCTTACGTTTTTAAAAAACGTAAGACATTTTCCATAAAGTTGAAGCAAAATAAAAATGATCGGTCCTTTTTTGAATCAAAGCAAAAAATGATCGATATTTTACGTATAGTAATCGATCACTTAAGAATAGAAGCTAAAGCAAAGCAAAGCAAAAAGGAAAGGAAAGGATCGATCCCTTCTTGAATCAAAGCAAAAAAAGATCGATCGCTTATGTATAGAATCGATCCCTTAAGAATAGAAGTTAAAGCAAAGCAAAAGAATCGATCCTTTAATCTATGTTGCTCCGATTCTTCATTTTTCTTAAAGTATCCGTGTCCGACGCATATCCGGACATGGGTATAGGGATAAGATTCTCCAAGGACCCTCTATATACATGAAAATCTTTAAAAAAAAAATTGAACATACCCTTATCGGACACATAACCGTGTCTGACACTCACACCCGAGTCCGACTAACATAGCCCTTAATTGTAGGAATTTATCCTTTTTGTTTTAATGCAGATTTTTCAAAAAACTATCAAACGACGAAAAATATTTTACACAAAACCATCCAAACAACTACAAAATATCAATTTTTCCAAAAATAACTCATATTTTCAGAAATTATTTTCTGAAAATAATTTTTCACTGTCATTGTCCAATGAATCATATATATATATATATATATATATATATATATATATATATATATATATATATATAAAACAGGGTACATGTTGACTGGGGAAGCACTACTGACATGGCAGATTTCGTAAACATCTCTTTTTAATGACACGTGTAATAAGCCTAAATAAAATTATATTTATCAACTCATTAATTAAATCTCAAATTTTAAAAATAAAATCTAACATTATCAATTTTATTTATTTATTTTCAATACTGTTTTTTTTTTTTATAACAAGTCTTCGTTTTTAAATTTTCATGAGTTATTTATACGTTATCAAATTTATTTTAACCAGTTTAGATTTAAAATAATTAAATAAATATAATTATCTATTTAAAATCAAAATTAAATTAGAAAACTACATAAGAATCACCATTTTAATTGTTATCCAAGAATTATTAATTGATTTTGAGTTATTAAATAGATAACACTATTTATTTAAATTCAAGATTAAATTATAATACATATTTTAAATTCTAAAAAGTATGGGAAGTGTTTTTTTTCTTATCTGAACTTCTATTTATATATCTGAAAATAGTTAGATTGTTGAGCAAATACAAGATTCAGGTTAACTCTATTTTGGTTGCTAATTGTATATAATCCAACTCATATACTGTTTTGAAATTTATACGAAAGTTTGTCAATGTTTCTTTATGATTTAATTTCATCTTTCAAAATTATTGTTTATTCAATTCTTATTTTTACACACTTTCCTAAGTATTTTCAGTTTCTTTTACTGTATTTTGATCAAGATTACAATTTAATGAAAATATGTTAATACTTTTGGTGATTTAATTTCATTTTTTGATATTATTTTTTAGTTTTTTTTTTTCTTACACGCATTTCCTAATCATTTTAATTTCTTTTCAGCGTTTTGATCATTTTAATAAAAGTATGTTACAGTATATATTTTTATTTCATCATTTTAGGATTAGCAAATTAATTTAAACATTTTATTTTTAAGAATTTTATGAAGTAATTTTGATTAAGACATAATGGAAGTAATGTTAATTAAGATCTGATGGAAGTAATGTTTTAACATTTTTCTTTTATGAGTATCATAAAATAAAAAATGTTTTAAAATTTACCATGTTTTAAAAATTATGCAAAATGAAGTAATTTTCATTAATATAAACATCCATCTTATATTTTATCATGCATTTTATTATTTTGTAGTATTATTTATCATATATTTAAAATTTTGTAAAGCTTTTTAAAAAATAATTTTTTTCATGTACTTTGATATATGTCGTAAATTTTGAATACTAAATTATATCAAATGTTAAATATTTAACATTTAATTTAGTAAAACTAATCTGTTGACAAGATAATATATTTTATATTATAAGATATAATATTATCGGATAAGGTGTGTTAATGTGGACGTGGATAATATTTTTTCATGACATGCAGGATAATACATAAATTTGTTTATATTTCAAATTTAAATAAAAGTTAAATTTTTATATTTGAAATTTAAAAATGCAACTTTTATAACTACCAAAGTCAAAATAAAATGAATGTCTAATCTTTCTAAATTATCATAAATTTAAAATTATTTTATCTATTAAATTTAATTTGTTTTACAATTTTTCTAACTTCAAAATCATGCATATCCTCCTTCAATTTAATTATATGTAGTTTTTTTTTTTACAATAAATAATCAATTCTTTTCACTTTATTTTCATATATCTTTGAACTCTTTTTAGGATAAATTTTATTGCTTAGTAGCTAGCTAAAACTTCAATAAAATTTCAATCCAAATATTCAAATACATAAAAATATATATATATATATATATATTAAGCAATACATAAATTATATTTAGGACTGTCAAACTCAAAGTTAAAATATCTTTTTTAATGAATTAATAATTTTATTTTTTAATCTATATAAATATTTATATAATATATTAATAATATAAAAATAAAATTTACATTCATACATCGTATGATATTAAAGCGTAAAACTAATCCATGCATCGCATGAGTCACAAACTAGTTTTATTTTAAAGTAAAGGTACTACACTGTCCTCAGCATTACTAATTGTTCATCTAACGAGTAGAACAGGTGATCAAGGGACTTGACGAGGGCATTTTGAGCATGAAAGTAGGAGGAAAGCGCAGACTTTATATTCCAGGACCGGTAAGCTAGTTTACATTATCAATTTTTTCAGGCATAAATATTTTGTTCCTTGAAAATAGAGTGTTATATTCCAGGACCTGTAAGCTAGTTTATATTATCAAACTTGAATGAAACTCAACTAAATATGTTATCCGGATTTGAGGTGAGTGTCGATACGGGTATATGTCTGATATTAATATACTCAATCTTTTAAAGTTTTTTCATATAATTAGAGAATCATACTCTTATATTTATGTCCGAATATGTGTCGGATACAAGTGTCTAACACGAGTACTTTAAAGAAAATAAAAAATCTGAGTAACATAACCATCAATTTGACGAGCATATGTTTGTTTGCTATTACTCCTGAATCTTTGGTTTTTCAAGCAAGCCCATTTCATGTCAAAGTAGATTCAAAATCACTGCCTTTTATCTAACATTCATGGATTGATGCTATTTTTATTTTATTTTTTTTGCTGGGTTTGTGATTAGCTGGCATTCCCAAAGGGTCTAACTTCAGCTCCAGGAAGGCCAAGGGTAGCTCCAAGTAGTCCAGTCGTTTTCGACATGAGTTTGGAATATATACCTGGACTTGAAGATGAAAATGAAGAGTGACACAATTTCATTCCTTTTTTTTCGTATTTCTTCCTTTATTTTACACTTTGATGACCATGGGAGCTATAATACAAGGTTGCATAGCTTCCAATTATTCATTTTTTTCAATATAAAATCTACCATTCTTATAGAAGAAGCATTGTTCTTTTCTTTTCCTACTTTTGAGCTATGTTACTCGAATACGGGTGAGTGTCGAATATCATACGGTATGTTTCTGACATAAGTATGTTCAATTTTTTTAAAATTTTTTTATATGTTTTCGAAAAATCATACCTCATTATTCATGTCCGAATATATGTCATACAAATATCGGACTATAATATTTTTTAAAAATAAAATAAAAAATTCGCATAACATAACTTTTGAGTTTTAAATTTGATGCCATAAAGCTTAACAGCCTCCATTTAATAAACCAGCATGAGTTTGCTGAGAAAGTTAAGATAGATTGACAAGGAAAACTTGGAAGATAAAAATGGGGTGGAAACCTGGAAAAAAAAACTCTTTCAATCTTCTCAATGATTATCTTTCTTGAAATTTATGTAACTTTTGTCATCTTTTCAATCGGATTATAATTTCATAATTTGTTTTTCCCAAGAGGGACAACACCCCAAAAGGTTATCTGATATTATCATTATACTTCAAAATTACATCTATGATTGTTTTGCACGCTTGTAATTAGACAAATTAATAAAATTGAGATAGACTTGTCTAAGAAGAATCGACCTATTCGTCCGATCTGAATTGAGTCAAATTTGGGTAAAGATTTTCGTAATTCAAATCGACTCGATTCAACCTGAATTACTATTTATTAAATAAAATATTTTTATTTAAATTTAATTCTAATATATATATATATATATAAAAATATTTTTTGAATAGTAAAACAACTATCTGAACCCAATTCGAAATGAGCTTGGATAAGAAAAAATTTACGGACCGTGACCCGACTCAACTCATTGACAGATCTACATTGACGTACAACCTTTAACGGCTTAACCTCAAACCTCCCACAAATTAAGAGTGGTAGAATGAACCTAAACTCAACAATTCGGATTCGAACCCGTTCAAACCCAAATTGACCAAAAATCAAATATTCCAACCTAAAACTCTAGGCATGCAATAAGGGAAGCATTAAGCATGTAGACATGCATATTATTATAGTTTAGGAATTGATTGTGATAATGAGAAAGATTAAGAAGATCAGCTAAGATGCTGATTGTGATAATGAGAAAGATTAAGGGCTAGTTTAGCATTGCTGTTGGAAAAAGCTTGGGTTGAAAAAAGCTCGAGTTGAAAAAAGTGTGGTGAAAAAGTGTGGTTTAAAAACTTTTAAGTGTTTAGCATTGCTGTGAAAAAGTGTTGTAGGAAATTGAAATGTCAAAAAAAGATATGTTTAAAATAATAAAAGTGTAGAGATGTGAGGATAATAAAGTCATTTTATCCAAAAGCCAGTTTTTAAAGCCCAAAAGCTATATTTTTTGGCTTTTTGATTTGGCTTTTCAAACTATGGTTTTAACAGCAGAAGCCAAATTTTTTTATCTGTTTAGCATTGCGTTTGCGGTGAAAAACAACTTTTGACCTCAAAAGCTGTGCCAGAAGCAATGCTAAACGAGGCCTAAGAAGATCAGGTAAGATGCGGTTCATGACTGAAAAATGAAACCCTTAACCTCAAATCTCTCAAGTATTAAGCACGGAAACGGTCACGTAATATAGATATGATACGATGCAAACACAGCGATATTATTATTTTTGAAATATTAAGATATGAATACGACAGGACATGATAATAAAAAAATATTTTTATATAATAATATTAATAAAAATATAAATTTAAACTTTTTAATCAAATATTAATATGTAAATAAATTTTTAATATTTTAAAATTAATTTTGAGTATAAAAAATTTGAAACTTTAAAAACCCATTAAACAAAAACAAAAAAGGAAAATAAGTTTGATTGGGAAATTTAGGAAGCCAAATTGCTTCCTCCTCTGAGGCCTCCCATTGAATTTCCTATGAATGATCTCACATTTCCCACACTTCTTCTCCAGCTGCTCCCCATCGACGTGCAATTTCTTTTTTTTTTTTCCTTCTATTCAATAGGTTTAAACCCGTTGTTTTTTTGGGTTTAATTGTTTTGGCCTTTTGGGCTAGGATAAAAGAGCACGTATTAATATATATATTTTCTAACAAAAAAATAAGTTATAATTTTTTTTTTAAATATTCAATTATTTCATTTTTTAAAATAAATTTTTATTATGTTTAGATAAGTTTTTGTTTTTTATATATATTGAAATAAAATTTTATTTTAAATAAAAAATTTATTTATGTACAAATTAAAGATTTATTTAAATATAAATTAAAAGTTAAAATTTACTTGAATGTAAATTAAAAATGAAAAAGATTATTTGAATGCAATAAAAATATAAAAATTTATTTAAATAAAATTTAAAAAATTTAAATTTTTTTATTATTTTAATTAATAAAATATAAAATAAAATTTAAGATTAAGGGTAGTATTTTAAAATAAACATGTAATTGAAAATTTAACATTGGATATTAAAATATTCGTTTTGAACCAAAACGGTATTAGCTCTTCATGAATCATTCCCATCAAACAAAAGTCTTAATTGTTTTAATTTTTAAATTAACAAATGACAATTATATATAAAGTATTAGCAAATAACAATCTTAAAAAATTAAGAATTTTGCTTTTTGTGAATAATAGGTTACAATAAAATAGAAAGAAAAAAAACAGGTTTTCAGATTTTGTTCCATATTTTCATTAAAAGAGTTAACTTTGCATATAATTTACTCTCAATTATGTTAGAAAATCTCATTTATTACAACTGGATTACAACTCAAAAACGTTGAATCATTAATTATTATAATTAAAAAATTAGATTTTAATTTAAGCAACTTTTAAATGTTGAGTCTTAAATTAAGTATGAATTTTACTAATGAGTGTTTTTAGAATACTCTTTAAGGTTAATTAATATATTATTTATAATAATAATTTTGTATTAAATACAATAATTAATAAAAAAATGCAATAATTAATAATTTTATTTATTATTTTTAATATATTAAATAAAAATATTACTATGATAATCTTAAAATTTAACGAGTGTCTTTAAAGTAATATATATTTTTTCTTTAATAAAGTGTAAAACTAGGAAGACGTGGAAAGTAAAAGCTAGTTTACGGAAGGTAACATGGAAATTCTCAAAATAGTAACTTTGAACTTCTAAAAGGTATCCAAAGTATATAAACAAATATTTTAATATATATTATCCAAAAATATATATTTTTTAATATATAAAATTAGTAAGTTTTAGAAAAATAATAATAAAAAAATTAAAAAAAAATAAGACATATAAATATATGGGTTTTGCTAACGTGTGTCTTTAAGATATTTTTTAAAATTAGTTAATATATTATTTATAATAATAACATTGTATTAAATGTAGATGTTGATAATTTTAAATGAATTGAATGAAGATATTATTAGATATAATAACCTTAAAAAATATTTTTAGGATACTCGTTAATAAAATTTTTAAATATATTTGCATTTGAAGTTTATATTATGTAGCCTATAAAACTTTCTTTCATTGGTAAGAAAAAATTATGAGATTTTTATGTACATTATATAAATTCGATTTGATTTTATATATGTTGATTGATTTATTTATTATAGTTATTTATTTTATAAAAATCTAATACTTATTACAATTTTTATTTGTACATATACTGTCGTAAAATTAAAAGAATTTACATTATTTAATACTTACATACACTTATTATTATTTCTATTTCTTTCTTTGGATTTATTGTTTAGCATATAACATCTAAATATACGTTTTAGTATACTAGTATTTTTTTTGGGTAAATACTTTAGTATTTTTTTTCTTTATTAGTTAGTAGTAGGCAATAATTAAAAAATTGAATCGAAAATTTAAATTAGTTAGATTTTCAGTCACTTATTCAATCGATTGAATTGAAAGATTCAATTAAATAAATATTAAATGTAATAAATATTTAATTTTTTTATATATAATCAAGTGGTGAAAGATTCAAATCTCATCACTTATAAAAAAAATAAAAAAAATAAAATTAACATAAAATTATTATTATTTTATCAATTTAATGCGATTTTTTACAGATTAAATCAATTTTTTATTAGTTCACTAAAGCCCTGTGTCGAACTGGATAAATTTTCGATTATCGATTGAACCAATTTGATCGATTGATCCGAGTTAATTTTTTGACTAGTGATGATAGGTTTTGGAGGGAATAAAAGAAAGGAAAATAAAAACAAAACGCAGCGTTTTAAAAAAGGAGTAGGTTACTTAAAAGAGTAAAAGGAAATGGGACAAAAATAGTAAGTCGGGTAAAGAAGAAAAAAGGAAACCCGAAACCGAAGACAAAAAGTGTAAAGTTAGCTGTTGCTGTTGCAGTTACTGCTGCTCAAACTTTATCTTCCACCCAGCACTCACTCACACAAAGAAACAAAGAAAAGCTCCTTCATTTTTATTTTCTATTATTATTAGTAGGGTTTCCCCCAAAATTATAAAATTAATAATAATAATAATAATATTTGGTCCTTTTTCACCACCCGATTCCAACCTTCTTATTGTTTAATATTTCCCCCCCCCTCAATTTTCACCGGAAAATGTTATGTGTTCCACATTCAGGTAACTTTTTTTCTCTTTTATCTTTTTAGTTTTTTTTTTGGTAGCTGGGAAAATGCTGGTAAAGGAAGGAAATTTGGGTGAGTTGTTTTTTTTTTTTTTTTTGCTTCTTTTGTTTTTGGGTGGTTTTAAGCTAATTCCTCTTTGTTTGGTAAGGGAAGAGTAAATTAGAATTTAAGCTTAGATTTTTTTTTTTTGTGTGTGTGTGTTTGTTTTCTCTTCTTTGGAAGCTTATCTGGTGGGTTGGGTTTAGGTCAGTTATATTTTTTTTTTATTTTACTGAGATATGTGTAGTTTCTTCTTTGTGCAGCTGAGAAAGATTTGAGAAATTTGAGGGTTTGATTCTTGATTTAGTGTTTCTTTTTTAGGAAAATTTGTTGCTTTCTTAAGCTTGATGTGATTATCTGGTTTAGTTTTGTGGTTTATGCTTAAGATAAGTCTTTTGTTTGCTAATTTAAGAAATTGTATGGGGAAAATGGTTTTTTTTTTTTCTTTCCTAAGATGTAACTTTCCTTACCAAAATCCTGTTAAAAAGAAGGGAAAAGATAGAAAATTGAACTTTAGATGATCACTGCCTAGGTTGGACTATTTTTTTTTTTTTTTCCAGTTTCCGTAGATTTATAACTATTTATTTTAGCTGATGCGATGCAAGAAAGGAAATATTTTTTATAGTGTTGCTAAATTTAGCTTAATTAATTGCTTGATTGAATTGGGCTATAGTTTCTGTAAAGTTATGTCTAATCAGAAAATAAAAGATCTTGATACTAATTTACTAGTGTTGTGAAGCTATTTGAGGTGGATTCTTTATTTTCTATGAAAAGTCGAGAAAGATAAACTGAATAGAAAGTAAGGTTCCCAAAATTGTATATTGTTATCCTATGTTGCTCTGACTCTTCATTTTTCTTAAAGTATCCGTGTCCGACACTTGTGTCCGACGCATATCCGGACATGGGTATGGGGATATGATCCTTCAAAGACCCTCCAAATACATGGAAATCTTGGAAAAAATTGAACATACCCGTGTCCGACACTCACACCTGAGTCCGAGTAACATAGTTGCTATCTAGAGTTGAGAAAGATCCTTGTAGAGCTTGTCCAAATGTGTGGTATTGCAACCAAGCTGAGAAAAACATCATTTCTGGAATTTTCTTTT
Source organism: Fremontodendron californicum (assembly GCA_030761205.1). NCBI lineage: Eukaryota > Viridiplantae > Streptophyta > Magnoliopsida > Malvales > Malvaceae > Fremontodendron > Fremontodendron californicum. The sequence goes on from JAULJL010000023.1 coordinate 14,469,809, forward strand.
GAAGAACTTAAATTGGTCCTTTGTTTGATAGTGAGTGACAGATGGAAATGCTTGTGTTGTCTAGGGGCTTAGGAAAATTGTTTTGGGGAGCCGGGAGTGTTCTACTTGAAACTTTGCTGATTGGCATGATTGTTGATTAGTCTTGGAGTGGAGAGTGTAGAGGGAAAGTTTCTTATGTGGGTTAAATTGTAGTACTAGTTTAGTCTTGAAGCTTGCTAAACTTACTTTTTTTTGCATGGTGCAGAAAGAATTGAAGGCTGTAGGATTATACTCATTAAGTCAGTATGTTTATACCCTGGGTAGCTTTTGATAAGGATGAGAGGAATTAGCTGTTTTTACTCACTTTTGCTCCTTTGTAAATGCTTCCAGACAATATCTAAAGGAGAAATGTCTATGACTGAATTATATGATAAAAGATTTAGACTTGAAACTTGTATCTAGTGATCTAGTCTGACAATACTGTGTGATGCTGTGTATTTTAAAAAAAAAGAAGCTGTTGATATGAAATTTGTTATCAGTGTTTAAGTATGCTTTATTTTATTGCTATTCTCCCACAACGATTGAAGCATGCTGTGCTAATTTATTGTATGTAAGGATAAATAGTTACATTTAGTTTTACATTATTTCTTATTGGGCATGGATTTTTCTTTTACACACTTGCTCTAACACTTCAAGCTGATGCAGATTTTACTGCATTGCTGCAATCGTAGTTAGGGCGTATAAACTACAATAGGGTTTTCCGTTGCATGATTCAATGGTGCCAGAAAGCTAGAAGAGCTATGGATTGTTTTCAGACTGTTAACCGTCTTAAAGGCAAGTTGTTTGATTTTCTAATTGGAGCTACTTATATATAGTTTTAGACAGGGCATTGTGCAGTTAAAATAGCAGAGGAATTGCAAAAACTTGATGTTATTAAGGTGTTGAGTTGGCTTTTTGTTAATTTTAAGAGCGACTTATTCTTTATGTTACACTGGTTTTGATTTGGTGAGGATATTGTATTATAATTGAGAGTTAATATTTCTATGAATATTGGGCAAATTCTCCTTATCTGTCAAGTTGTACCATATATTTCTAAACTTGCTTGGTGTGGTATATTCCTTACTTTGAAGATCACACTTATACGGAATTCTTAGAGGAGTCATCATGAAGAAATAAGTGATGAAGGAACTTTTAAGTTGTAAATGGATCGTACATTTTAGCAAGCTTTAACATTTATATAACAGTATTTTTCCCAATTAATGACTAACCATAATTTTATTTGATTAGAGTTTCCAGTTTGACCTAGATAGCTTAGTTCTTTGTTTTTGCCTTTCTAGCAGAGAACATACATGGTGCTTTAGCTTTACACTTAATAACTTTCATTCTCGACCTTATGCTGTTAGCATATATCACAAGTCAGTTTAGTGCTTATTCTCTCTTTTATTTCTCTTTTGAATAATTATTCACTTATGACACAAATGTGGCTTGTTTCTGGTTGCAGGTTCCCTGTGCCAACAGTTATTATTATTTATTTTTTGGTTATCCAGTTTCCAAGATGTTAATGCATTGCAGACATTGCTTGACCCTAGTCGTATTTCTTCCACATCTGAGCTAGCTAATCCACCAACTACTGGATTATTTGAACCTATAGAAATATCCCCTGCTGTCATTCCTCGTTACCCTTATCCTGATGAATCTTTACCACCTATGTACCCAACTTTTCCCACAACATATGAACCAATTTTAACTGGAAGGTGCCCTGTAAATTTTTCTGCTATGTCGAATATCATGGGGAAAACAGCCTCTGATTGTTCTCTACCTTTGGCAGCACTTGTAGGAAATGTAATATGTTGTCCACAGCTTGGTAGTTTACTCCACATCTTCCAGGGTTACTACAGTATCAGCTCTGATAAGTTGGTCTTGCGAGATGCTGTTGCTAATGATTGTTTTTCAGATATCATTAGTATCTTAGCTAGCAGAGGGGCCAACAGTACAATACCTAGAGTTTGTTCTGTAAAATCATCAAATCTGACCGGTGGGTCTTGTCCGGTGAAGGATGTTAATACCTTCGAGAAAACGGTGAATACAAGCAAGTTATTGGAGGCTTGCAGCACTGTTGATCCTCTGAAGGAGTGCTGCAGGCCAGTTTGTCAACCTGCAATTATGGAAGCTGCTCTACAGATTTCTGGAACACAAATGATGCTCAATGAGAATAAAAATGTAGTTGGGGAGACTAATCATATTGATGCCATCAATGATTGTAAAGGGGTGGTATATTCGTATCTTTCAAGGAAACTCCCGCCAGATGTGGCAAACACTGCATTCAGAATACTATCTGCCTGCAAAGTCAACAAGGGTACAATTTCTATGTATCTTGCATGATTGTTGTTCAATATTTACTTTACCTACTGTTCTGATTGTTTGTGTTACCCAAGTCTTAGATGTGAGCTTGCTTGGATGTCTATTTTACCTTTGGAAGGTTCTAGTTGAGATGATCTTATGTTGTATGGAGCCATCATTTGGTGAAAGAATTGAAAGCGGGGGCAATGGGTAGTCTGAGTGGATGGTAGATTTATGTTTAAATTACCTTCTCCCTTCGTGTTTTACATGATGTATCTGTTCTCTGATGTTGGTTCATTTTTATTCCCCTACATTTTTTTTATTTTTTTATTTACTTCATTCCTTTTATATTGGGTAGATTATACTCCAATATGAAGGATGAGGTCAAATTACTTCAGTTTCCAATATTAGTCCAGGGCTATATAGGCCAAGAGATGATTGGAATTTTAAAACGTTAATTTGAGCTTCTCGAACTTACATAAACAAGATAGGATCAAGTAACGCTTAGTTTTCAAATGTCCTTGACTTTGAGCTTTATTAGTTATATCTTTATCTTTATTAATTCCCTCTCTCAGTTCGGTTTAAGTACCCACATAGTCCCTGTGCTATAGTGAAAAGAGTAATTTAGTCCCTATACAATTAAAATAGGTGCAAATAAGTAAAATTGATAACAATGTTAATGAAAAACCATTAAAATGCTTATGTGGAATCGTAAAATCTAACAGAATTAATGACTTGGAATAAAATATGACTTGAAATATATCTAAATCTGTTAGATTTTACGAGTCCACGTCAACATTTTAATGGTTTTTCATTAAAATAGTTATCAATTTTACTTTTGCACCTATTTCAATTGTACAAGGATTAAATTATTCACTTTTACAGTACAAAGACTAATTTACTCTTTTCATTACAGTACAGGGACTATGTGAGTACTTAAACCCTTTCAGTTCACGTAGTTATTTGCCATTTCTATTGCAAGATATTGTACCATTTGTATTTGTGAGCTGTTTTATGTTTTATCTACAATGGGATAAATATTTTTGAATGTGCAGTTTGCCCTTTGGAATTTAACCAGCCCTCAGAAGTAATTAAGGCATGCCGTAATGTAGCTGCTCCCAGTCCTTCCTGTTGTAGCTCATTAAATACTTACATTGCGGGGATACAGAAGCAAATGATAATTACAAACAAGCAAGCCATAATTTGTGCAACAATGTTCGGGTCAATATTAAGAAAAAGTGGAGTTTTGACAAATGTATATGAACTTTGTGACGTCGACTTAAAAGATTTTAGTATCCAAGGTATAGTATTCTGTTTGATTTTGTTCTTCTAACACTGTGCCCATTTTGCTCTGCCGTTTTATCCTGATATTGAGGTTTTCTTCTTTTCTTTCTGTTTGTTGAATTCTCATGTGTGGTGGCTACAACAGCATATGGACAACAAGGTTCGTTTTGTTTCCTGATCTCTTTCTTTCTCCCACATTTGCTCGTGCATTGGTTAACAATAGAAATGGTGTATGTATGTATGTATGTGTTATATTTATGCCGGCTGGACATGTAAGAGTCATCAATGGACCTTTTTTTACTTACTAGAAAATCTTTACTCTTAGCATCTTTTTCATACTTTCTTCCTAGTTTTGATAGATGCATTGGTTTGGTAGATGATTTATGCACTAAAGTTTAAAAGAAATTCGTATGTACCATATGGACTGAAAATTTTGGCATTTCCGACATATTAGGATGCTTGCTACGAAGCTTGCCAGCAGATGTGGTATTTGACAATTCAACAGGCTACAGCTTTACATGTGACTTGACTGACAACATTGCGGCTCCATGGCCTTCATCATCATCAATGTCATCCCTATCTCTTTGTGCTCCAGGTAATTGTTTTGAGAAAGAATTGACATTGTATGTTTGCTTTTACTTAGAAGGGGTCAATCAACACAGTTGAATTGGGGATTTAATAAGGAGCACATTTGACTTGTGGCTTCTTCATCTTAATGACCTAATGGCTGCTACATGCTGTTGCAGAGATGTCATTGCCTGCCCTACCAACATCAGAGACGCTGAAAAATCCTGGTGTGTAACATTTATTAGTTGAATTTGCCTTTCTATTTGGTTAACTAAAACGAAGCATGTAGCAATTGAGAGGCTTAAGACTAGCAGATAAGAGGCGGTTTAATAAAGTATGTCTAGTTATGTTGCTCCGACTCTTCATTTTTTTTAAGTACCTATGCCCGATGCATATTCGGACATGGGTATGGGGATAGGACTCTCCAAATACATGAAAAAACTTAGAAAAAACTGAACATACTCGTGTCCGACATATACCCGTATCCGACACTCACACCCGAGTCCGAGTAACATAGTTGTCTAGTAAATGACACAATAGCTTGGCATAAAAGGTTCCGGTCATGCCTTGCCAAGAGTTAAATTAAAAAATATAAAAAAATGATAGAAGATGAGGCAAACTTCCTTAGCCGAAATTTTAAAAATAAAAAATAAAACAATCTATGACCACAAGAAATAACTTTTAGATGTTCAATTTGAAATGAGCTTGGATCTTTTAGGACTTGGAATCAAGAATTGTCGTATTACTTGGATTTAGACATGTAATCTTTGCACACTGGAATGTGGCTGATATGTAGTATTGTTCTCTTTTTAATCTGAACAATGTTTTGGATGCAGGCTGCCGTGGTCGTACGTTGGAAATCTTGGTACCCATTTTTTCATTTTTTGTTTTCAATACATTGTTGTACTGAAGAGAGTTTGAATGAAATGTAGGGGTTTTGGTGAATGATGACAGATTGAGTTTGTGTGGGGGAATTTACATGTATATTTCGAGTAAGCCTTCAGCCTTCTTCCTGTGTAGTAATAGTAGTGTATCTATTTTCTTTTCTTTCCTTTTCTTTTAACAAGATTTGCTTTTCCTTCTCTCTTTCTCTCTCAATTGTCCTGGAATTCATGGAGAAGAACTTGCTTTTCTCTTCTTCTTTTTTACAAAAAATATCGCAGTTTGAAAATATGAAAAATGGTTATAAATATTAATATTCGAATTTAGATTTATTGGATATCACTTTTTAAAGGTGGTTGCATGAATTAACTTAGTTAAGTTCTGGATTCATAGAACTTGCAGCTTGTCATTATAAGGAAACAGAGAAAAAAAAAAGCTTTGACTTTTTACAAGATTGCCTTAGTTTAATTGAATTCTTAGTAGAGAAAAATAATGCTAGGTTTTCCAAAATGGAATTTGAGCAATTAGGAGAAAGATGCCAAGCTCAATAGAAAGAGAGAAATTTTTGGAATTGGATTTGGTGCTCCTAATAAATATTTTCCTTGTAAAGAAATATTAAGTTTTTTTTTTATCCAGATAATATAAATAGTAAAAGTATTAATCAAACGAAACTTAAAATTCGAAAATATCAATATTAGTAGTTTAACATGGAAGGGTATAAATGATAAAATAGATTATTGCATGGCCAATTACAATGAAAAAATCTTTTACATTTGTATGATTAGTAGTAGTATTTTCTTAATAGATGGTTGTTAAGAAATCAAAAACCAATAGTGAAAAACAATATCCTAAAAATGAAAAAAAAATGTAACAACAATTATAATATGACTTAGATTATATAAAAATAAAATCATGCATTTTATTATCAAAATCAATTACGATCATTTTAATTTGAGTTCATTTTTAATATACTGTTAGTATGTATATATATATTTTAATTTCACAAGTGAATTTAAGAGATTATTACATGTTTTTCTTTTAATTTTTTAATATACCTTAAGAGTATGTATCATCTTACTAATAACATTTAAAAAATTTCATCAACAATAAATGAAATAATTTCTCTTTAATTTTACTCTTTAAAAACATCAATTACTATCTACCTTTATTTTAGGTTCTTCCTTTTTATTTACCTACCTCACTTATTTTAGGCTTAAATATATTAAAAAAATCCTATACTTTCTCTTTATTTGAATTTTAGTACTTTCTATAATTTAATTACGTTATAGGGTACATTATAATAATGTGAGCAATCAAAATACAATTCCATTGGCCAGAAGAAAAATATTCCTAAAATGTGTACCGGACCGGAGTACCTGACCCATAATCCGTAAATCGGCTACAAGCGACTTAAGCCGAGCCGAAGCCAAATTAGAATCGGAGCGATCTCCTCCTACCTTCTTAAACCCCCTTTCAATAAACCCTAACCTAACCCTAATTCTCTCTCTTTCTTTACCATTATAGTAAGAATGCAAAAGTTTCACCAAACACATTGTATGGAGATTTTATCGCAAGGTAAGCATCAAGAGAAGCTGCTTAATCTCAAAAGAAGGTTCCTCCTTTTTTTTTTTTTTTTAATTTCTCGCCAATTATGTTTATTCTCTTTGATTTCTTCTAAAAAGTTATGCTTTTCCAATGAATCTTTACAATTCTGCAAATTAGATGGTGTTACAGCCTAAATAGTGTGCTACACCCCAATTTCTTAACCACAGCTTGGTCAAGAAAATTATGCGTGCTCTCTGAATCCACCAGAATTTTCAGCTTCTGATTCTTCATTTTACCTGTAATCCTCATAGTTTGGGGACCTTCAGTACCCAACATAGCTCCTCAGTAACAGGATCTTCAATTGATTCCAAACAGTCGACAAACTCATCACGAGCAGTTCCAGTATCATCCTCTTCCTCAATCAACATCTGATACAATTTAGATTTGATACAATTGTGCACCACAGTGTACTTGACACCACACCACATGCATAATCCTCTCCTCCTTCTTTCATCCCTCTCTTCTCTAGTTGGTGGTTTAGTGTTCTTAAGGTTAAGTGGTTCAGTTCTGGTTGTTGGAGGTCGGTAAGGAAATGCGGAGGGTTGTGATTTAGCTGGTTGAGGATATGTAAGGAATGGTTTAGAGGTAAGTGATGTAGGTAGTAGGGGAGGTAGGGTGGATCTTGGTAGGGGTTGAGTGATAGGTTGAGGAGATGGGGTATACTATGAGTTTTTAAAGGCAGTGTATGGTTTTCTGGGTGGATTGAAAATGATGGACTCCATCTGCTTGGCCAAATTGTAAGCATGAGTCAAGGTTTCTGGGTAGAACATTCTCACAGGTTTCGAAATCTTTGGCTTCAAATTGCTGATAAAAATACTAAGTCCATGGACATCATACAATTGCAACAAATTCAACAGCCCTTCAAATTCATCATAGTATTCTTCTACTGAATTAGATTGCTTAAGACTAACTATCTCATACATCAGGTCTGTGAACTCAGTATCATAGAACGTGGACCTCAAATCAGAGACATACTGACACCATTGAACATCAAGTAACTGACCTTTGTTTTTCATGTACCTCTGGTGCCATTGAAGAGCACGGCCCTCCAAATGCATCATCACAGTCCGTATCTTGTCTTGCTCCCGTGTTTTATCCGCTTTAAAGAATTGATCAATCTTAAGAAGCCATCTCCGAAAGTCATCACCATGGAACTTTGGGCATTCTATTTTAGAATACTTGGTCTGCGATCGAGACCCTTCGAGCACCTGACTAACTCCCTTGTAGTCCTTCACGTCTCCCAGTTGTTTTGCCTCATAGGAACCAACTTCCCCAGAGTGTTCCCAGTGTTTTGATGGACCCTTCCATCTTCTGCATCATTTGCTCAAACATGCCTCTCATTTCAGCCCCAAGACCTTCCAGTCCCAGCTGCAGTTCTGATCGTAACTCCATTTTTAGCTGCTCTTTAGCGAGGTCTAGTTTGGTGTCGATTCTGTCAACCTCTTTTTGAAGCTGACCCATTTCCTTCTGGATCCTGGTAGTCGTCCCTTTCGCCATAGCCAGATCGAATGGCTTTGATACCAATGTTACCTCCCTAAATCTGAAATAGAAGAAAGAAGAACACAGAAGAAATAACAGAGAATTAGAAGAATAGAGAGAGAGAATATTTTGAGAATGTTGGAGTGTTTGCTCAACCACCTTGCAGCACCCACTACTGGTATATATTGATATTCCGTTAGCAGAAATGCTGACTTAGCACATGATTTAAGTATCTATAATAGAATATGAAAAAGGCTTAAATCAAAACAGAATAATAAAATGACTGGACCAAGGCCACACTATTTGGGCTGTAATAGATGGTATTTTTTTTTTATTTTATAAAATCTACTCCGTATGTTATTTTTATTATTTATAATTTTTGCTGAAACAAGTTAAAGATTGTTTCTTTTATCAGTACATATTTTGTTATTATTATTTTTTGGTGAAAGGGAATTGTGTTGTAAGAATGCCCACTAGAAAGGCCGATTTGAGTCGATAGGGTGCTCGTTTTGCTGTCCTAAATATTGATTTAAGTGAGATTAAGGGAACTGGGGAAAGTATTTAGTTATTGTTATTAAAATGCTTGGTGCATTATGGTGGTTTATGTTTGTATAGGAAATCGGGGCAGGGTTACTTATTGAGTTTTTTTTGCAGATGGTTGATGGGACTTTCGACTTCCAGGTCGAAAAAGAAGCAATTCAGGGAACCCAAGTTTTTTAAGTACAAGTAAGTGGGCTGCCTCTTTCTCCTCCTATAACAAAATATTTATATTTGTATTCGTTGTTGTTGTTGTTGTTGTTGTTGTTGTTTTCTTTGCTGTAATGGTTAATCTTAATGCATTCGTGGTTGATTCCGTCTTCCAGGACTTTGCCTGAATCTTTTCTGAGAGAGGATGATGTAAGTTAATGCAACATTGTGCGATACGGGTTAATTTCATGTTCTTGTACTTCCAATAATTTGCTGCAGTAGATATAAATTTTTTTTTTCCTAAAAGTTGTTGTTACTACTATATTTTGCAGATATTCTATGAGACTATTAAAGCTTACATTGAAGAAGCCTTTGGAGCACGTAATTTCAAATTAGAAGTCATGTTATTCAGGATGGTGTCCAATCATTTGATGCACCCAAGATAACGGGAGTCATTTTCTCATGCCTCGATGCTTTGACTAATAATGGGCTTTACCTTATAGCTATGATACTTTCAGGAGGTTCAGGAAAGTTTTGAGAAAACTCGGTGCAAAATGAAAAAAGTTATTCGAGAATCTTTGCTGAGATGTTTGAGCAGTGAAAATCATGATCATAAGCAAAAGACAACTATTACAGAGCTATATAAAGTTCTCAATGATCCTCAAAATTTTCGGAACAATACTATGAAATCAATTTACTTCAACATTTCAATTTCATCATGCTGCTGCGACCCATGTGCTGGATCGATTGGAGGATTTGCCTTTCCAGACCTTGATTGCAATGGACAGGAAGCTTAGATGTCTCAAAAGTGTGCCTCGGTTACAGGCTTGTGAGCGGAGTAAGAAATGCAAACGGTTAATTAAGAAAGTGAGTAAAACAGCTAAAAGGATGCTTATGGATCTTGATAAAGTGGGTAAGCTACAAGAGCCATTAGCTAAAGCATTGGCAGTAGCAGACTTATCACTAAAGCTAACTAAGGCTGTCGCAATACCTCCACAACAAGCTTTCACCAATTCTCACCAGAAATAATAAACTTGCAGAACGATATTGTGAAGGCTATTTGGATTCTTAAAACGAAGGTTAGATTTCCGGAGCTGAAAACCTTAAAGCTTTTATTGGATCCAAATGTTGATATATCAAGTCGTTCTTTAAGAGGAGCAATTACAAATATGTTAACAGAGTTTATCTTTGAGTGCAGTGATATGGATACAATTCCCAAGTCTTTATTAGAAACTCTTTCTGTTATTAACAAGGATTCCCGATCTATGCCGCAAGGATCCTTCCTAAAGGATGATATTGAAGAAGAGGTAGAATCTATACTAAGTGTGACTGCTCATATGAAACAATTTGTTTGGGACTTGCTTCCTGATCATGAGTTAGATGAGGAATTTGCTGATGCATATGGGGAATTAGAAGGAAGTGATGATGATAGTTGTATTGAGGATGATGGTAGTGGTGGCACTGAGGAGAAAATGGGAAATAAGGACTTGGAGAGTTGTATGTCATATTCTGTCAATTCAATTGAGAGAGATGAGGTTATACAGAACATGAAAGTGGATACGGAGAATGCGTCAAGTAATGAGAAAGGTAGCAAAGATATAAACCAAGTAAAGAGCATGGGCAAATTGCATACATCTAGTAATAGAAATTGTTTTTCCCCTTTCAATTCACCAAGTGGAGAGTTAAATTACCATTCAATTGAGAGAGATGAGGTTGAACAGAACAATGGAGTGGATCCAGAAAACCCATTAATTTTTTCTTCTAACATTCAGTTGGGGAATGGAATGTTTGTGCACAACAAATCAAGCACATGTAGAAATCAATATCTTACCATCCAAGAAGCATGTGATGAGACAAGTTTGGTTGCCTACAATCTAATTGGTCGGTTATTGGAAAAGTTTGTGAAGGAGCAGGACATGGATTTAGATTGGAGTGATAACTTGTATCTCAGAGGTGACTCTTCAATTCAAGAACGTACTCAAGGTATCAAACTGCTTTTTTTCCGTCCCTCTTCTCTCCCCTCAACTGCGCTTTATAAACCATGCATTTACTTTATTGGCCAGAATTTTCTGAAAACTGTTGTTGTCATGAGCATATTGACTATTGAGCAGTTCTTGAAAGTTTAAACTACATTAACATCGTTGTTTTAATTTACAGTGCTGATGCAGCATTGTGAGAGGAATAACTTTGAGGCTAATATAGGATAAATTTAGTGCAAAAGGGTAGGAAATTATGTGGGGCAACCAGGTTCTTAATGGGTTAGGTTATGGGGTGATGAGTGGATGATGAAAATTAAAGTTCTATGGATTTGTTTAATTGCTTCTCAGATGATAGTGAAGCAAACATGAACTCTGATTTTAGAGTGGAATGTTGATGGCCAGTTGCAGGTTTAAATTTGCCCTAATAGCTTCAGAGAACAAAAACAAACTTGCTGTTCATGATAGGAATCTATCAAATTTGACTTCAATTAAGTCCCAAACTATTGATAACAGGGTTATTAAATTAAAAACCAGAAAATTTAGAAAATTCCCAAATGTTGTTGAGAAAACTCAAATGAAGGTTTGTTTTTTCTTTTTTTTAAGATTTGTTGACAAAAGCACATTACGAAAAGTTGATAATTAAGAAAAGAAAAAAAACAAAAGAAGTGGACATTCAAATTGCATCTGAGCTGTTCTAGTTTATCGGTGCTCTTCTATAACATCACGTAGAAGATGCAGAACTAACTCTCAGAGATGCTATATTATAACAAGTTCTTAATTGCTTATCTGCATGTATCTTTATGATGATAACTTGGTGAAAGCAGTAGAGTTATCTAATGTCTAATTCTTTCTATGCACTTTCATCACCTTCTACAATTCATAGTAAATAATTAGTCGATTCTTACTAATCTCGCAGAAGAAAAGCAGAGATTGTCTGAGGAAGATGTGGGAGATTATTTTGTTGAAATACTTAAGGAGCTAATAATGCCTTCTCTTCCAAAGAGGTATTTTTGTTATCCACCTGGAAAGTGGTGGTTTATCCATGCTTTATTCTAGACCATGACTTCTTGGTTTATTACCTCTTCAATTTAAATTGTCTAATCTGTTAGCCTATATTTTATCAACCAAATCATTGATTTCGAGATGTAAACTGTCGTTTGTTTGCTGCAGACGGCAGTGATGTACAAAAATTGAAGAAGTTGATGGGCACATTGTAGGCACCCTTTTATTCTCCGATTTTGTATTGCACCTGTGCTTATTGATTAAACTTGACACATTAAAATTTCCTCTTCAATCTTCAATTATTTGAGATGTGGCTTAGCTTACAAGGATCAAAGAACAAAAAGATTATATGGCTTCACTGCTTCTCATTGTACAGAAAATTGATTGCTGTTTGGTCATCTTGCTTGTAGTTCCAGGTCACCACCCGAGCTTAACTAATTGAAAATTTGTAAAGTGGAGAGCTATATTGTATCACATCCATTAGGAAATAGTCATTTTTTACATGTAATAATTTTTTTTTTGGATACAAAGGAGGCCTCAGCTTAGGAATAATGAAGGGTTGCAGATGTTTGGATTCGAATTTTAGACTTGCTAGATATCATTTTTTTTAATAAATCAATTGGGTTCAGCTTCGGGTTCTTTTACATGTCTCACCCTAATAGAACACTGAAGGAAAAAAGTGTGTATTGCAATTCATTTAGTTTGTTTATACAGCTTGAAACGATAGTTACCTTCCAAAGTTATTAATAAAATCTATGCTCAAGTCAAGTTCAAACCTCGTCGAGCCAAGCCCAAGCCTAAACGGGCAGCTTGGTCCTTTGGAAGATTCTATTTTTGGATGGTCTCCTTGTAATGTCTATTTTTATAGGATTTACTCTTTTAGGGTCATCAATAAACCTAAAATTTTAAAAATGACCCATTATAGGATCAATGTTTGGATGTGAAACCAACTTTAATACATGTTCATTAAAAATTAGGAGATTCAAACTTTTGAAGATTCATCATTTTATCTTCTATATTTCTCATTTATTGTTCAAAATACTTGTTAGATAAGTACTTCAAAATTTGTATGAAATTTCTTTTAATTGATAGAGTTGTCAATGGACTTAGTCGAGCTAGATTTGGACAGCAAAAAATTTTGGTTGTCCAAGGCCCATCCCGATGGCCCTTTAAGGCCATTTTTAAATTTTTTAATTAATATTAAAAAATTAATTTTTTTATATTTTAAATATATTTTATATTTTATAATTTAAATTTAAATTTAAATAATATTTTTAATTAAAAAAATAAACTTAGGTCAGGCTCGAATTTGAAAAACTTTATTCAAAACTCGATTCAAATCGAGCTGAACTGAACGGATAATAGATTTTGACAATTCTTTTACTTAATGAACTCAACCCAATCTTGAATTATTAGTATAAAGGCCTTCATCATCAGGCCCATAACATTCTCAATAGGCCCTCTCTTGGTACACACTAAACAAAAGATCTGCTTCAGATCCAGCTGACGGGTAGGACTCTATAAACAAGGCTGGAAATATTTCAGGGTTTTGTGTAGAGCCTCTATATAATCCAATTTCGAAGAAACTAGGGTTTGGAGCGGGCTTTTTTTTTTGTGCTTCTGCTAAGTGAAGAAGCTCTTCAATCGAAAATGGTAAGATGTGTGGCTTTGTCTTTGATTAGAGTTATAGGGATTATAAAATTGTGATAAATGGTGCTTTTAGTGTATGTATTTTCTTGTTTTGCATCATTAGAACATTTTTCGATGAATTTTTGTGTGTTTTGTCTGCTTGAAACTATTTTAGTGCCATTGGCAAAAACTTTTAGTGGATTGAGTTGCAGGGTATTTAAAATGTATCTATAGACGTTTTTGCTTTCTGTCTATGTTTCGATTTCATTATCAACATAGGACTTGCTCAAAGAAAGAGAAAGCTTATAATCATTGGCTGCTCGGGCTGATGAAGTTTGTTTGAAGTTGGGATTAAATTGCTGACAATTATAACGAAATTGAAACATTTGGATGATTTTTATCGGATCCCTGTTAAATTATGATGTCCTTTACAGTATCTGTTAAAGTAACCTTTGTCTATATTACCCGGACTCGGGATAAGTGTCGAATACGGGTATGTGTTCGATATAGAGATGTTCATAGGTTGGGTGGGCCGGTTCGTGTCGGGTTTAAGTATGGTATCAACATTACATATATTGTCCAAGTCCGTATTGGCCCGAAATATGGGTTTCAAATTCTTCTCAAGTTCGCCTATATTTATAAATGGACAATCCAGGTCCGTTTAGGTTTGCCCATATTATTATTTTAAAAAAATATATATATATATATGTTATTTTTTATTTAACTTTTAGTAATTTTATCTTTTTTTTTTTATTAAATTCTAAAACATTGATAACTTAACATATTTTTAAATGTTTACACTATAATATTATATATATTTATTTTTTATATGATATAAATTATATAATATATATAAATATAAAAATATTATATAAATGAAAAAAATATTATATAAATATAAAAAATATTATATAAATGAAAAATATTATATAAATTACATAATATATTTTATATGATATATATTTATTTATTTTTTCTAAATGAGTTTCATTTTTTTGCCCAAACTCATATTTCGAGCTTAATATTTTTGTCTAAATCCTCTTAAATATCGAACGGGCTTTCGGGCTTGAGCAAGGGGCCCAACCCTTGAACAGGTCTAGTCCGATGCGGTTATGTTTAATTTTTTTCTAAGCTTTTATATATTTGGAGGATTATATTTTCATTCTCATTTTCAAATATATGTCGGACACAGATTTCGAACATGGGTATTTTAGAAAAAATGAAAAGTTTGGGTAATATAGACCTTTGTTATGGAATGAATGTGAAGTTTTTATTTCTCTTAGTTGCAATTTGTGTTTTCCTTGTTGTTTATTGGCTTAACCATGTAATCTTTTTGGCATCTAGGGTTGTGATTTATGCTTTTATTTCCTAAGGTTCTATTTGTTTTTTTTCATGTTGTGATGCATAGCCTAAGCAAATTCATGAGATCAAGGACTTCCTTCTCACTGCTAGAAGGAAAGATGCACGCTCTGTAAAAATCAAGAAAAGCAAAGATGTTGTAAAGTTCAAGGTCCGCTGCTCCAAGTACTTATACACCCTTTGTGTGTCTGATGCTGAGAAGGCTGACAAGTTGAAGCAGTCTCTTCCTCCAGGTAATACATGCTATGTTGCTCAGGATCTTCATTTTTTTCTGAAGTATCCGTGTTCGATAACTGTGTCTGACATATTCAGACATGGGTATAGAGTTATGATCTTTTAAATATATGAAAAAAAAAATTTTAAAAAATTTAGCATACTCACCCCGAGTCCGGATAACATAAAATACATAATGGAAGAACTTCTTTTCTTTTCTTTTCCTTTTTTTTTTTTTTTTATTGAACCAGCATCCTTATTTGAAATGAACAAGCATGATGTAGAATTGTACTATGTTGTTCCGACTCTTCATTTTTTTTAAAGTGCTCATGTCCAACACATATTCGAACATGTATATAGGGATATGATCCTCTAAGAACTTTTCAAATACATAAGAAAAAAAACTAAACTTACCGTATCCTACACTCGCATCCGAGTCTGAGTAACATAAAAATTGTAGATGCATAGCAGAAAGAACTGTCCGTCATACCAGCAGCATTATAATTGATCCTACTGCTCTTTATTGTCATGTTAGTAACCTATGTTACTCGGATTCGGATGTGTGTGTCGGGCACGGGTATGTTTGATTTATTCTAAGTTTTTTCATATATTTGGAGGGCCCTTAACAGATCATATCTTCATACCCATATCCGAATATGCATCGGACACTGGTGTCGGACACGGATACTTAAAAAAAAAATAAAGAGTCGGAGTAACATAGTAACATCTCAAGGTTCTTGGTCTTGAGTCTTGACCATATTTCTCATTTTCTTGTTTGCAGGTTTGAGTGTCCAAGACCTGTGAAAATAGGGCTGCTCCAAGCCTGTCAACCGATTACTAGGCGATGAAAGCTAGATTTTAAGTTTTTGGTATATTGTATTTCATGCCATTTTGCTACAGTCAAAACTCAATTTTCTGTAATGGATTTATATTTTGGTGTTTTTACGGAGATATTAGTAGGATGATAATATGGACTTCTTGATGGTTAATGAATGCTTGTGTTTTTGTTTGACCTATTTCCTGTATCAATCCTCAATATATTTGCTTATCCTCTTTGAATTGATTGGATGGAAGCGTGAAGAAAAGAGCTTGTTGGAGAAAGCTGAGGCAAAAGGTGTACTACCTGTTTGTGTCGGAGAACTATTAGGAATATTTAATGACAGATTAGACTTTAGTAATTGATGACGGATTAGACTTTAATAATTTTAGGATGTGGTCCTTTTGCTTTTTACTAAAGGGACTACTTTCAGTGTTATTGGCAGAAGGAATTGAACGGTTGAACTTAGGGGTGTGCAGTATTCGGTTTTAACCGAATTAATCGATCGAATTTTAATTCGGTTCTGTTAATCGGTTAACCGAATAAAATTCGGTTCGGTGAACGGTTAAAGGTTTTGAGGAATTTTGGTTTTTGGTTAATTCGGTTCGGTTAAGCGAAAATAATCGAATTACACGAATTAACTGAAATGCTTAAAACGACAAGATTTTATGAGTTTAGATAATTTTTTTTTAATTAATTTATATATTAAAAACTAAAAACCCTAATAACCTTTCCTAACCCTAATCCCTTCATCATCCCCATTCCCCTCTCGATCTCACCTCTCTCAGTCTGATCTCAAGAATCACTGGCTCGATCTCACCTCTCTGGCTCTCTCAGATCTCAGTGACTCAGTCTCGATCTCACCTCTCTCAGATCTCAGGCTCGATCTCACCTCTCTCAGATCTCAGGCTCGATCTCACCTTTCTCTCTCAGTCTCGATCTCACCTCTCTCAGATCTCAGTCTCGACTCTCACCTCTCTCAAATCTCTTTCAGTCTCGACTCTCACCTCTCTCTCTCAGCCCCTCTCGGCTCTCAGTCTCAGGAGTCAGGTGAAGTCTGGACCTCTCTCAGTCAGCCCCTCTCAGGCTCAGCCTCTTTCGATCTCAGGCTCAGCCCCTCTCGGTCTCAGGCTCTCAAGACCTCTCACCTTCTCAGGACCTACAAGGTATATTTTGAATTTATGTTTTGAATATATTTTGAATGTTTTGAATTTTTTGTGTGCCTTGAATGATCAGATTCCATGCTCTACCAAAACCCTAGCTACTGAAACCAAATAGGATAAAAATAAAAATAAAAATTTCCGATTGCAGAAACCCCCTAATTGCATTAACAATTTGATATTGTCTGTACTGTACTAATGAACTATGTTGTCTGTACTAATAGACTATTGCAGTAACAATATCTAACATCTAACATCAAGTAACAGTAGAAAATTCGATATTGTCTGTACTGTACTAATGAACTATGTTGATGTTAGATATTGTCTGTACTGTACTAATGAACTATCTAACAGTACAGACAATATCAAGGCCAATCCTCTAATTGCAGTAACAATATCTAACATCTAACATCAAGTAACAGTAGAAAATTCGATGGACTAATAGACTATTGTTTTCTTGTATCTTTGTAGATGTCCACTGAAGTAGACTCTCTTGAGGCTAGTGTTACTCCTAGTCCTCTTAACACAGAATATGACGGAAGTTCAGCAGCTGAAGCTTCGAGTCAAGCAAAACAGCAAACTGGGACTGCTCAAGGGAGGAAAAGAAAAGCCATGCCCCCAAGGTCAGAAGTATGGTCTCATTTTACTAAATTTGTTACTAGTGAGGGTGATATAAAGAGTAGATGTAATCATTGTGATAAGGAATTTTGTTGTGATGTAAAGAGAAATGGCACTGGATCACTAAAATATCACATGAACCAATGCAAGCAAAATCCTGCTAATGTTGACACTGCACAAGCCCAACTAGTTTTACCTAGTCATAGGGGTCTTGAAGGGGAAGGGCATATTACAACTTGGAAATTTGATCAATATGGAATTAGGAAAGGTTTAGCAGAAATGATTGTGATTGATGAATTACCTTTTAGGTTTGTAGAAAGTGAAGGCTTTAGAAAATTTATGTCTAGGGCATGTCCTAGGTTTCATATTCCTTCACGAACTACTGTGACTAGGGATGTTTATCAGCTTTACTTAGATGAGAGGATAAAAATGAAGCAATTTTTGAAAATTTCATGTACAAGAGTTTGTCTAACTACGGACACATGGACATCTTTGCAAATAGTTAATTATTTGTGTCTTACGGCTCACTTTATTGATAATGATTGGAAATTGAATAAGAAAATCATAAACTTTTGTCCAATCTCTAGTCATAAAGGTGAGGCCATAGGCATGTTGGTAGAGAAATGTTTACTTAGTTGGGGGATTGATAAATTGTTCACTATAACACTTGATAATGCAAGTGCAAATGATGTTGTTGTTGGTTATTTGAGAAAAAAGTCTGGGCAGCGGAGGGGTTGTATTTTAAATGGTAAATACCTTCATATGAGATGCATTGCACACATTGTGAATTTGATTGTGGTTGAAGGTTTGAAAGAAATGAATAAATCTGTTGCACGTGTCAGGGGGGCTGTAAGATATGTGAGGCAATCTCCAGCTAGATTAAAAAAAATTAAGGAGTGTGTTGAGATGGAAAAAATAGAAATCAAAAAGTTGTTGTGTCTAGATGTTAGTACTAGGTGGAACTCTACCTACTTGATGTTAGATAGCGCTCAAAAATTTGAAAGAGTTTTTGAGAGATTCGAAGAGCAAGATAACAATTTTAGAGTTGAGCTTGAGTTGGGGGAAGGTTGGCCTTCTGAGGAGGATTGGACTACTGTTAGAAACTTGAGGGACTTCTTAGAACACTTCTATGAACTCACTGTGCGAGTTTCTGGCACTTTGTATGTCAGATCCAACATTTTTTTTGATGAACTTGCTGAAATGGATTGTCTTTTGCGAGAGTCTCAATTAAATGAAAATATTGAATTTGGTGTGATGGCCATGAGGATGAAAGATAAATATGATAAATACTGGGGCAACATTGAGAAGATTAATATGCTTGTTTTTGTTGCTGTTGTTCTAGATCCTAGGCATAAATTTAAATATGCAGATTTTGCAATTCAAGATATGTATGAGGGTGAAAAAGGTTTGAGCATGGTGCAAAGGTTGAAGGAAGTTTTAATGAATTGTATGATGAGTATTTACCTCCACTTCCAAATGATAATGGCAAATCAAGTGTGACACCACGTACTTTTGTAGAACCACAACAAAAACTAAAGAAGCGTATGAAATCAAAGTATTATAAGCATGTAGTTGAATCTGGTGATGGGGATCAAAAGTCAGAATTGGATAAGTATTTAAATGAGACTATTGAGGCAGATGTTGATGATTTTGATATTTTAGGATGGTGGAAACTCAATAGCCCTACGTTTCCTATCCTTTCACACTTGGCCAAAGATGTTTTAGCTATTCCAATTTCTACTGTTGCTTCTGAGTCCGCATTTAGTACCGGGGGACGTGTGCTTGATTCATTTAGGAGTTTTTTAACTCCTAGAGTTGTACAAGCCCTAGTGTGTACTCAAGATTGGATTCGGAAATCAACAAATGAAGACATCAACAATGAAGAACAGTTACAAGATCTTGACAAAATTGAAAATGGTATAATTATTACTTTCCTTTTATTCTATGAACTACAAATATTTTTGTTAATGTTTATCTTTTTTTTTTTTTTGGGGTGTTAAGATTTATCTTGGAATGCATTAGAGCCTACCGTTAATTCATGAGCTAGTGTTAGTTGAAGGGTAAGATTATGTAATATAGTTTATGTAATTATGTAATTTGATTTATTTTTAAATTCTAATAATAATATTATTTTCTATTTTTACATATATTTTGTAGGACAATTGGATATTGATGAAGGTAGAGAGCTTACACCTGGATGGAGATGACAGTGTAGCATTTGCATTTCTGTTGGTTGTTGGCTACTTGGCTTGTTGCTCCCTTTGAAGATGCTTGTAATGATTCTATTGAAGACAAGAGTATTTATTAAGTTTGTTATTGTATGTTATGTTTTAAGTCTGTGAATGTTATTGAGTTGCAGCCACTGGCCATTGCCTTTGGTTAGTACTTAGTAGGGATGTTTGTTAATTGTTATTGCTTACTGCCTTTGGTTTATGGGTTAGTAGGTTGTTTGTTTGTTATTGCTTATTGAGTTATTGCCTTTGGTTAGTACTTAGTAGGGATGTTTGTTAATTGTTATTGCTTACTGCCTTTGGTTTATGGGTTAGTAGGCTGTTTGAACTTTGAATGTTTGTTATGTATGTACTGTGCTTCTTTGCTTTGAGACTATGTAATGTTCATGTTTTATCATGTTTTTTTAGCTGTTTGTTTCATATTTGGATTTTAAAATATTCTTTGCTTTTGGATTTTGATTGGTTGGACTTGGATGAATAATTTGGATACAAAATCATGTAAAAAAATAGGTTAGCAAAATAAATTTTTTATTTATTTCGGTTAGTTCGGAAACCGACCGAATTAACCGAAATAATTCCGGTTCGGTTAATTAACCAAATTAATTATTCGGTTCGATTAACGGTTAACGGTTAATTGAAAAAAAAAAATCGATTAATTCGGTTTTGGATAATTCGGTTCGGTTATTAATCGAATTAACCGAATGAACACCCCTAGTTGAACTTATCATTAGTTAATGGGTTTTTCATGGATTTGTTATAATAGTCACACCTGACTTGAGGTTTTGTATCTGAATATTATATGTTTATTTACTAATATTAATAAAAAAAACTTTAAAAAATATTATTAATAATATTAAATTAAGAATAAGTATATCTTTTTATATCTAAAAATCTATCAACTAATTACTTTTTTTTAATATAATTCTATTTATCTATTTTTTATATCTTAATCTAGTTTATTTTAATAAAGTTCCTTAACAATTATTAAGAGATCATAATTGTTATCATTTAAAAAAAAAAAAAAACGTTTAAATGAAACAATTGAAAGGTTAAGTATAAATGTAAAATTTTATGAAAATGTTAGGCACTAAACTTGCATTTTAAATTTTTTAATAAATAAAAAAATAAGATGGGAGACAATTTCAAAGATTGGTGGGTGAAGCTAACAATGTCCCACAAAAGGTAACAGTAATCATGACACCATATGGCCCAATCTCACTTCCACGTGTGATTTCACTACTGGCTTTAGCCTCTTTAAATCCTCACCAACCAGTAACTTTATCATCACCGCTAAATGCCCAAAATTAAATTAAAATAAATAAAAGAAATTATATTGTACTAGAAAGATTTTAAATTTCACAAACATGATTAATCTAGTTAAAAAAATAATGAGACATATGATAATTTTTTAATTTTATTTGTGAAGTTAAAATATTTAAATGTCAGTATATCAAAAATAATCCAATAAATAAACCTGTATCTATACATATGTGTTTTGATAAAGTATTTAAAATTTTCCATGTGTTAAAAAGGAACAATTTTAACATTTAATTTTTTCAATGTGTTTGATAACAAATATTAAATTTTATTTAATAGAAATTTTTTAACAAAAAAAAAAAATTGAATAAAATAAGAAGGTAGAGAGATACTTATCACTCAATGGAGAAAATATTAAGTAAATTTTATTTTTAAAGAAATTATATTTGAACTAGATTATCTTTTTTTTTGGTTACAAAATATGAGATGTTTAAATTATTACCTTTAATTTTTATCTAGAACTATCCAAAATAATATAAAATATTATGTTAATAAAATTAAATTTATAAAATGAATAATTTTTCAAAATTCAAGATTTAGAGTTATCAAATAATATAATTATATTCAGTACTTAATTTTAAGTAATATACCAAATAATTTTTATAATATAAATTCAATGCTTATAAATTCAATACTAAAAATTCAGTACTTAATTTTTCAACATTTAATTTTTTAGTTTATCAAACAATATCTAAGTGTAGATTGAATTTGATATATTAATAATTGATATCAAAAAATCAAAATTAAAATAATATTTAAATATAAAATAGGAATATATATTTTATTTTTATTATAACATAAATATTTTTATTTCACATATATTTTTTAAAAAATTATCTATTTATCAGATAACTTAAAATAAATGATTCACTCATCACATATTTTTTTTTATTTTAAAATAAAATTTATTTTTTCACATACGGATATTCTAAAATTTAATTCTATCACAGTATCAAAGCGATTAGAAATAAAAAGGAGGGAAAATATAAAAAGAAAGGATAAACAAAAAATTTATTTTTTGTTTTTCTTTTTATTCTAAAAAGTTTTTCTTTGGCTATAATTTTCTTTTTTTTTTTTTCCTTTTTTTTATCAAAAAATGTTTATTTCAATTTCCTCTTTTAACTAACAACTTTTTTTTTAACAAAAAGTTATTTTCTTGCAAAATTAATTTATCTTTTTTCTTTCTTTCTATATCCTACAAAAACAAAAAATATATATATTTTATTTAATTTCTTTCTCTTTTACTTACAAAACAGTAACCTTTCTTTTACAATTAAGAATGTTGCTAATGATTGTTTTAAGTGTACTTATTAAAGTTAATTAAGTTATTATTTATAATAATAATTTTATATTAAAAAAATAATAATTGATAATTAATTTAATAATTTTTAATATATAAAAAATTATAACTTACTTAACACTATAATTTAAAAAAATATCGTAAAAATATTGGTTAACAAAAGGTTTTTTTTTTTTAAATACTGTTGTTTTGAAATTAAGTATCAAAATTCGGTTTTTTTTTTTAACCAGTTGAAAAATCGCCATGGGCCATGGCGATTTCTCAACTGGTAAAATTTATTTTTTTAAAAATATCAGTTGAAAAATCGCCATGGCCTATGGCTATTTATCAACTAGTATTTTAAAAAAATTTGCATATTTTAAGTTAGAAAATCGTCACCCCTGATAGCGATTTTCCAACTTTTTTTTTTAATTATTAAATAATAATAATATTTAAATAAATATTATATAATTTATAATTTTAAAATTTTAATAAAATTTAAAAAATATTAATTTACAAAAAATTTAAAAATTATATTCGTAATGTCAATCGGATTCTTTAAACTTTTATTCGTAATAAATGAATTTTCGGGAGAAAGGCAAACCAAAGCATTGTGGATTATGCGGGAATAAAAGTCATAACTAGACCTATCCACGTGCCGGATACCCGCCCGACCCGATAAGCCTGGATGTGTCCCGATGTATCATATTGATAAAGATATTATCGAAGGTTATGACTAGAGTTGTCTAGGTCGGACCGAGGCCCGAAATTTTTTTTATTTCCGTTGCCCAAGCCCGAAAATAAAAAATTATATAATTTATAATTTAAAAAAATTTAAAATTTAAATAAAAAATTTAAAAAATAACAATTTAAAAAAATTTAAAAATTATATGCATTTTATATAAATATTAAAAATACATTTTTATTTTTATATATATTCTATAATTAAAGTTAAACAACAAATATTTTTTATTTAATAAATAGTAATTCGGGTTAGGCCGGACCGGTCCGAATTACAAAAACATTTGTCCCTAATTATAAATAATATATATTATAATTAAATTTAAATAAAAATTAATTTTTATTTAATAAATAATAATTCGGACTAGGTCGACCGACCCAAATTACAAAAACACTAGTCCAAGCCCGGCCCAATACGATCCTGGCTTACCAAGTTGGGCGGGCTATCGACCCATGGATAGGTCTAGCTATGACCTTCATTTCTGCATAATCCACAACGTTTTGGTTGGCCTTTCTGCCAAAAATCCATTTATTACGAATATAAGTTGAAAGAATCTGATTGATTTGTTATTTAAATTTTATTAAATTTTTATTTTTTAAAATTATAAATTATATAATTTTTAATTTAAATTTTATTATTTAATAATAAATAATATAAAAAATTGGAAAATGGCGATTTTTCAATCTAAAATTGTCAAAATTTTTTATTATGATCTAGAGAAATCGGTATGGGCCATGACGATTTCCCTTTGATCAATTTAAAAATAAAATTCAAAATCTGTTCAAAAATCATCATACCTCATAACAATTTTTCAATAGATTAAAAAATGAATTTTGATAATTAAAATAAAAGCATCGATATTTTGAGAATAAAAAAAAACTATATTGAGATAAAAAAAAACCTTAACAAAATCTTACCACTAATTATTTTTTCCCATGAAAAACAAATGTTTTAAATCATTTTTTATATATATATCATAAGAGAAAGTTTCTTTCATTTAAAACTAACAATTTATCCTTTTCTTCCATTCACATTATTTGAGTTTTTTTCTTTTTTGTGCGTTCTTATCGAGTGACAGCCCGCAATTACACATACTTTCTCTCTCTAAAAAGAGAAGACTTTCTTTAAAAGGAGAGCCCATTTTAGAGAGGGAAAGTGATATGCAAAATTGCAAAATGCTCTCCAAGGCTTCATCTGCTATGGACTCCTTTCCTTGTTCCAAGGTTTGCTTCTTTCCTTTTCATTTCTTTTATGTATTTTTTCTCTTTGTTTTTTTTCAAGTTTGTTTTTTCTTCTGTTGAATTTGTATCTCTTTTTTGGAAAAGAAATGAAAATATAATGATAAAGATCTGTTTTTTTTCTTGTACCCATTTGACGAAAATGACAGTTTTTGTTGTGGCTAATTGAGGAAATGGGTGTTTTTTTGTTGTTTTGTTTTCCCTTTTCTTTTACTCCCTCTTCCCCTTAGTCTAGTTTTGCTTAATGGGAAGTCTGCGTTTTGGCTTTTGTGATATATGATTTGCTTTATATGCCATATTCTTAACTATCTTTTCTTACTTTTATTTTTATCTTCCAAAATTGTGTCATATGATTTTCTATAGTTTTGCCTTATAAGAACCTACGTTACCCAGATTCGGGTGAGTATCGGATACGTGTACGTCCTTTATAGGTATATTTAATTTTTTTTAATGTTTTTTCATATATTTAGAGTATCATATCCCATACTCATGTTTGAATATTTGTTAGACACAAGTACTTTAGGATAAGTAAAGAGTCCGGGTAACATAGATAAGAACAATTGAAACTTGTGCTGAGAAAGAAATTTTTTTGTCACCACATGTTGATATGAATCTTGTATGCAAATGGGGTGATTTTTAGTATAGGATATTTGGTTGGTTTTAAAGAGTTTTCCTTTTCTGAATTTCATGATATGAATCATTTTCTACAAGTAATAAAAATAAAGCCATTACTTTGATATGAACTTGTAGCTTAGTCTCTAATCTCTGTAATTTGTTTGTATTGTGTGTGGATATCTAGGCTGTGAAATTTCATGCAGAGTATTGCTATATAGTCATGAAACAAATATTGGGGGTTTATAATCTCACTTATAAACCAAATTGTTTTATGTGACTTTGTATTATTATCTTCCATAGAGCTTCTCTAAAATCTGTTGATTGTTATTGCAGGAACTTTTTCTTGAATATATGTTGGTTTATGGTATTTAAGTTTGAAAGCCTCATTTCCAATGTTTTAGGATAGGAATGGGCTGTGTGTGTGGCCAGGCATGAGGCAACTTTGCATTAGAAAGGGTCTCGTGTATGGCTTTATGCGCTTATTATCAATACCCTTCAAAACCTTGCGTGGAGCAAGTCGGTCTCTTCGGGTTGCAGAGTTTTGCAGTGTTTACAACATAACTTCCTCATTACAAATTGAACTGGTTAGCACACTGCTTTCTATCTCTCTCTGGTTTGAATGCATGGTTTTATTCATTTTCACTTTTTTTCTTCTGCTTGACTGTTTATTAGCCTTATTTTTGTTAACTCATGATTTTTCATTTGATATCATTTTAACCCTGTTGGTGTCAAATGTATAGTCTAGTTGTAACCATTGCCCCTTGTTTTGCCCGGAATTCACTGAAATAAGGGATTCAAGGTCTTCTTTAGCATTCCCCACCCACTTTTTCATTCGCTTATTACATAGTTGTAACGCAAACTGCAAAGAAACAGACTGATGTAAACAGCCTAGAATTTTGTCCAGAGAATTTGTTGGTTAGTGGGGGCCAAACCACCCTCACCTGTCAACTTTTAACTAGCTGATGTTGCGCCAGATATTTTCTGCGCCCTTTTTCTTGTTTCCGGAGGACAAGAATCATGACATTGAATTTGCACAGGGCAGTTACAGAAAGTCGGTGTCGTAAATGTGGAAGTATCATGCTTTTATCTTCTACCACCTGAGTGGTGTTAATGGGTCCTTGCTAAAGTAGCCTGATACCTTTAACAACTGAGAGCTATAATTTCTTAATAGAGCTGCAAGGAATTATATTTGCCTTATTTGAGGAACTAAGACCTTGAAAAATGACTTACCCCTGATTTGGAGCTGAAAGAATGATATTGAATCACATGTTCACTTTCCTAGATTGAATTATAGTTGCCTTATTTGAGGAACTAAGATCCTGAAAAATGACTTACCCTTGGTTTTGAGCTGAAAGAATGATATTGAATCACATGTTCACTTTCCTAGATTCTGCCGTTGCAATAACTTTGTTAAAGCTTATAACTTGAAAAAAGAGTTACTCAACTTGTTGTTGTTGAAGGTTATAATAACTGAATTTCATGTAAATTGCCCATATATTAGATATGAACCTTTTGCTGACTTTTTTTTTTTTCTTTTCAAGGTACCATGTCTCAGAGACAATTATGCATATCTTTTACATGATGTGGACACAGGCACAGTTGGAGTTGTTGATCCTTCAGAAGCTGTGCCAATTATTGTTGCTTTGAGTCGGAAAAACCGGAATTTGACTTATATATTGAATACCAATCACCATGATGATCACACTGGTGGGAATGCAGAGTTAAAAGCAAGGTACGGTGCAAAGGTATGAAAATGTCATCTCCTGGTAACTTGTCTGTCACATTTCCAGCTTGTATCAGACAGTTAATTTCCTCTCAAATCATCAACTCATAAATAGATTAACTATCTGTAGTCTAATAGTGTCTTTGCATCTTGCTCATAATGATCGGTATTAATTGTACATTGGGTCTTATTTGTCCATGATCGTTAGTTTGCAATGCATGTGTGGAAGTGGAGCTGAGGAATGCTTGCTTTTCTTTGTCCCTTGTTAAATAAAGCTTGTAATTATTTAAGGAATGGATTTTTCTGGACAATGAAATATATAAGGTTTTGAACTGTTTCAAGAAGGCATTTGAATCACAGATTTTTTTAGACAATGACATATATAATAATGATGATAGTTGTTCTCTTTCATGTAGGTGATTGGTTCAGGAATAGACAAGGATAGGATTCCTGGAATTGATATTGTTCTAAATGATGGGGACAAGTGGATGTTTGCAGGTCATGAGGTGCATGTCATCGAAACTCCTGGTCATACCCGAGGTTAGATTCATTAATCAATTCATCGGAATCCTGTGAATTAGATACTTTCTATTATTCAAAATTCAATGAAAGAGTACTTGAATGTAGAAAAATCATGATTGTGGTTCCACATTTTGTGGTAGCTTGTACCTTCTCATTCCTCTTTCTATATTATTATTATTAAATTGAACTTTGTTGCATGCAGGCCATATTAGCTTTTATTTTCCGGGTTCTGGAGCAATATTTACTGGAGACACTTTGTCCAGCTTATCATGTGGCAAGCTTTTTGAAGGAACCCCGGAGCAGGTAATTTTGACTTCTATATTTTATGATATATTAGTTGACAGTGGACATCCTAAGGGCAACCATTTCACCACTTAATCTAAATAAGAAGCTCAACTAGTTACTGCAAGACTTAAATACCAATAGATGGTAAATAGATTACTGTCCGGAGAAGAGCGAATGCCATTATCAAAGTGATGCAAATTATGGTTGGGGACAATAGGATATAAAGTTTGAAATTGACTTGTATTAATTTACTAGTGAATGAATGTTTCAAGTTTGGAAGTTAAACTTTTAAAAAATGCCCATCATTTGTTCTTATTACTTTTGCTTTGAATTTCTTAGTCATCATTTTGGGAGAAAAACTTGAAGTATTAATGGTAGAGTAATTTTTCTGTGAAGTGGTAGTTCACTTCAATCATCTCTATTTGCAGTTTTCCTTATAATTTCCACTGGAAGTGTGGTGCATGGGAATATTAACTGAAATTATAGGTGTGGTTTGTTTGTTAAAGGTAACTTGGTCCTTGGGGTTGGGGGCTATGTTGCTCCGACCCTTCATTTTTTTTTGAAGTGCTCATGTTTGATGCATATCCGGACATTGGTATGGGATATGACCCTCCAAATACATGGAAAAACTTCAAAAAATTGAACATACCCGTGTCGGACACATATCTGTATCCGACATTCACACTCGAGTTCGAGTAATATATGTTGGGGGGTCTTCTTTTCTGTTACTTTTATGTTTGCATGTGTTGTTTTATTATTTCGAACATTAGTTTCCTTTTACTATACTAACGGAAGGTTTGTGATGTTAAATTAATGCCAAACAAATGTATAGTTCTGGTAATTTATATCATGATCTTTTATAACATGGCAAATCTTCTTCATTGTTCTTGCTACTATCTTAACGGCCGAATTCCATCTGGCAGATGCTTTCTTCCCTTCAGAGGATCATGTCTCTGCCTGATGATACAAATATATATTGTGGTCATGAATATACTTTGGTTAGTCTATTTTCTCTTGGGCCCAACCACTTAATTTTCCCAGGCTCAGAATTCTGAAAGGCACTAATCATTTATTTACCCATTTTGGCAGAGTAATTCAAATTTTGCATTGTCTATAGAACCCAAGAACGAGGCGCTTCAGGCTTATGCAGCCCATGTATCTCACCTTCGCAACAAGGGATTGCCTACGGTAATTTCTGGGACTTTCTTCTTTCTTAATTAATTTGTAGGACCTTCGCTATGTTACTCGGATTCGGGTGTGAGTGTTAGATACGGGTATGTGTCTGACACAGGTATATTCAATTTTTCTAAGTTTTTTTATGTCCGAATATACGTCGGACACGAGTACTTCAAGAAAAATGAAAAGTCGGAGCAACATAGTCAAAATTATGCTGGTGAATGTTAATTTTGTGTTTTTTTTTTTTTTTTGACAATTCATCGAAGGAATAGATCATGAAATTTGTAAAAAAATGACCATGATTTGTTTGACTGAGCTAAGGGACGTTTGTTCGTTCGTTTGCTGTATTGTGTTTTTTAATGCATAAATGTAATGGCTTCTCGCTCTCTATACATTTGCATGCATGTGTTAATGACTCTATCTCACCGCAGTCGATCTAGTGACCTGTTTGATTGATAATACTTCTTCAGTGAATTGGTTTTTCTTGTTGTCTTTGATGTGAGACACTGAGACTATCTGTTGGTTTAGCTCTAACCTAGTTATATCAGGTGGTTTAGATAGAGTCTACATTTGCTGATTTTGGTATGAGCTATTTCGCTCCTAGTTGAAAAAACCGGACCGGATCAGTTCAACAGAGAACCGGTGGCTAAAAATTGGGAATCTAGTGAGCCGATAGAAAACCGGTTCAATTGGTAAAAAATGGTTTATGTTAAATTTTTTTGTAAGTGATGAGATTTGAATCTTTAAACTCTTAGTCATATATTAAAGATTATACCATTAAGCCAAATACATAAGTGATAAGTTGACGATGATAAATGTGGTGGTTTCAGATTCCAACTACATTAAAGATGGAGAAGGCATGCAATCCATTTCTTCGCACATCTAGTACAGAAATCAGGCAGGCATTAGATATTCCAGTCACGGCGAATGAGGCAGAAGCCTTGGCTGTCATCCGCCGCGCAAAGGATCATTTCTAGGATTAATTATACCCCATTCCTGTTTGTGTATAACTGATGTTAGCTCTTCCATTTGTGAAATAAGCACCACCACTGTTTACTATGCCCATATAATTTTTTTTTGTGCCATTTTCAAAGTTCTTTTGAAATTTTAATCTCTTAAGCTAATCTCAACATATTATTTGTTTAATCATCACAACTATACCTGTTCAAGACCTATCCCAGGATCGGGTTACTCGAAGGTTCTTAAATATATGGAAGGGTTTTGATAGAAATATTGAGCGCAAAAAAGGGCTTTCATTTAAAAAATAGGTTGAGTTTGGGGATATTTTTTGTCCAAGCTTAATTTAGTTCGTTTTACTATTATTAATATAAATTTTAATAAGGATCGATTTTTTTTTTAAGAGAGATTGATTTTTTTTTAAGAGGGATTATTTTTTTTTTTTTTTTAAGAATGATCGATCATTTTTTTAAAAGAATCGATCTTTCAATGTATAAATATGAATGGTTTTGGACGGATCTAAGTAGTATTTTACGTGATCAAGTCAAGCTAGGTTCATATTTTGAGCTAGACTTAGACAATCATAATATCGTTGGGAATAACGCTTGTCCCACAACATGCACTCCGAAAGAAAAAAGAGAAAAAGAGAACATAATATTTTTAACGTGGTTCAACCCCCAAAAGGATAAATATATTTCACTACAGAAGAATTTCAACTTGTAGTTTTTACATGGATAAAGCTACAAACCTTCTTACAAAATACTATAACTCACCATCCATAAAGCCTCAATACAATTAGGATAAATATACTTCACTAAAGAAGAATTTCAACTTGTAGCTTTTACACGGATAAAGCTACAAACATTCTTACAAAATACTATGACTCACCATCCATAAAGCCTCAATACAATTTCTACTCTTCTACTTAAGTGTGTAGAGTCTCTCTCATAATGGGTGATGATGGTTTTTCTCCAAAGGTCAAGGTTTTTATTTATAACTGAGCACTCTTCTTGACTCATCAATACTACTCAATCCATAAAGCCTCAATACAACTTCTACTCTTCTACTTAAGTGTGTAGAGTCTCTCTCATAATGGGCTTTTACACGGATAAAGCTACAAACCTTCTTACAAAATACTATGACTCACCATCCATAAAGCCTCAATACAATTTCTACTCTTCTACTTAAGTGTGTAGAGTCTCTCTCATAATGGGTGATGATGGTTTTTCTCCAAAGGTCAAGGTTTTTATTTATAACTGAACACTCTTCTTGACTCATCAATACTACTCAATCCATAAAGCCTCAATACAATTTCTACTCTTCTACTTAAGTGTGTAGAGTCTCTCTCATAATGGGTGATGATGGTTTTTCCCCAAAGGTCAAAGTTTTTATTTATAGCTGAACACTCTTCTTGGCTTATCAATTAGAATTCTCCTTTGCTTAACCAATTAGTTACTTGATCTGGGATGAGCATTCCTACTCAAGTAAGATTTAGACTCCTACTTAAACTCAATGTTGGACTTGGACTCAACTCAACAAATCATCTCTTGAGTCAAAATCTTCCTAGTCAATGTTGTACTTTGATTCAAACTCAACAAATACTTGTTAATATGGGGTCTAGACCCGAGTACAAGTCTAATCACAATTTTTTTTTGGTAATAATACATTTGACACAGTAAATTTATGCTTGTAAAAGTCAACTAGCATAAAACAGTTTAAATCGATGCATATATTAATTTTGTTACTAATAAAGTCTTGAATAATTTAAATTTATCATAGTCAAGAAGACAATGTAAGCATAATTTCATAAACCATATATGATAATTAGAACACCGTAATCATTTAAATATTAACATACTTGTTTGGACAGTCATTGTTAAAAGTGGAAGCAAGTTACTGATTTTGGACAGGTAAGTTATCAAGGTCGAGAAGACAATGTAAGCATAAGTTTATAAGAATTTTGCTAACGAATATTTTAAAAGGTATTCTTTAAAGTTATTATATATAGCATCCAATGTATTAAAAATAATAAATAAAATTGTCAGTTATTGCATTTAATATATTACTATAAATAATATATTAATTAATTTTAAAAAATGCACTAAGTACACTCGTTAGCAAAATTTATTCCATAAATCATATGTGATAATTAGAACACCGTAATCATATAAATAATTAACAAAATTGTTTGGACTTTCATTGTTGAAAGCAGAAGCAAGTTACTGATTCTAGACAAAAAAAATTTATCAAGGTTGAGAAGACAATCCTTATATAATATAATGGTAATGGCACTACAAAATGTTTCTTGCAGCATCTTTGTAAGGAAGTTGGAAAAGGACTTTGGTTTACCAATCTGTGAAATTTTAGACTGTGATCCTCGGGGCTTGAAGATTATATCTTTCCATGAACATGGTGTTAAGGAGCTGTTAATGTCTCCTGATTTGGTTGATGTTGAGCTCGATATCAAATGGCTGGGGTTTTTGCTTAGTGAATAAATGAGATATATGAAGATTACGGCCGTAAATGAATGGAGTTTGAATGAACAGATCTCTGTTTATGTTCGTTCGTTTATTTTTGAATATGTTCGTGTTTGGTTTGTGTTCGTTAAGAATTTCAAAATTGTGTTCAAACTCAATTCGTTTAAAATTAGATGTTTTCGAGTTCATTCGTTTAAATTAAATGAACTTATTTGCAAACATTGAACGAACATGTTTATGAACATATAATCGAACATATTCGCGAACAATTAAAAATTTATTCATGAACAATAAACAAACAAATAAACATGTTTCTTAGTTTCAGATATAAAATAATAAAACATAAATATTATTAATTATATTATAATAGAACAATAAATAAGTTTTAAACGATTTCTTAAACAAGCTTTTAACAATTCATAAACGAGCTTGTTCATGAACATAAATGAATTGAACATACTATGTTCGAGTTCGGTTTGTTTATAAACGAACCTCAAAATTTTGTTCACAATCGTTTATTTGATAAACGAATATAAACGAACAAAAATTAAACTGTTCATCGAACGCACTGTTTATTTACGGTCCTAATGAAGATGTTTTTGCTGAGAGTTTATTGGAAGATGAAATTGTCTAAGAATGTTGAAAGGGGCTGAGGTGAACTCGATGCTGGTGCCTGAATTCTTTACTCTAATTACGTGTAGGATTCCTTTGGAAAATTATATGAAAGACAAATTGAGAAGTGGATGCGAGCAATGGGTCTAACTATAAGTACTATATAGAGTTGGTTTTAATATTTACTTTATATCGAGAAAAACAAAACAAAAAACAAATAGTAAAAATATTAATCAAACAAAACCTAAATAATTTCGGTATACAGCTACCACTGTTTGCTGATTATCTATCTAGGTAGTTCTATATATGAAAGTCATAAATCCTACTTGCACAAGTCTTTGCGTGACTAAACCTACTTAGGTAATATATTCTTATATAAGAAGCTTTAATGGCCGACCTCTCATAACACATCAAGTAAAGAAAACACTACTATGTCATGTGTTGAGAAAACCTAGTGAAATTGAGAAACATTGCTGCAAATACTACTAGCATATTATTTGACCATAAGGTGCATCACATTCCAATCCTTGTTCGTATGGACTAACATTAGAGGCTGGACACTTGAACATCTAAATATTCATTACAACCTAGCTTGATGGTCTTGGTGGATTAGTGTTTTGTGCAAGAACGAAACCTTATGAGTATGATTTATGCTGTTGCTGATTTCACTATGTTGTTTTCTATGAAATCAATAAGTTATCTTTTGTTTTGGGAGCTGAAAACTTTTAAACTTCGTTACATGAATATGTTAATTGCATGATGATAACATGAGAAAAATAATTAGAATATGACATGATACAAAAACAACATGAACACGATATAAATATATGAACGTGTCAAAATCTACATAAAACGAATTATTAACGTGTCAAAATTTATATAAATATATAATACCCTGAATACGATTATAACAGGAAAAACAACACGAACATGACTGCGCGCGACATAAATTTGGAAGTTATTTGAATAGTGTCAATTAGACTTTGCAATTTCGGACATAACATGATTATACGACACGAACACAACATGAAAAAAATAATTAAAATACGACATAAAAAATAACATGAACACGACAAAAATTAGACCTGTCCAAGGGTCGAGCTACCCGTCCAAGCCCGAAAGCCCGCCCATATTTAGAAGGGTTTGGACAAAAATATTAGGCCCGAAAAATGAGTTTGGGCAAAAAAAATGAGGCCCGTTTAAAAAATGGGCCGAGCCTTGACTCCAACATTCAAGGCCCGAGTCCGGTCCGACCCGTTTTTCAATTATATAATATATTATTTTTATATATGTTATGTAATTTGTATCATATAAAGATTAATTATATATAATATTATAGTGTAAACATTCAAAAATATATTAAGTTGTCCATGTTTAAGAACTTAATAAAAGAAAAAAATATAAAATTACTAAAGATTAAATTAAAAAAATTAAAAAAAATTAGAAAAAAATATGGGGGGCCTAAACGGGTTTGGACTATCCATTTACAAATATAGACGGACTTAGGTAGAACTTGAAGCCCATATTTCAGGTCGGGCCGGGCTTAGGCAAGCAAATATGGTGTTGATACAATATATAGGCCCGACCCGGCCCATGGACACCTCTAACAAAAATACATGAACGTGTTAAAATCTACATAAAACGAATTATTAACGTGTAAAAATTTATATAAATTTATAATACTTTAAACATACGATAAAATAACACGAACATACAATTTTTTTAAAAATTAAATCATTATGACAAATTATGCAAAAAATGGGATGAATTGGAACACGATATGAACACACACAATTTTTTCTAAATTGAATCACTATGATAAACTATGCAAAATATTTATATGAATTGAAACATGATACGAACACATGGAAAAAATAATTAAAATACGACACAACACGAAAATAATATGAACACAATATAAATACACGAACGCGTCAAAATCCGCATAAAATAAATTATTAATATGTAAAAGTTTATATAAATTCATAATACTTTGAACATACAAAAAAATAACACGAGTACGACACAAAAAATAATATGAACACGAATAGATATCCGAATGTGTCCAAATTTATATAAAACGAATTATTAACGTGTAAAAATTATATAAATTTATAATATTTTGAACACAAAAAAACACGAACACAATTTTTTCTTCATCTTTTTTTTTCTTTTTTTTTTCTTTTCTTTCTTTTATTTTCTTTCTTTCTCCTTCATTTTCTTTATTTCCTTCTTAATCATTTTTTTTTTTGAAAATATCTAAACTAACTCGCCTAATCCTCTTAATACTCAGGCTTAATTGTCAACTAAATAAAGATTCAAAATTCTCAATTCTCCACTCTCATGCATTTTAAATAGTTTTTATAATAACTAATAGATAACATTCACACCGAATTAATATCTATAACTCTAATATATTAAAACTATCCCAGAAAGCTTATAAGAGTTTATTATACCTTAAAAAAACACGTCATTTTAGGAGCAGCTTTGTCCTTTGGTTTGGGGAGAGTGAGAAATTTTATTATTAAGAGAGTAAAAAAGAATGGGAAAAATAAAAAAGGAGAGAAATGGGGAACATGAGAAAAAAGAGAAACAAAATAAAATGACATTAGAACATGGAAAACTTGCTAGTAAAGAACATATAAATAAAAAATCTTCGCTCAAGTTCTTATTCCATGGACTTGATTCCATAAAAGTTACCTTAAAATTTTGACATGGCAATCACACCCACAAAATTCAAAGTGATCAAATTTATTAATAAATAAAAAAAATAAGATTTATCTAATTAAAATATTTAAAACAAAATGTATGTATTTAAAACAAAATGTATGTATTTATTATGAATTAAGATTTTGTGATTGTGATTAAGCCACATCAAAGTTCAGTGATAACTCACATGAGATCGGTTTTATGAGATTAAAACTTACCTAAACAATGAATAAAAATATTCATGGATCGGATTGAGCTAGATTATGCTTAGTTAGCACTTCTAAGTGTATAGTCCATTTGCTTAGATTGGATAATATTAAATTAAATTAAATTATTTTATTTTATATTAATATTTAATATATATAAATATATTTTGAAATTAAAATAAAATAAAAGTTAATTATATCTTGAAGCAAAGCAAAAAAAGTCAATTCCTAATTATAGGGATTGATCTCCAAAAGTAAAAGTTAAAGTAAAAAAATATCGATTTATTTAATGCAAATTTTTCAAAAAAACAACTAAATAAAAATATATTTTACACAAAATTATTCAAAAAAAAAATATTAATTTCCAAAAAAAAAAAAATTTCAAAAATTATTTTCGCCAAAACAAACCAACCTTAATTTTTCTCATCTAAGAAAATGATTATATAAATTTATTTATTTTCCTCCAAACAGAAAAGGCAAAATAAAAAATTTAATGCAACGTTTCCCCGCCAAACACCTCCTTATTCACAAGGTCCGTAACAATAATCCTCCCTCCGCAGAATAATCGAAAACATTGACGATCCGATTCTCGCAGGAAAAAGAAAAAGAAAAAGCAAACAAAAAACAGAAAAAAGCCCAAAAGAGAGAGAAAATGGTGGTGACGACGGCGAATGACGTGGCATATGGGGATGGGAGAGAGGCGAGGACGTGCGTGGTGCTCGGAGGCCGAGGATTCTTAGGGAGATCGCTCGTCACCAGGCTGCTGCGACTCGGAGTCTGGATCGTCCGTGTCGCCGATTCATCTTCTCACTCGCTGCAGCTCGATCCTTCCTCCGCTTCCGACTCTCTCCTCTCCTCTCCGATGCTCTTTGCTCTGGTCAAGCCTCCTTTTGCCACGTCGACGTTCGCGATACATCTCAAATCATCGAAGGTAAAAAGAAATCGTTCATATGTTAGTATCGATATAAATACAAATATACGATCAATATACGTTTGTATACCTCCTTACATATCAGCATTTCGGATATATGCATTTTGGTTACTGGAGAAATGCCAAAAAAGAAGGCTTGATCAATTATCTATTTATTTATATTTTCAAATTTAGGATGATTTTAAGTTCGTTTAGCGGAGAATCGAGTTTGCCCCGAGCATTTTTGTTTGAATTTTGCAAGAGTTTTTCTTAAGGTTTCGTTGATTGTTGCCTGTTGCTTTCTAAAGTAATTGCAATAAAGTAAAAGAAGATTCATAGTTGATTAAAAATGAACAAATGACTAAAAAGTAATGACAATTATTATTATAACATAATTAGTCTATATAGAAGTAACATAAATTTTGTTATCTAAAAGAAATATTTTTGTTTTAATTTTCAAAAATGTTGTTTGCTTTTGAATTCCAATAATTTTTGGTTTTTTCCTTGGAAATGAAAAGCAAGTAGCAAAATTGATAACAAATGCTCCGCTTGGTTGGTGTTTTTGTTTTTTTTATGTTATTTGTCTCTTGTTTTGGGTTAATTTTTTATCTTTAAAATTTTATTGAAAAAAGCAAATAGTTACAAATTTTCCTTTAGTAATTGAAATGGAGACCTTTTGTTTTTGCTTTCTTTCTTTAGAAATTAAAAATAAAATAGAAAATGTTAGAAATGGTTTTTTTCCCTCAGAGATTAATATTACTGGATGAGTTTAGTTTTAGCTGGAAAGAAAATAAAATTAAGGTCTATGATACCGATATTTGGTTCCTGAGAAAAACCGTGATAAAATGTGAGAATTGAAAAGGTGAAAATGCTAGAGTTTAATCAATCTTTTGGTTTATTTTTTCCCTTCACAACGTAACCAAGCAACTGATGAATTATGGAATGTATCGGTTTATGTTTGGTGGCAAGAAAATTAGATAACCGAAAGTCGTATCTGAATTCTTTGTTAAGAAACTGAACTGTATACTGAGATGGGGATGAAATAAATTGAATTCATATATGTTACGTTTTTAGTCTCATTTGTCTGTTTTAAAATTTCCTTGCAACATTAAAAATGTTTGAGAAATTGACTCTGCGTTCACAATTCACCCTCTTGCAGTAACTAAAGGTGCAGATGTTGTATTTTACATGGAACCGACTGATTTAGACACACATGATTTCTGTAGTTGCTACATGATCATAGTTCAAGGTAATGGGTCTTTTTTTTTTTCCCTCTTTTGATGTTGAAGATGTATAATTATATACTATATTTTTAAAATGCTACCCTTGGGTTGATAATATATTCAGGTGCAAAAATTGTCATTAATGCATGCCGAGAATGTAAAGTTAGAC
This sequence comes from Fremontodendron californicum, assembly GCA_030761205.1. Lineage (NCBI taxonomy): Eukaryota > Viridiplantae > Streptophyta > Magnoliopsida > Malvales > Malvaceae > Fremontodendron > Fremontodendron californicum. Next base: position 14,507,800 of record JAULJL010000023.1, read on the forward strand.
GACTCGTATACAACAGTTCTGCAGATGTTGTTTTTGATGGTTCACAGGATATATTTATTGGTGATGAATCCTTCTCTTGCCCGGGGAAAGTATGTTTCTTATTGCTTCAATCTGATGAAACATTTTGGATTTTGAGTTACCATTTTTTATTTTCTAATTATCCTTTCTTTTGTTGATGCACCAATACAGTTTCCGGATATGCTGATTGACCTTAAGTTTCAAGCGGAAGGACTAATCAGGTTAGCTAACAATATTGATGGTCTTCTAACATGTGTACTTCGCCCTAGCAATGTCTTTGGACTTGGTGACACATGGTTTGTGCCTTTGCTATTGAATCTAGCCAAATCTGGTTTGGCAAAGGTTTGTGAACTGTCTCAACATCGCTTTATTGTGTAGAGCTGTAGCTTTACTAGTATCTTATTTCTTTGGAAACTTCCTGATGTTATCAATCATATCATAATGGATGGGTATTTCTACATTGATAATCAGAATAGATGCTGAATAAATACAGCAATGTACCTTTAAGAACCTCTTCACTTTTAGCCCCAATTTCCCATGTTTGGATTTATCTCATGTAAGATCCTTAGTTGTTATGCATACTAGATTATTTGATGCTTTTTGGAAATGTGCAGATGGTTTTCTGTTTGTAAAATTCTATTATTTGTCTTGTTATTTTGGAAAAATAATCGCCTATTTTATGTTATCATGGAACATGGTATATATCTGTTTAATCCTTTTTATAGTAACAGGGTTTCTCATTTCAGTTTATTACAGGAAGTGGTGAAAATATGTCTGACTTTACCTATGCGGAGAATGTTGCTCATGCTCATATCTGTGCTGCAGAAACTCTAGATTCCCGGATAGTCTCTGTGGCTGGAAAGGTACTCCTTAAGAGTGTTGTTAGATATGTAAAGCTCTCTCGTATTTAATTTATATTGAATCTATGTATAAGGGAGGTGTTCTCAATATGTAGGCCTTTTTCATCACGAATCTCGAGCCTGTGATGTTCTGGGAATTTGTGTCTCTCATACTTGAAGGTTTAGGGTATCAAAGGTAAATTGTGCTGTTTTTCATATGTGTGGAAGTCTGCTATATCATACTGATTCACAGTAGGCTACTATGCTGTAGATTTATCAAACTAACATGGTTGTGACATGTAATAAGATTTACTTGCCTTACTAAGACTGTTGTTAAGATAGTGTAAATTTCAAGCATTGCCACAGCATAGCCACCTAAATCCCCTGCACTTCAACTAACCAAAAGAGGTAATGATGGGCCAGAGAAGGGAACAAAGAAACTGCAATTATGTTGTGAACCCTTATTCTTAATTTGGATGCTTTGTTTTGGTCTTTGAATTTTGAAATTAGCTGTTTATTGCCAATTCATCAGCAAAAAATGCTGCTGGATTTTGCCATACCATTAGCAACAAGGATCTTAACATAGGAATGGATTTTCTTGCTTGTTTGGCAGTGGATTCCTACTGTTATGGTACATATCTGTTGTTATATGTTTTACCATCCTGTTGGCTTCCTTCTCTGAATTCTCATTTTCTTTTAGTTGACAATTTATGTGATTTTGTCTTTCTGCTAGATTGGCTGCTTAAGCAATCACAATTTTTTATTTTTATTTTGCCTGACTTTTAATATTTTTCTCCTAACTGTAGTTGTCAATTACATTGCAGGCCATTCATAAAAGTTCCTGCTTGGATGGTTTCCTATATTCTCTCACTTCATCAATGCATACATGACAAATCATGCTTCAGAATGTATAAATATTCCATGTCGCCTCGCTACATTGTTCAATTAGCTTCACGTACCACAACTTTTGACTGCTCTGAGCTCATAAGCAGCTTGTATACTCACCTGTTGTCTACCTAGGAGTAAGTTTCCGCTGTCTTTCTTTGTATGTAAGTGCATTCCTTTCTACTATATAATATTCCCATTATCTGTTCTTCTTTACCTGTTGTCTACCTAGAAGTAAGTTTCCGCTGTCTTTCTTTGTATGTAAATCAGTAAATGCATTCCCTTCTACTATATAATATTCCCATTATCTGTTCTTTTGGCACTCCTATATATATAGAATATTTTCTAGATCTTCTGTTAGCCTATAGTTTTTCATGATTTATGTTAGGACTTTTTAGAAACTAGAATACTTCTTATCCTATGACTAGCCAAAGATTGTGCTTATTGCATTCAATTTCTTTTCTGCTTTTGAATATATGTTTTTTCATCTCTTGGTATTTGATTGCCACAATATTAATCTTCGTATAGTAGAAGCACTACTCCTTGTCTCCACTTCTAAAGCGTCGACTGGATTATAACTCATCAGTTGATTTATACAGTTAATTAAACATTCCTGAGTTCAATTTGTTTGTTTCCTGGCAAGCTGTAATGTAGATAGGTAAAAATGCTAATGCTGTCTTGTTCCAGTTCCTAAGTATACCCAATGTGAGGGACAGATGGACAATCTTTGATGGGAAGGTAAATAGAGAGAGGTTAATTCTGCTTATATCCTTGAACGGAAATGATAGGATAACTGAGATTTGGTAGAATTGGGTATCCTCTTTGCTTTGCCAAATTTAAAAGCTGGAGGAAATTGAAGCAAAGAAAATGGCCATTGGGCGCAGGATTTTCTTGTGGAATCCAGTAACTGCTTTTGTTCTTTTTGTCTTTATCCTTTTCCTTCCACTGAGTAGATAAGCAGAAAGATAAATTTCATTCTCTATTATGCTTTTTTCCATTCATGTTACATTCTGTCCCACCTTAAGAGATAATTAATGTTAGATTTAAGCACTAGCTCATTGAATTCAACACATAGAAATGTTTGATTTGAAGACTGTTTTTTCTCATTTCTCGATTACCTCAATCATATGAAAATAGTTTTTCAAGATCCAGTAGGGAGACTGCAAGTTTTTTATCTGAAAGTTTGACATCATTTTTGTTTCTTGTTGCTGATAATACAGGATGGTGTCAAGTCAACCATTAAATCATTCTCTCATTTAGCCAAAGACTCATCTCTTATGAGCTACAGCAATTTTAATGAACAATCAAAAGCAAGGAAGCTGCTAGGCAGCGGGATAGGTATTCCATTATATGATTTTTTGTTCAGAATTCCATAATGGCATTGCATAGGCATTTTTTCTGAAGTTTATGTTTAGCCATAGAATTCAAAGTAACATCCTTTCAATGATTGAGTGCATGATCGATTTTGTTTGTAGATTTAATCTTGGAACTTTTTATTTCTTTTGCTTACTATTGGATTTTCAAGGTCCAGGTCTTTCTGATGCATGCTATGTCACAAGATTGTACTATGGGAAGAATAGTTGAAATTTGATTCTTTCTTTCTTCAAATGCTGCTGGAGGTTTTTGGGTTTGTTATTGTAACCGACAGGCTATATAGTCGATGTTGACTTCAGCTTGAAGCCTAGGCCAACTTTTCATGGCAAAGTATACAATTAGATAGAGGCATAGAACAAGATGCACCATTTGATTACTAATTGAAGGCTTAAGAGATTGCTCTAGAGTCAGCGTCTTTTCTTTTGATGCATCCAAATAGGCTCCTATAAATAAATGAGGCATGATAGTGCAATTTTCGCGATATAATGACCTTGAATTACTTTGATTCAGTTGCAGATGTCTTGTTGTGGAGAGATGAAAAGAGAACAATTACATGCTTCCTTACTCTGGCTTCGGTATTTTACTGGTTCTTTCTCTGTGGAAGAACTTTTACCTCATCTGCAGCCAAGCTTCTGCTGCTAGTTACAGTCGTTCTTTATGGACATGGAATTTTACCATCAAAGATGTGAGTATTGGTAACTATGCCTACGTTGTTTTATGGCATTTTATTGGGTCTTCCAACAGCATCTTCTATTTGCTATAGTTTGTTTGAGCCCCATTATTACACATTGATTGATTCTATGTGGAATGTGAAGCAGTAGCTCAGTCCTCCTTTGGTTTTCCCTTTTCACCTTTTTCTTTTCTAGTCTCCATGTTCAATAATGCCAAAGTCTTTTGACTATTATCCTCTTGCTCTTACCTATCTTCCTTCCCGTTCCCCTTTTTATGCTTTTGCTCCAGTTTTAGGTGGGTCGTTAGCGATGGGGGGATGGGGTTTGAGAAGGAGGGTTTGTTGTTTTTCCTTGAGATTTTATAGTTAAAGAGATATTCTAAAGTACTTATCATGTTTCCCTTGGTTCACTTTTACCATATCTGTCAACATGACTGAATCAGGCTTTCTTCCCGTACAGCAAAACCAGCTTATTAGATGCCACAAACCTTTTTCCCCTAAAACAATTAAAGAATGTGGTTCAGTTGTTTACAAGGTATATAGCACCTGACATACCTAAACTCTTTTTTCTCTCTAAAGTATTTACATTTCCATTATTAATTTAAAAAATCTGCAAGTTTTACTTTTCCTTCAGTAACCTGTTGACTTTTGTAAATTTTTTTGAAATATCTTTTTCAAACAAGCACAGACACACGCACATATATGCATATATCTTGGCTCAATTATGATTGCCTTTGCAACAGATGTGGTTTTGCTGTTCAACGGATATCTTCGTCTTGTTTTGACATCCCAGAATCAACTGTGAAAAATTCACTCAGATCCGTATCGTATATGTGGAATAGAGGAGTTCGTAACATCAGATTGTTGGGCAAGGGGGAGGATTGGAGCAAGTTTTTCAAGGTTTGTATTTTATGGATGACTTGTGATGGTTGAATACCAATTCTTTATTATTGTTCTTTCTTTCTTGTTCCCATCTATGTTCATGCTTCACAGCATCAAAATTACTTCCAGAAAGCCTGAAAGTTTTTCTTCTCTATGGTATCCCACCTTAGAACCCGGATGCATCTCTCCGTCAATTCATGCCAACTAGCTGCACCAATTAATTAGTAAGCCCCTAAAATTTGTCAATTCCACAAAATTTCCTCTAAACTGAAGTATTTCTTTATGTGCTACTTAACCTCTAAGCTCTAGCCCTAAAATCCAAATTTTGTTGAACATAAACCCACTACAAAGGTCTTGCTAATGAGTGCCCTAAGGAACCTGTTAAGGTTACGAATCAAAGAAATAGGAGAATCTTTTATTCAATGCATTGGAAATCACTTCATTTAGACTCAATCATTAAATGTGAAAATATTTTCAATAGCAGCACCTTAAGAAGTGAGCTTTAGGCACTCACTGGCATGTGCCTTAATGAAGTCTGATGTGCATTGTTAGCAGGTGCACCATACAGCTTGGTTGTTGGAGTAGGATGAAAAGAATATGCAGTTTGGATGTATGGTGCACATGAAAGATATGTAATAGATTCCTGGAGGAAATTAGAAGTGTCTCATTAGATACGAGATTGATTTCCCTGTCGAAAACATTGAGAAGGAAATAATTCTAGACTTTAACAAGGCCAATTGAAAGCCTGCTTGAACAATAATTTTGCCTCTAGTTTGCTGTGAAAAGGGGTTAGATTCTTTTATTAGCCTTGCATGAATAAACTTTGCCCAAAACTCAATGTAAATTTTTTGCGAACTCTGACTTGAAGCAAACTTGCAAAATACACACATCCGATACTTTTTTGATAGATTATAACTGTACAAGCTATACATAAGTCCATATAATGCACAAATATGAGCATATTATTAAGTTCTACGCTGCATTTTGCTTTACCTATGCAAGTTTTTTCTTCCATATTCATTGAGCTTCTGACGGATGCATGTAACTTATTCAGGTTGCGGTTTTTCTTTACTTCGCCAAGTGGATTCTATCTTATTCCTTGGCTGTGCTTATTGGCATTGGTGAGTAACAATTTACTTTTGTTTTGCCAATAAATGAGCAGTTCTTTTGGTTTATCCGGATATTGACTTCAGAAATAATCCGTAATGCAGCTCTGGTTTTTGCCTTCACTGCATTCTTTGTCTATGAACAATATGAATCAGTGATTGATGGATTAGGGGAGGTTCTGTTCTGTGGTTTGATGGAATCAAAAGAATTGATAAGGAGGAACCTACCAGCTTCCATCACATCATTTCTTCAAAACTACAATACTTTTCATCTAAAAAACGCTCCGGATCAAGCTCTCCGGGTATTTTAGTTTTTCATTACTTGAATCCCTTTTAAGCAAAAGAAGGCAGCAGCCAAGGCATTTGAAAGCTTGCTGTTTCTAGAGACGGCCTGCAATGGTGAAGGTAAACTAACAGGATATGAAGGAAATTCAATTTGGTAGCTGAAAAGAGAGGGAAAAAAAAGTACATATGGAGACCAAGACAATCTATCATTCAACATTTCCCAAAACTAGAAAAAAAAATCTACCAATCTTTGCATAGAATAATAATGCCTAATCCAATTTAAGTCTAATTGATTTTGTAATTTGAGTTATATCTTTTTTGTAATTAATTTGATTTCAAACAAGATTTATTATAATTATAATTTCTATCACAATAAAATTTGTTTTCAATTCTAAATGGATTAAGGATATGCAATTATAATTACAATTAAGTTTGATATTACGAATCATATATAATATTAATTTAATTAATAAAAATATAAATAAATTATAATATTAAAATTATATGATAAAAATATTCATATTTTTAAAAAATGATTATTTACAAATAACATTTTATTTTAAAAAATATTTTTTTACACATTTCTTTTTTCACCACCAATGTATGGGCGTACAAATATTTCTAGAGTAATTATAATTAGGGGTGAGCAAAATCCGATTCGATTCGAAAAAATCGAAAAAAATTTCAAATTTCAAATTTCAAATTAAATAGTTCGGTTTATTAGAGTTATTCGGATTTTCGGATCAACTCGACTAAGTAATTTGAGTTATATAGTTTAGCTAGGATTTGATTTATACAACTCGAATAACTCGAAAATCCGAATAAAATATTTTTATATGATGTCATTTTACTCATTTGGGTCTAATACTAAGCTTGGGTTCTGCGTTTTTCCTCTTTCGTCTTTCCTCTTTCACTCTTTTGCTCATTTTTGTTGGGTCATTTATTTTTGTTGTTTGTCACCATTTAGTAGAAAAATAAATCCGTATGAGTTGTTGACTGCATACTTATTGTTTTAATGTTTTATTATTCGTTTCTTTTTTTCCCTTTGAAATTGACAGGATCTAGATTGAAAGTTTACATTGAACTTTTTGGATTTCAAAAGGGGAAGACTATCACTCAATACTTCGTTCAGTTAAAGATTGAAGTTTTTAGCTGATATCATGCACATAATCAAGCTGACCAAACTATAAAATTTAAAAGATATTGAATTCTCTTTTCTTAAAGGTCAATAATAAACTATCTATTTAGTATGACAAGTCTTTGATATTTATAACAAAAGATAGAACACCAAAAAAACATATTTGTAATTGCAGATAACTAAATTCCAAAATTATAGATATATATGCATTTAAAAGATAACAATAGCATGATCTAGTCAATCAACTTACAAGATAGCATTTTAACTCGAATAAATTTATTCGATTCGATTCAAATTTGTTTTTACTCGACTCGATTCGTTAAAATTTCAAATTGAGTTTGGTTGAAAAAAATAGGATTCGTCAACTCAACTAATCCGAATTATTTTCACTCAATTCAACTCGATCGAACGCTCACCCCTAATTATAATCCCCAAAAAAACTTTTCCTAAAATAATTATAATCCCAAACAAAACTTTATTTACTCCGTTTAGTAAACAAAAAATCCACGCTGTACATAAACCAAGGTTATCGGTACCGCATTGGTACTGGCCGTACCGGCCAATACATATCGTTTTTAAGGTAAATCGAAACGGTACGAGTGTTGTTCCTTTTCGATTTTGGTACCGGCCCGTACCGGTCGTACCGGCCTGTACCGGTCAATACCGGTCCGTACTGATTGGTACATGATTTTGATTTTTTTAATTTAAAAATTCAATTATTTGAATTTTTAAACCAATTTTAATATTTTTTATATCATGATCATTTTTATTTTTTTCATAATTATATTTAAATATATATATGTTCATTAAATTAGGTTATTGAACATAATTAATAATAAATTACTATATTTTTTTATATTTTAATATTTATTTTACTTATTTGATGTTTAAAAATTTATATTTATATAAAAACATATATATACATGTAATAGATGTATATTTGTATGTGTATCTAATATATTTTTATTAAAAAAATTGAAAATAGAACATATAGATATATGAAAAAATATCGATAAATCCGAAACGATACGTCGAAACATATCGATATCAATACGTACCAGTGCTAAAAAAAAATTTACGTCCACCATAAACACCAATACAGCCACGTCAGCCCAACCAAAACTGCTCTCATCAGTTACGCATCTCATAATTTTAACGACGTGGCGCTTCGTTCTACGGCCTCGTTGATTGAAACGGCACCGTTTGGAACTAGCCCTATCCTTTCTCCTTGCCACTTTGCTTTATATATGGTCCCCAACCACCCCTTACTACTTCCGAATTCCAAACATCCTTTCTCTCTTCATTTGTATAGCTTCTCTTTCAAATTCTTTCATTCGTTTCTCTAACTTTTAGGGTTTCAGATTTGCAATCTCTCTCTCCCTTTTTTTTAAAACAATTTCTTAAACCCTAATGTTAAAATCCCGAAAATGGCGCTGACAATGAAGCAACAGAAGCTAGGGAAAGAATGGGAAGAATCCGAAACGCCGTCGAATAGTTTATGGGTGGGAAACCTGTCGGGCGAGACGGTGGATTCGGATCTGGTGGAGTTGTTCAACAAGTACGGCGCCCTCGATAGCGTCACGACGTACTCGTCGAGAAACTACGCTTTCCTGTTCTTTAAACGCGCGGAGGATGCGAAGTCGGCAAAGGACGCGCTCCAAGGAACCACCTTGCACGGAAACCAGATCAAGATTGAGTTCGCTCGACCGGTTCGTTTCGTTGTTCTTCTCTTTTCCGTCTCGTTATGTTTTTCATTTTTTTTCCACAATTTTGTGTTTATATTTTGAAGGAAACGGAAGAGAAATGGATGTTTTACGTCTTCCAAATTCCTATATATATATATATATATTTTTTTTTTCTGCACAGTTTTTCATATATTATTCGTGCCATTGACATGAAGGCTCGGGATGAATCTTGAATTTAAGTAATGCAGCCGAAATATGAAACTGAAAGAATTTATATTTTATTTAAGGAATATGAAAATTTAAGGAATAAGCTCGATCTGATATAATTCTTATTCTTAATTATTAAACGAGTAGACTGAAATTAAAAAGAATCAAGAGCTAATCTGGTTGTAGTCGATGGAAAGCAATTTAAGCCTTAGACTGTGAAAGTTTCATATATATATATATATATATATATTTTGCATAATGGAACTGAGAAATCTTTGCAACCGCCAAAGGCATTTCAAACATAATGAGAAAATCTTTCTTATTTTATGGATTTATGGCTTAAGGAGGGTCATGACTCAAGTGAGAATCTTTAAGACAATTTTCGGTGTTCTACACTATGATACTTTGTGTCAAAAGAAAAATGAGTAATTAGAATTAGAAGACTAAAACATACTAAACTATTTCTATGCTACTTCTGTTTGTTCATTATTGCATTCCAATTGCTGCATAACATTTTTTCCCCTACAGCTACAATAATCTTACATGTTTAAAAGCAAACAGTTTATTAACTGTTTCCACTTTTAATATGTTCTACACTTCTATTACCTATCTCTGAATAGAAAAATGGATCAAGGGATCCTAATATAGCTCTCTTCTTATTACTAAAGCTCTAGAATTTTTTAGTTTCTTCTTTATGTCTATCACATCTCTTCCTTAATAAGCCTAGTGATAGAGAATAAAAAGGGATCTCATGAGTGCGAGGATAGATGAAAGGAAATAATATTGAGTTAGTAATATTTGTATAAAATAAGCCCTTCATCCTTTTCCTTTGGTTCATATAATGTGGGGAACATTTATAGGAGAAACGAGTTTGTATTTTTGGAAATGCCATATATGTTTTATTTTTAAAGGTAGATACTTAACTCTTTAAAATGAGTCACCATAGAGCTTAAATCATACACCTGTTAGCTTAACCTATTTGCCATTGATCTTGACATTAACCATTGGTAGAAAATTATCAGGGTTGCTTTACCTTCATTTGGCGGTTGCCATTGATCTCATGTCTCCATTCCCTGGTCCATACCTGGAGGGAACTACCAACTGATGTGTTATCACAACCAAAAATTACAAGATATAGGGTATTTTGCCAAAAAAGAAAAGGCAAACTCTAAGCCCTTATATCAATAACAGGAAATCTCCCATAAAGAAAATTATAAACTAGCATGAATAGAGAGAAAGCTCTCAGAGTGTTCTATGAATTCACTAACCTGCTTCTTTAAATGCCTTTCCAAATCAATAATAAAAAAAGGTATGTTTTTCTTTTTGTTGAATTATTGAATAACAAAAAATATGGACATCATTCCCTTATACACAAGATCCAGGTATTTAATAAGTCACGATTTCCTTTAAAACTGGTTTGATTTTCACTAGTGTACCATCCAAAAATTTTTGAACAAAGAATGAAATTTTAAGGCTGATAGCCATATTTGTACAATAGGAGATCAAATTGATTCTTGAGCTCTTGTGCTTCAGCCAAAGCTTTTGCATTTTTCTTCTTGTATGATGGATGCTAAGTGATCTTTGGCAACTTATTCTTTTAATGTATAGAATAAAAACAAATTGTGTCAGTTTGGTTTAAGTTTTGATAAACTTAGGTGAAAATTAAACAAGCTGGCTCAAGGGAATATAACAAAATTATTATCTAGGTTATCTATTTAATCATGATGTGATCTTTACAAATATATCCATTTTATTTCTAGAAGTTGGGAAAAACATATATTGATTGGTGTATTTTGATCAAAATAACATTTTTAGGCTTGAAGAAGAAAGTAAGTACATCTCACCTCAACTAAGCCTTGGTACCAAACTAGTTTGGGTTATTTAGAGCTATAGCCTTTAAAAGATTCCAAGAAACAAATTTTTTTCTTATTATTAGAATCCATCTTCATCTCACTTCATTCTTTCTACTAAATTCAATAACTCCTGTGTACATTAGGTCTTTGTACCCCTGAGAAAAAAGAACAAAAATGTGAGGACCTTGTAGTACTCAATCTTAATTAGCAAGGAAAGCTCTAAAAGATTGGAACTCCTTTAAATCGGGATGTTCTTTTCTTTTGAGTATTTCATTTTCTTTGCTAACTTCATAAATTACAAATGGTGCTCTTCTTGAATGTGTCATTAGATAGTGAACTGAGATGATTAGAATCTCATTAATCCATTTGTGTGCATATTTAATTAGATGGTGCGGTATTAAGATAATTTTGAGTGTCATAATCTCATATTTTTAATATGCTTGATTAAACTCTTTTCACTCTGACAATTAGAGCCAAGGAGAAATCACCTTTTACAGCATTAGGGAGAAATTGATCTTGTAGGAATATCTACAGACTGCCTCTTTCTTTCTTCTTTTATTTTTTAAATATGCCTGAATTTAATTCCCTTCAAAAGGAATTGAATTTCTGTTTTAGTTTTCTTGTTTTTGCTCGACTTGAAAGAGTGTAGAAATTGGCCATGTAGAAAGTGGATTTCTGTTCATTTTTTTTTTCTTCCTTGCTTTTTGTTCTTGACTTGGAGGGTAGAATGCCAGATTTAAACATTTGCTTGCAATGGAATAAATATTAGAGCATTTTGCAATTATATGAATTCAGAGCAAGTGGATGTTAGCGTTAGAGATGAATATTTGAATAGGTTGTTATTTAAATTTGAAATTATATGATTTATATTCCTCAAATAATTGATGATTTAACTTGATCATCTAACTTTTACCCCCTTAAATGTCCTGCTTTATGTGAGAAACCATGTCTAACTTTTGAAAATATTGGGGTTTGTTGTGAAATTCCTCAGGCAAAACCTAGTAAGAATCTATGGGTTGGTGGAATTAGCCAAAGTATTTCAAAGGAAGAATTGGAAGACGAATTTCGTAAATTTGGTAAAATTGAAGATTTCAAGTTCCTTAGAGATCGTAATACTGCATTTGTTGAGTATTCTAGAATGGAAGATGCTTCCCAGGCCATGAGAAGCATGAATGGGAAGCGAATAGGTGGTGAACAGATACGTGTTGATTTTTTAAGATCCCACCCTTCAAGACGGGTAAGTACATGCATTTAGAATTTGAAGTCTGCATTTAATATTTAGAATCACTCATTGTTTAGAATTGGCATCGACATTCCCAGACTAATATTCTCCTGTACTTAACGCATCTCCAACCACTTTTCCATTTCTTCCATGTATCTTGAAACACTCCTTTTAAATGCTTTAATGTGCTGATAGTTGTCATACCGAATGAATTTTCTCCTCTATCCTTTTGACAGGAACTATGGCCTAATTCTCATGACCTCAGAGATGGGCCTTTTTCTGGTAGGATGGGGCCTTCTGACAGCCATTCTATGGCAAAAAGACTAGTGAGTTTTAAACTTTAAGCCTCTGCTGAACTAGATTTTGCATAATTATTTTTCATTGCTCCTGTACCTACATTTATGGCCTAACTTGAATATTTTTGCAATCTGATTTGTTGAATCATCTTTGCAGCGTTCTCAATTAGGTGGCCAAAAAGGAGATGGTCAGCCTACCAAAGTTTTATGGGTAGGTTATCCTCCATCTGTGCAGATCGATGAACAAATGCTTCATAATGCCATGATACTGTTTGGTGAGATTGAGAGAATTAAGAGCTTCCCTTCAAGACACTATGCCTTCGTGGAGTTCAGGAGTGTGGAGGAAGCTCGGCGTGCAAAGGAGGGGTTACAGGGTCGTTTATTTAACGATCCAAGGATCACTATTAATTTCTCAAGTAGTGAACTTGCACCTGGGAAAGATTACTCTGGCTTTTATTCAGGCTTAAAGGGGCCAAGGCCAGACATGCTCTTTACCGATCATCCTTTTAGACCTTCACAGATGGACACGTTTGGTCAAAATCATCTAGTACTACCAAATACAGTATCTGGATCATTAGTACCTAGTGGCATTCTTGGATCAAATGTGCCAATCAGGCCTTTTAGTCATCAAGGTAGCTATGATCCTCTGCTTTCAGGTCCAGAATACAATGATTTGTCTGCGCATCATAATATGCAGGATGCTGACCCTAAAACTCTTATGGGTCCAAATTGGAGAAGGCCTTCTCCTCCTACCCCTTCTGCTCAAGGTTTTAGGCCTCCAATGAGACAGGCATCTGGTTCATGGGATGTTTATGACGTGAGCCAATTTCAGAGAGATGCAAAACGTTTGAGGATAGAGGCTTCATTGCCTATTGATGATGCATCTTTTCCTTTAAGAAAGATGGATGATCTTGGGCCTGGCTCGGACCACTCGTATGGGCTTGGGCCAGTAATTGGTGGGGGTGCTTCAGGTCCATTTGTGAATGTCCAGGGGAAGGGTCGTCTAAGTCCAGTGCCTGGAAAGGTCACTGCTGTTGGACCTGGACTAGCCTGTCCTGATAATGATTACATATGGCGTGGCATTATTGCTAAGGGTGGAACACCCGTTTGTCAGGCTCGATGTGTTCCCATTGGAAAGGGGCTAGAGACAGAACTGTAAGTGTTGTTTTTTTCTTGGTACTTGACTTCTTTCGATGCAGATTTTCCATTTTGTAAAGGAAATGCTTGATTCCTTGTTTGGTCCATGTAGATTTGCAATGCCGCTTACATTCAGTTTTGAATCTGTGGACATAGCTTAGCATATTGTGGTTTTAACTGATGGATCTTTTATAAAATGTTTGTTGGACACATTCTTTGTTTTGATACTTTATAGTTTATACTTTATTGTGAATAATCTATTGAAATTTAAGAAAGGGGAATTTAATAGACATTCAGACACATCAGTTATTCCTAATGAGAAAGGGAGATAAAGTAGCTTAAAGTTGGAGTGCCCTTTTGAAATTATTTTGTGCCACTCTTGTAAATTGTTGGTTAACTAAATTCCTCTCGGATTTCTTTATGGCCATTCTACATCAAGCACGCAAATTTGACATTTACTGGTAGTCAGCGTCTTTAGTATCTCAGGGATCTGAGTGAAATTTCTTATTTACTAAAGAATTTTCTCTGATTTTGTGGTTGAGGCATTGCCTAATAAGGTCCTTTTTTTTGAAGGCTGGCTTCCTCAAACCATATTAAATTTGAGTTTTCTTTGTTGCAATTTCTGTGTTTATTTTTTCTCTGTGTTTGAATTCCTTCCAGTCAGGTATAAGTTTATGTTACTCACTGAGTTTCCTGTTTTCTTCAGTCCTGATGTTGTTAACTGTTCAGCCAGAACAGGATTGGATATGCTAGCAAAACACTATCGTGAGGCCATTGGATTTGATATTGTTTTCTTCTTACCAGACAGTGAAGATGATTTTGCCTCATATACTGAATTCCTTCACTACCTTGGTTCAAAAAACAGAGCTGGTGTTGCTAAGTTCAATGATGGGACAACGTTATTTTTGGTGCCTCCATCAGAATTCTTAACAAAGGTACTAAAAGTTGTAGGACCTGAACGGCTCTATGGTGTTGTTTTAAAGTTGCCTCCACAGGTGTCTAGCACTACACCACCACAATGGCATCCGCCTCTTCTTTCTCAGCCTGATCATAGTCTTTCACACTTGAAGGAAGAACAGGCTCTGCAAATGGAGTATGGAAGGGTTTTGCACGAGGACTCCAAACCTCCTGCAAGACCACTTGGGCAATCTACCATGCAAAGTCAACTACCCAGTAATGCGGCAGCAGTGTCCCAAACTGGTGTTGCTTTAACACCAGATCTGATTGCTACTCTAGCCTCCTTTCTCCCGACAACCTCACAGTCTGCTGCTGTAGGAGGTTTTCAGCCTCCATTAGTGACATCAACTACACAGTCCTCATTTGCTCAAACCACTGCACCTAAAGGAGTTCCTGCACAAATTTGGAACCAGGACCAGCAATCTTCTGAGTCTGCAGCCCCATCTTTCCAACAGTTTAATCCTCCGGCACAATTACCACCAGTTCAGCGTTATTCATCTATATCAAATACACCCATCCATTCTGCCCAAATGGCCCATGGCAGCACTCAGTTTCAGGATTCTACAGTCAGCTTGCCACAGCAAGGTGCTGCATCTTCAAGGCCATCGACTTATTTCAATACCCCTTCTCAAAGTGAACATGGTGCAGTTTCTGCCCCAATTAGCCAGCAGTATCAGCCTGAAGTTCCTCCCAATACACAGAATGGCTATGGAATGATGCATGGAGCAGATGCTTCTGGGTTGTATGGTGCACCAGCTTTTCAGCAGCCAAGCAATCCTAATGTTTTGTCTAACCAGGTTCATGGTGCTAATGTTTCCCAGCCACAAAATGCTATGCAGGCTGACAGAAAAAATTCGGAGCTTCCTAGTCAAGTACAGCATCTGCAATCTGTGCTTTCTGGAGCTGGTCAGGGCACATCAGATGTGGAGGTTGATAAGAACCAGCGATACCAGTCAACGCTGCAATTTGCAGCTAGCCTTCTCCTCCAGATTCAGCAGCAGCAGCAGACAAATACTCCAGGTGGACAAGGAACAGGGAGTCAGTTGTGAAATCTCCTTCAATCTAGGTAATTATTCCTGCCATAACTTACTTTCTTGAATGGATACATGCTTAACTAGTTAATTTAGGGAATGGTCTTATTTTTGTTTATTATGTGATGATAGTTGTTTGTTGACTGTTATCATTCTTCTTTTAGATGGCTGCATATGCATTCTGAAAATTATGTATATGAAGCAAAACCTTGTGAGTTTAGAACTTAGAAAATTTAATGCTTTTGTAGTATGTTAATTTGATTCTTTGCTTGTTTGAACTAGATTTGGGGCCTTAGTACAGGGTTAATATCATACTTTTTTATGCACCATTCTTCTTAGCTTTTCCCTTGTGAGCCATGTGCTTATTTCTTGATGCAGTATTATTGTAGATGGTTTTCTATTGATTTTAGCACTCTTTAGATTAGGTAGGATGGTGATTATTTAATAGTTCAAGATACGAGGCAGGAAAGCATTTTTGGTCTTTTCTTACATTGGTCAAAAGACGAAGATGAATTGAGAATAGGGATGACTGGAGGAGTATTGTTGTCTCTTTTAGAAGTGTTGCCCTTGGAAAATGTTGGATAGTTATTCACGTGGTAAAGGACGACTAAGTTGCAAGTTTCATGGTGCTATCAAGAGGTTCCAGATTGATCTAGTCTATAGAATTGCTGGATAGTCCTTGGTTATCATATATTTTAAGTTTTCTTTGCTGAGATTACGAGAGATTAATCAGCTTTAGCAAAGTATGATAGATAGTTGGTTCTATAATTAATTATGTTCCTTACGTCTACATTTTGTGTAGACATGCCGCCTTCTGCATGTTGCGGTTGATGTTTAATACCTTTTTCCCATCTGTTTTTGCATGTAGATGATATCTGTACGATGCATTAATTTGTTGCTTTTAGCATTTACAAGTTTCGATTTTGCCTCCTAAGGTTTTTCTTCTGGTTATTCACTGTTTTGTCTTCTTTGTAGATGCTGTTACTGTATACATATGTTTTTCTCTGCAAGTAGTATATGTTAGGTTGTGTTATTCTTTTGTTTGCAAGCATTATTACTGTATATTTTATATATTTCACCTATACTAGCATCATCTTATTGTTGTTGCCTTGCTTGCACTTTTCACTAGACAAATAGGATGATTCTTTCCCAGAATTCTTAAAATGTAAATTATTATGGATTCAAATTTGTAATTTTACTTTGTAAACTGAGTTTCATTAAATTTGAAAGACTTATGTTGAAATGCTAAAACTGTTTCTTCACTCTCAAGTATTTGCCGTTAAATCTAGGTGCAGTTGTCTCTAGCTGTGTCGTTGAGTAGGCTCTTAAAAAACTCCAACAACTTAACCTAAATTGAAAAACCTCAATAATTTGAACTTGAATAGCTACAAGCTTTGTTCAATACAACGTTAAAAAAAAACGAACCGAAAGTTGAATTGGTCAAACTTTTAATTTCCGGTCCAATTGATTGAATTGATCAAAATGCTTTTAAATATATAAAATAATAATTTAATATTAAATAAGTAATAAATATAATAATTAATAAGAATATGTATTTGGTTTAATGGTATAATCTTTAATATCAAATAAGAGGTTAAAAATTTAAATCTAATCATTTTTTTTAAAAAATAAATTAAAAAAAATTAAAAAAAATGGTCTTTTATCGGTTAAACCGGTTTTTCACCGATTCAAATGAAATTCGGTTTTATATATAATACTGGATCGAACAAATCATCGATTTTCGGTTCAATTGGTTTGGTTCGGTTTTTTATTCATTGGCTCAATATATAAGTTTATGAAGGTTAAAATATGTGAAACTAAAGACTTATTTTGATTGTCATCGTTTTTATCTCCGAATTTTTGAAAGTGACAAATTTTACTTTGTTAAAAATTCGTAATTACAACTCTAACAGTATTTTCATGGAATTAGAATTCTTTGCTAATGATGTTACAGGGGATGGAGAATTATCGAACTGAAAATTGGTCAGATAACTGAAAACATAATATATCGGACACATTATGAGTAGGTCTGCTCATGAGTCGGGTTGGGTCGGGCTTATATAGGATAATCTTTTATGTTTGCTCAGATTCGGCTTGACCTGAAATATGAGTAAGATTTATTGAGACTATTGTTAAATGGATACTCAAATCCGGCTCGGCTCGTTAATTTTTTTTTTTTGTTGAGATAAACTCAGAAAAACAAGAAGCATATAAATACACTCAAAAACAAATTAGAAGAACCCAAACTAGATAAACATTTTAGGATAAACCCATAGCAAAATTTAAGTAAAAAATACAAAATTCACGGATTTGGACTAAAGAAAGATTCAACTTTACAATCAAATTTGAACATTTCATTCATGTGAAATGAATAAAGAAGTAAATTGGAAAAAAAAAAAAAATTTAAGCTTACCGTTGCAATTTGAAAGAAGAAAAAGAGAAAGAAATAGATCTGAGGTTTTCATTGATGTGAAATGAATAAAGAAATAAATTGGAAAGAAAGAATGAAGCTTACCGTTGCAATTTGAAAGAAGAAAAAGACAAATCTGAGGTTTTTATGTTTCTCTGGAAGTAAAGAGAGACAAAGAACGAAGGGAAAAAAAAAAAAAGACAAAAGAATATATATATAAAAAAATAAAGTACAGAAGCGTGGCGGGCCTCAAAGGAGGGATTAAAGGTTTTAAGTTTTTTAAGTTTTAGAAATGTCAGGATTTTTTATATATATTTTTTATATGAAATTGGTTAACTGAATGGGCTTTGAAAGTTATTGCAACCCAATGCTATACGTACCTATCTATTAACTAAATTACTACAGCCCAAGTTTAAAAATTATAACTATATATCTATCTATTATTAAATATAAAATTATATTTATTATATAATTAATATAGTATCCGGGCCGGATCGGGTCCGAGCTTAAAATTCTCTGTCCAAGGCCCGGTCCTTTTAGAAAATGGATTCTAAATTTTGATCAGGCCTATTTTTTGAGCTTAATATTTTTATCCAAACCCTCTCAAATATCGGATGAACCTTGGGGTCCAAATAACCCGGCCCATGAGCAAGTCTAATTATGAGTCAAACGTTTTAATCTCACTTAATATAGTTGCAGTTTATGTTATCGGGACTCGTCATTTTTTTTTTCAAGTATCTGTATCCGATATTTATATCCGACACATATT
Source organism: Fremontodendron californicum (assembly GCA_030761205.1). NCBI lineage: Eukaryota > Viridiplantae > Streptophyta > Magnoliopsida > Malvales > Malvaceae > Fremontodendron > Fremontodendron californicum. The sequence continues at coordinate 14,526,564 of JAULJL010000023.1, forward strand.
CGGATATGGTATAAGTTATGATCCTTCAAATATATGATATTTAAAAAAAAAAAATGGGTATATCATTGTCGGATACTTATGCATATCTGACATTCACATCTAAATTTGGGTCTTGTAATTAAATTTATCTTGTAATCAAATTTATTAATAGATACAGTTGGTTTAACAAATGATATAAATCATGTTATCTTCTTATATTATTATTCTAAAATTTGGTCATTCTAGGTTATTGTTGTTATCTCAATTTTCATCCAATCTTTAAGTTTCTATTTTGTATTAAAGAACTCAATTCTCATCCTGTCTTTAAGTTTCTATTTGCATTAAAAAAATAACTTTATTTTGAAAAAACATATAAAAAAGAACCAAATTTTGAAAGGGTTTGTTTACCAATTTTTCTTCTGTACTTTTTGTCAAGTCCCTTCTTGCAAATTGTAGCATCCTCCAATTTCTTTTACTCACTGCAAATTTTAATCATTAAACTCAACTAATCTAAACTAATTCGAGCTAGCAGACAGGTATTGTTGATAGGAAAATGATTAGAGTTGTGATCATTTGTGTGAGTTGTGATCATTTGTGTGTATTGTAATATAGTATCGTACAAGAAAAAAAAAATGTAATTAGTATTGTTCTTGAATTACTAAAACCAGAAGTTGATTAGTATTGTTCTTGAATTACTAAAACCAGAAGTTGAAAAACTTTGCGGACATGGCTAGCTTTAACATTTTTTTGAATCGTGTTTTATCAAGATAAAAACGAAATCAATTTCTTTTTTTTTTTTAATTTGGGTTTCTCAATTTCTCAATTCAATTTTTTTTGGGTTTCTCAATTTCTGAATTCAATTGTGTAGGTAAATTTGGGGTAATATTTTTGTGTGTGAACTGAAGTGAACAACACCTCGTCCTAAGACTGCGATACGCAGCGTATTTGAGAACTCAAATGAGTTGGATGATACAAATGAGGTAAGAGAAGTTTTTATTTATAGTTGAATCTTCTTATATGAACAGTTCAGATTTTTACAAGTGTACGATTAAGATACATTATCTAGAGTTACAAAGACTTTAAACTCAAACCTTAGAATCTTAGATAAGCTGATATTGTTGGCTCTTCAAGTTTCTAAAACTTTCTGGAGAATTCTATCTTCTAGGATGCTCCAAGGATTGAGCCTGATTTGGTGGGTCAAGATGCTCGATGTAATTCAGATCTTGATCTTGAACCTGCTATATGTATAATGGACCCAAGCGGGCTCGCATGAGCCGTAACATGTTCACGTCGATCAGTTGTTTTTGCGTTTAGCCTTTTCGTGTTTGAGAAGAAAAAGTTGGTTGGATTGCAATTTGAAGTGGTAGAGGAATGTTTCATGAGGTGGTTGTACAAATTGGTTTTGGTTTCTTTTTCTCATTTATTTTTCCCTCTCAGATTCAGATAGCTTTGTTCAACTTCTTCTTCTTCTTGATTTATCCATTGTCAAATATTTTAAACTCATAATTTATGCTCAATTCTCTCTCTCTCTCTATTTTCTTTTTTAATAAAGCAAGAGTTCTTTTTATAATTATTTAATTAATTTTTAAGGAAGAGTTGAAATTATAAGGAAAAAAAAAAATGGTGAATATTTACTTTAACCTTAGAGTAGGGGTGATAACGGTTCGATTTTGAAAAAAAAAAATGCAATTAATGTGTAGTCTTTTGATTTTTTAAAAATTGAATTGAATAGCATAAAAAATCGAATCGACTTGAATTGAATTTCATCGGTTTGGATCGAAATAGAATTTGATTCGAATAATTGTGACTTTTAAATTTATGAACTGTAAACTGAACTGAATTAAATAAATTTAATTATTAACCGAATTAAATTTGAATCGAATTCAATAAAATCGAACCAGACTGAATACTATAGTTGAAATCGAATTTTTCGATTAGAGCAACTACAATTAGAGTGCCCATAGTTTAAATATTTTGTTCTTAAAAAAAAGGTAATTTTTCAAGTTTGGAAAAGATTAATAATTATTTTGCAATCATTGGTTCTAAGAATTTAAAACTATTTGATACATATGGTTTTTAATGTTATTAATTTTAAGTTTAAAAAATGTTTTCGTTTAATTAGTTTTTCAGTACTACTCATATATAAACTTGATCTGACAAATTCGTGAAATTCTTCTCAGCCACTTCAAATTATAGTATAGAGTCAGATAACAAATAAATTTATCTTTTTTTAAAAAAAGTACACATGCATTTCCTAAAATTTAAAAGATTCGCTTAATCAATGTCTATAAGCATCAGTTAAAAATTATTTATTTATCATTTCAAAAAAAAAATTTCGCATTTAATATATTATTTTTACTGACTTCAAAAAAAAAATAATGCATTTATTATTATTATTTTTTATAAATAGCACCTTAATTAGTGCTATTAGGCACTACTTAACATTTCTCAAATTTAAATAGAATAAAATTATTTATCTTATAATAATCCACAATTTGTGTAGTTTTTTTTCCTTCCTCTCCCTCTTCAAGAAAGAAATGGTGCGTTTTTACACGACTTTGGTATCTTTAAGACTTTAACACTGCTTTGTCCGTTTCTTCAATGGCGACAAAACGGTAGGCCTCGACCGTCACCATTGTTTAAAGAATAATTATGGATCAAATATTTTTTATTTTTAAAACATTTGAATTTGTTTAATATATATAATACTAGTTTATTACTCGTGCGCACGAATTAATTTTATTTATTTAAATATATGTACGTATATACCCATATTTTTTTCAAATCTTCAAACTTTATATATCAGTGAAATATCAAAAAATTAAAACGTTTGAAAAAGTAACAAAATTTAAAATATATAAGGAATATAATTGAGTGAAAAATGAAAAATAAAATAAAATTCATTGAATCAAATTAAAAAAATTTACCGTCAAACTTATGTGCACAAATTATAACTTAACTTTTTTTTATATAAAAAATTACATTGTAATTTATCATAAAGGTTTATTATTTTTTTTATAAAATATACACATACGATATAACGATAAGTACCCTATCAATTTAAACTATTATCTATAATTTGTAGTTACATTATCTAGTGGAATTATATCTTATAAATTTAAATATAACATTATATTTATCTACTAAAAATATTATCTATAAGAAGATAAGTATCTTCTTATGTTTAAAAATATATTTTAAAATTGAATACATAAGCATATATAGTTTTATATCTTATAAATTTAAATATAACATTATATTTATCTACAAAAAAAATTATCTATAAGAAGATAAGTATCTTCTTATGTTTAAAAATATATTTTAAAATTGAATACAGAAGCATATATAATTTAAATTTGTATATATATTGCATATATAAATTAATAAATATATTTTTAATCATATTAATTTTAATTATAATATGATATAAATATCAAAATTTTATGATATTCATGAATATTTATGAAAACATGTACTATCTATAAGTTATTTAAATGTTTATTTGACGGGTTAAAAAACATTATCATATATTAAAAAAACTAAACATATGTAACTTTAGAGTAATATCTTAAATATAATAGTTAATCTAAATTATTTTATAATAAATATGTAAAACATATGTAAGTTAAAATATTATATGTATACCAAATTAAAAATTAATGAACATAAAAAGATATACACGAATGTTAAAATATAGTATATATAAACATGAAATACACAAACTTCAATTCATTTTATATAATATAATAGTTAAAATATTATTTTCATGCATTTAAAAAATTATATAAATTGTTTTTATATTCCGTGCATGATTTCTTTTTGAGGGAGAATATAAATTCCATAGATATATTTCAAGTGTGTATAGATAATAGTTATGTTTAAATTGTAAATTCTTGACATATCATTTAGCAAATTATGAATTTATCTTAAAAAATTTAATTTTAAATATAGATTTCAATCTTGAATTTAAATAATTTATTAAATAGAATTATTTAATAATTAATATACATTAAATAATATCTTATGTGTCATTAGAAAGAGTTGTCCACATAAGCATAGATGTTAGCAAACACGTACCTAATCAATATGTATCTCGTTATATTATATATTAATTTTTAACTAGTGCGATACAATTTTTTTTTATTTTTTTATTTATAATTCATATGTAATGTAAATGTTATACAAATATACTCAACAAAATCAACTGTTAGGCTCAGCTAACCCGCCCACCTAATTGTCGACTATCTTCCTATGAAACACACATCTAACGATTTTGTTCTTATATTTGTTTGAACAACCATATTTCCAACAGCCTTCGCCGGAGAAAACTCAAAGACTATGAGTGCAGCCATGATCCCGGAAAGAACAGAAGAATCAACGGCGGAGACGATAGAGGCGACAACAACGAAAGAACCAACATAGAGAGACGCTATCTACGCCGCCAGCAATAGTAGCCCCCCTAGGCCAAAATTAGGCCCAAAACACTTTGCCATCCTACAATTGCTTTCTTTCAATCTTGTTATCGTCAAAGCTCTTGTCATTTTCCGTCAGAATGCGATAAATTAAAGAATATTCTTGTAATAAATCTTGGAGTAACGAAACTATTCCAAAAGTTGAATCAAATATTATGAGTAAAAAAATGTTTTAAAAACTGAAACAAATGTTCGAATAAAATAGATACATTAATGAAAATTTCTCAAAAGAAATTACAGTATGAAATGATCATAGATTTGATGTTTTGGGAAAATAATGAAAGAAGTGAAATGGTTTGAGAAATTTTTTAGGTGAAGAAATGGTAAGAGGTTTTAGGAGTAAAAAATGAGTGATGTATATATAGTAATATAATGAGTAAGTGATATTTGTTGTCTGAGTTTTGGTCGGGTATAAAAGATAATTATTTTGAAAAATAATTAAAATTAATTTATCTTTTGATAAATATTGTCATAACGGTTTTTCGACCGCTAGGCGATTTTACAAAAAACAAGTATGGAGTCGCCACCAATCTTTTTTGTTTAGGTGTGATTGGTCACCTAGCAAAATTTATCATTTAAATAAAGTCTTAAAATTAATTAGAATTTATTAAAAAAATAATTTTGGTCTGCGAAAACAAAATTGGGTTCGGGAGTACGGTTACGCGTGGGGAAGGTATTGGCACCCCCACGACGCCTGTTTAGAAAATAGTACAATTTAATCATGTGTTATCCTTTAATCTTGATAAAACGATTTTAATTTTGATATCTAAAACTCATAATTCTCTTTATTGCAAATTTTTGTATTTGAAGGGAAAAAAATTATTTTATTTAAGAATAAAATGAAAATCTTTGGCATCGAAAACTTTCTCTGAATTCTCCAACGTCTAGGCAAAATTTTGGAAGAGTTTCCTTGCTTTCGAATTTGCATAATATTCCTCTAAATCAAATAATATTTCTTTGTAAACAACAATTATTCAAAATCCTCCAACGTCTAGGTAGGATACCAATATTTATTTTTACTCGGAATATTATTTTATTTCGTTTCGTGGAATCCTCTTAAAACTAGAGGTGGCAAAATGAACCCGAACCCGAAAACCCGCCCAGAAAAACCCGAACCCGAACCCGCCCAAACCCGATTTGACCAAAAAGTCAAAAACCCGAACCCGAAAAAGCCCGAACCCGAATGGGCCCGAACCCGAATGGACCCGAACCCGAATGGGCCCGAACCCGAATGGACCCGAACTCGAATGGACCCGAACCCGAATGGGCCCGAACCCGAATGAGCCCGAACCCGAATGAACCCGAACCCGAATGGACCCGAACCCGAGACCGGCCCGAACCCGAACCCGAATTTAATACTAAAAACAAAAATAATCAAATTTCAATTATTTTTTTTTACAAAGCAATAACTTTAATTATTAATTTTATTCTAATTTTTTTTTAATAATTTAATTAAAATTTAATATATTATATATATGTCATAACGGTTTTTCGTCCGCTAAGACGTTTTTGAAAACACAAATGGAGTCGCCACCAATCTTTTTTGCTAGGTGTGATTGGCCACCTATTAAAATCGGTTTTAGTAAAATATTTTAAAATTAATTAAAACATTTTGTAAAACCAATTTCGAAGTCCGCGCTTTGAACCAGAGAGTAAAACATAATTGGGTTCGGGAGTCGGTTACGTGCGGGGAAGGATTAGCACCCCCGCAACACCCGTTTAGAAAACGGTACCATTTAATCACGTGTTATCTTAAATCTCGATTTAATGGACTTGACATCGCTATTTAAAAATAATTCTCTTTTATTTTTATTTTATTTAAAAAAAAAAACATGTTTATTATTTTTTGAATTTTTGGAACTGTTATTATTTTTTTTTAAAAACGAAAGTGAACATAAATTTGTTATTGAAAATACTCATTAAATATTCCCAACACTCTTGGTGGTATTTAACGAGATCTTCTCACCTCGAGATATCTTAGGAATCACAACCGTGATATCCTTCGAATTCTGTCGTCGGCAATTTACATCCATTTTTTTTTATTTAAATGCGTATGATGCGAATATTTAAATATCGGATGCACACGACTTAGCATATAAGACGTATGATTAAATACCGAACTATAAGATTAAAAATGCAAATCATAATGTTAAAAACACGAGCATGGCCACATATCGAGCGGATAACATTCACTATTTATTCATTTTTATTATTTCCATCTTTTTATGAATTTTTGTATTGAGCTTGTCGCTAAATACTCCCACCACTCGTGGTGATATTTAACGAAATTCTCTCACCTCAAGATATCTTAGGAATCACTACCGTGTCGTCCTTTGAATTCCGTCGTCGGTAATTCACATTTCTTAAAACCTTTTTTCTTTTTGAAAAGTAAATTAAAATGCTTTTAATAATTATTTCAGAAATAAAAGAAATTATTAATGTAAGAATAATTCTCGAATCACTCCTTTTCGATAGTATTTCGATTACTATTCTTACTCGGACCATTTCAAAGAACGATTGATGCTCCGACCATCCCGAGAAAGAAATCCGTTTTTAGAGAATTTTATTTTCGGTTTTTTTTTTTACCTGAAGCGGGTCGGGTGCGTGGACCCCGGGTCGACCCGCGGGTCAACGCGACCCGCTCCAGGGAGCAGGTCGAGTGCGCGGACCCCAGGTCGACCCGCGGGTCACCGCGACCCGTTCCAGGGGTTATAAAACCCCTTTTTTTTCTCTTTCTTTCCTCCCTCCTCTCTCTAAGTGTTCAACCCCTAAAATCCCAGAAACCACCCCCAACCCAGAAACCGATGCCGAACCACCGCACCGTACACCGTCCATCGTCGTCGGCCGCCGTTCACCGACAGCCGATCACTTCCGAAATTAGCCCAAACTGTTCCTCTTTCTCTCTTCTTTCCCTTTTTAACCTTAGATTCTTCAAAAAAAAATACCCAGAATGACCTAGATCTAGGCCCAAAGCCGAATGGGCCCGAACCCGAATGGACCCAGACTAAAAATGATGTAAAACATACCCGAACCCAAACCAAACCCGAACCCAGACCGAACCCGAACCCGAACCCGAATGGGCCCGAACCCGAATAGGCCCGAACCCGAATGAGCCCGAACCCGAATGGGCCCGAACCCGAATGAGCCCGAACCCGAATGAGCCCGAACCCGAATGGACCCGAACCCCAATGAGCCCGAACCCGGATGGACCCGAACCCGAATGAGCCCGAACCCGAATGAACCCGAACCCGAATAAACCCGAACCCGAATGAACCCGACCCGAACCCGCCCGAACCCGCCCAATTGCCACCTCTACTTAAAACTGTCGGTTTTCTATTTTTATTTTATAATAAAGTGTGATATTCGATGAATGGAATAATCAATAATAATGAATGAACATACATAGAAAGATAAAGAGTAATAATTTAAATAATGAATTGTCTGGTTTTAGAATTAAAATTTTATTTGGGTGAGGATAAGAATCTCCGGTGTGAGAGTTTTTCCAAATTCCCCATCGTCTAGGCAAAATTTGGAGATCTCTACATTTGAAAATTCTTACCCCGGTCCTTAGAACTGACGTATTACCGATCTCTTTTTTTTTCAAAAATATATAATAATGTGGATAATGGATTAATTTAATTATAAAATTGGATTTTTTTTTTAGGCCAGCACGAGAACTCTCAATGTGAGATCGTCCCCAAATTTCAAATCATCTAGGCGGAATTTGAAAAAGATCTTTACTCTTCAACGTTTTTATCATAAGCATATTATCACTATTATTCAAGAAAACTTTTTTTTTTGTTAAAAATTTTATTTAAGATTCGTATTGCATAACATATTATAAACTGAACGAATAACATTAACATACTAACCTAGGACAAATAAGTAAGCATGAATAAATAGATGACATAGCAAATCAATCAATATATATATATATTATTTTATTTTTATTTTTATTTTTATTTTTATTTTTATTTTTATTTTTATTTTTATTTTCATTTTCATTTTTTTATTATTTTATTTTTCTTATAAAACACGAACCCTCGATGTATGTGAGAGCTTTCCAAAATTCTCCAACATCTAGGCAGAGTCCTTGAATTTCTTTTTTATTAAATTATTTACAAGGATTATTTTTATTTATTTGTATTTTTATAAGAACATGTGGAAATTTCTGATACGAGATTTTTATCTAATTTTTCCCAACGTCTAGGCGAAAATTGAAATAACTCTCGTACTTAAGAGTTTTTCTAATATATATTGTAATTAGAGAACCTATTTGCTCGTGAAAATTCACCCGGGAATCCCCCAACATCTAGACGAGATCCTCGAAAGGTTCTTTTGATGGAAAATTTATCAATATTATTATTTTTACTTATTTGTGCATGCTTGTTTTTATCTATCTCATATTTCACATTTATAATTTTAAAAAGCGAAAATCTTTTGATCCGAGAGTTTTTTTAGTTTCCGCAACATCGAGGCGGAATTTAAAAATATTTCTTATCACTTAAGAATTTTTGGTAATATTTATTTGACCTTTTAAAATTTCTTTTTTATATTTTTTCCATATATATTTTATGGTTTTCTTATTTTTATAATTTATATTTATATTTATTTTGTTTTTTATATTTTATTTTATTTTTGACTAAAAAATATAAAAAAAATATCATGCATAAAAAATATATGAAAATCGAAAATATGGAAAGGAAAAAAAATAAAGAAAAGAACAAATTAAATAAATAAATAAATAAATAAGAGGGCTAAATCTGAGTCGGGTCCAGGCGCGGGCCCACATGAGGGTCCCGCGACCCGACTCGGATGTAGCCTATAAAGGCTCTTTTTTTTTATTCATTTTTCTAACCTTAAAAAAAAAAAAACCTATCTTCTCTGAATTTTTTCCCAACCCAGATCAGCTGTCGTCGTCGTCGCTGCCGGAGCTCTTTTGCGGACCAAAATTAACCCAAACTGTTCGTCTCGTTCTCCTCTACCCAAATCCTAGGCTAGTTTTCCCCCCCGAATCCTATAGATCTAAGAAAATCTTCCTTGACTAAAAACTTCCGATCCGCCACAACCAACCGTCGGACCGAGCCTGAACTCTCACCGTCGCCTCTCCTCACCTAACCCAACTATTGGCTGTTGGAATTTCCTAGAAAACTCTCCTAACCCTGTCAAGCCACGAAACCCAAAATGGAAAGTTTTTTTTTTCTGTTGTGTGTTTTTTGTTTTTTTTTTTTTTTTCAGTTGGTGTTTGCTGTTTGTGTTGTGGTTTCTTTTTTGTTGTTTACTGGTGTTTTTGGTTGATTTTTGGATGTTTTGTTGTGTGTTTGGTTGTTGTGGTGAGGGGTGCCGAGAGTGGCATTTGTGGTGGTCTCGAGGGTGGTTTTGGTGTTAGGCAGTGGCAGAGAGGGTCTTGGTGGTGAAGGGTTCTTTGTTGTTGATCCCCATCTCCTCTTCTGTTCAGGGCTGTGTTGGGTTTTGTGGGAGGTTGAGTGTGGGTGGGTGGTGGCGTATGGGCAGGAGCTGGTGTGGGTAGGGGTGCTAGCTCCAGTGGGGGTGGTTTGCTGCAGGGCTGCCTACTGCCTAGGGTGGCTAACTGTAGGGCTGCTTGTGTAGACACCTAATTTTGTCTAGACCACTAAAACATATATGTTTTCTTCCTAAATTGATGTTTCAAAATGTAAAAAGACTTTTTTCATCATGTAGGTGGTACTCCAAGACTTAGTCTAAGAAGGCGAGCATAAAGTCAAACTTGAAAAAGTCAACCTCGAAAAGTGAACTACTAAAAAAGTCAACCCACTTTCAAAATCAAGATTTGAAGTTCAATTGAAAAAGAATTTTGATAATCCGAGGTCTACATTGAAAGATATGGAGTTCGAAAGTTGGGTTACGAAGATTCAGTAGAAAGGAAACCCTAGTTTGGGAAATTTGGGGAAAAATGCTTAAAAGATCAAATTGGTCGAAATTGAAGGTTCCAAATGAAAGATAAGCACTGACTACGGGTAATGGAGAAGCTACTTGAAAGAAAAATTGAAAGAAAAGTCAATTCGGAAGAAAACCGAGAATTAGGGTTTTTGGTGGCTTTCGATGAAATTTGGAAGAATTATAGAAATGACCCAATTCGGTAAGAATAAATCCCCTAATTGATAAGGAGTGATTAAACAAATATAGCCTAAGGCTCAGTTTGAAGAAAATCTAAAAATCGGACTTGTTTTGAGAAAAATCGGGCTTCGTAGGCAAAAGGGCAAAATTGGAAAATTTGGGAAAAATAGCAAATGAACTCCAAAAATTTTGAAATTTTTCAGATCTCTTTCTTAAATTATTTGGAAGATATTGGCAAAAAAAAAAATCTTGATTTAGAGTTCGTTTGCAAAATGGCCAAATCCCGGGTACACTATGCAAAAATTCAAAAGGATAAATCCCGAAAAAATAGTAAATGAGCTCCAGAAATTCTGAAAATTTGCAGATCTCTTTCTTAAATTATTTCGAAGAGATTGGATTGAAGGCCATAGGATCAAATTTGTTGAAAAAAATTCTAGAACCTCCTAGGTTATTCCAATGAGCTAGCCGGCCACTACAAGGGGGGAAGGGTTCTCTCTTTCATTTTCACTCTATTCACATTCTGATTTTTGCTGAATGCTCTCCATTTTTGAAAGGCAAAAAGAAAATTTTAGAAAAGAAAGTTAGAAGAGAAAAAACTTGTAATATAGCTTCTAGAGGTTGTTTTAAGCACCATACTCTTGCACTTTCCTTGATTTTCTATTCTTGGTTTGCTGTTTTGATTGTTATTTTGGTGAGTTTCGTTTGATTTTCCTTTTTAAAATAAGTGTTTTTAAGTTTCTCCTTTAAGTTCTTCTTTATACTTTATTGGAAAAAGTTTTGAGAATTTTTTTTCTTCATGATTTAGAGGGGTGGCCGAATGGCCTATTGATTTTGTGTAGTTGCTATTTGCTTTTTTATTTCATGTTATTCATGGTATTTAACAAGTTTTGATGCTTTAAATCTTCTTAAAATATATAAATATGAAGCTTGTTTTGATTTGGTTGCTTGCTTGTTTCCATTGTTGAGTTTTTTTTATTTTTTATTTTTTATCTTGTTATCATGTTTATTTTATTTGTCTTGCATCTTTGATTTTCTATTTTTAAAGTGTTTAAGTTTGTTTTACATTTTGTTAATCCATGTGTTTGTGAAAATGCCTATTGGTTCTCATGCCTTTACTTTATATTTGCATGATTTAGGTATTATTATTTAGCTATACATGTTAGTGTGTTAAGTGTTTGTGAAAATGCCATGTCCATATGGACCATTCGGCTACCCCTCTCTTATGTTTTATATGTGCATTTTTATTATGCTAGTTGATAGGTTTTCGTTTCCATGATATAGTGTTGTGTATTTTGTTTAAGTATGCTATATGTTTGTGTATTTGCCATGCATTTTTTTAGCTTTAGGTTGTGCTTGCATTACCATGCATTTCATGCATTTTAGACCTAGGTTACATTAAATGCCATGCAAGTTCATGTTAGGTCTATGTCATTTTATTGATGCCATGCATTTTCCATGACATTTAGATTTTAAATCATGCATTTCATACATTATTGTTATTATTTTTTATTTATATTTTTTGATGCTATGTTGTTTATTATATGGTTTTGAATATTTCATGATATCCTATGCTTTTTATTTAGTTATTTTTGTCATATTATTTAACATATACTATGTTCATGCATTATTATTTTTATTTTTATGCATATTATATGTTAGCATTATTTCATGTTTCATGTCATGTCATGTCATTTCATATCATTTATATTTGTCATGTCATTTAAATCATTTTATTCCATTTAGAATATATCATGTGACTTAGGATATTTCATTTCATATAGAATATATTATGTTACCTAGGTCATTTCATTTCATTTAGAATATATTATGTCACTTAGGATATTTCATTTCATTTAGAATATACCATGTGACTTAGGATATCTCATTCCATTTAGAATATATCATGTGACTTAGGATATTTCATTTCATATAAAATATATTATGTTACCTAGGTCATTTCATTTCATTTAGAATATATTATGTCACTTAGGATATTTCATTTCATTTAGAATATACCATGTGACTTAGGATATCTCATTTCATTTAGAATATATTATGTCACTTAGGATATTTCATTTCATTTAGAATATATCATGTGACTTAAGATATTTCGTTTCATATAGAATATATTATATTATCTAGGTCATTTCATTTCATTTAGAATATATCATATGACTTAGGATATTTCATTTCATTTAAAAAATACTATAACATTTAAATTATATCATACCATTTAGGTTGCATTATATTATCTAGATTTTGCTATGTCATTTTATTTATGTCACACATATTCATTTTTTTTAAAATGTTTTGAAAAAGGTAATGATTTTCAATAAAATAAAGATATTCCCGAGTTAAAATAATTCATGAGTTCTCTGTCGGATTTACTGGGGAGGATATCATCAATTATCATTAATAACAGAATATCTTATTTAAAACGAGAATGATTAGGAAAGTTTTCCAAACTAATAAAAATTTCTATATTTTGCCACGTTTGTTGGGGAATATAGGAAAATTTTGAATTAATAAATTCTGGATTATTTTCAAATAAAAATGTAATTATTTTTCTTTAAATTGGGAATTAACTTGAAATACTAAATTTTAAAACCGACTTTTTTACCGAGACTTGAGATAACACACGATTAATAAGGTACCGTTTTATACGGGTGTTGTGGGGGTGCTAATCCTTCCCCACACGTAACCGAGTCCCGAACCCGCTTATTTGATTTCTCTGGTTTAAAATGCAGACTTGAAATTGGTTTTAAAAATGTTTTAATTAATTTTAAAATATTTTATAAAATCGGTTTTAATAGGTGACCGATCACACCTAGCTAAAAAAGGTTGGTGGCGACTCCATGTCTTTTTCAAGGTCATTTTAAAAACTTTCATTTTCTAAGACGAATTAAGTCGACTTTTCCTCGGTTTTTTTTAATGTCATGCTTAACGAATAATAAAGTCTTGCGATGAGACTTGTTTTTTTTTTTTTAGGTTGCGACAGCCTGCATTGGGGTGGCGTGCTGCAGGGCTACCTACTGCCTAGGGTGGCTGTGCAGCAAGGGTGGCGTATGGGCAGTTGTTGCCTGCAGGCAGCAGCAATGCTGGCTGGGCCTGCTAGGCCAAGCAGGCCCAGTTGGCTTGCTGGGCCATCAGGTCCGGTTGGGAATGCTAGGCCAGCAAGTCTAGCCCGGTAAAGTTCTATCGGGCCTTGCTAACGTCCGGGCCTTCAAGCCCGCAAAAAAAAAATAACAAAACTAATTAATTAATTAATTAAATTAAATAATAACAGAGACTAAAAAATTGATTAGAAACTTGACACGGAAGGTGATTCGGGTTTCAGGTTTGAACCGGACAAAATTAGGTTACTACAGCTGCCCTCTTTGCGTATTTTTGAGAATAAAAAATAGGGCAAAGACATAAGTAACAATTTTGTCCGGGATCATGGATCCATATGAAACTTTTTTTTTTCTTTTTTTCGTTTTTTCTTTTTTCGTTCTTTTTTTTTCCTTCATTTTTTCATATATAGACTGTAAAATAAAGGATTTGCCTTAAATTGATTTCCTTGACTAACATACCAAGGCTCGACCCGTGTTAAGGAAAAGAGTTCGATTTTGCAAGAAAAGAAAATACCTCGACGAAGCCCCGAGGCCTAATCTTATCTTGTGCCAGCTTCACCAGGCTTACTTCCTCTTGGTGCCAGCTACATTGGGCTTAAACTCATCTAAATGTCAGTTTCACTAGGCTTACTTCCTTTTGGGGCCAGCTTACATTGGGCTTAACCTCATCTGAATGCCAAGTTTACTGGGCTTAAACCATAACTGTGCCAGCTTACATTGGGCTTAAACCAACTGAGATGCCAACTTCAACTGGGCTTACACCATAACTGTGCCAGCTTACATTGAGCTTAACCAACTAAGATGCCAACTTCAACTGGGCTTACACCATAACTGTGCCAGCTTACATTGGGCTTAACCAACTAAGATGCCAACTTCAACTGGGCTTACACCATAACTGTGCCAGCTTACATTGGGCTTAACTAACTAAGATGCCAACTTCAACCGGGCTTACACCATAATTGGCCAGCTTACATTGGGCTTAACTAACTAAGATGCCAACTTCAATTGGGCTTACACCATAACTGTGCCAGCATACATTGGGCTTAACTAACTAAGGTGCAACTTCAACTGGGCTTACACCATAACTGTGCCAGCTTACATTGGGCTTAACCAACTAAAATGCCAACTTCAACTGGGCTTACATCATAACTGTGCCAGCTTACATTGGGCTTAACTAACTAAGATGCCAACTTCAACCGGGCTTACACCATAATTGGCCAGCTTACATTGGGCTTAACTAACTAAGATGCCAACTTCAATTGGGCTTACACCATAACTGTGCCAGCATACATTGGGCTTAACTAACTAAGGTGCAACTTCAACTGGGCTTACACCATAACGGTGCTAGCTTACATTGGACTTAAACCAATTGAGATACCAACTTCAACTGGGCTTACACCATATGTGCCAGCTTACATTGGGCTTAGACCAACTGAAATGCCAACTTCAACTGGGCTTACACCATAATTGTGCCAGCTTACATTGGGCTTAACCAACTAAGATGCCAACGTCAACTGGGCTTACACCATAACTGTGCCAGCTTATATTGGGCTTAACCAACTAAGATACCAACTTCAACTAGGCTTACACCATAACTATGCCCAGCTTACATTGGGCTTAACCCCATCATTTCTTTTGAAAAACTCCTCATTCGAGACTCCACAACTTTAAAAATTAAAAACTCCTCATTCGAGGCTCCACAACTTTAAAAATTTCTCATTCACAAAAGTCTCAACACTTTGAAATATTCATTTCTATTTTTTCCGTCATATTCAAAAATTCTCAACACTTTTCCATTTCATTGTTTTGAAAATGACTCATTTTTTAGAACAATCATTTTTCCTTTGCTTTTACTTTAACAAACTCTTTCCTCTGATCCTAAAGCCAGCCTTTCATCTTTCTTTCTTCTTTTCCTCAACTTTCATCTTCTCTGTCTTCAGAAACCTATATTATTTTTCCTCTCATCTTTTCCATGCTTGCCGAATTAACAAATGCAATGATCAACTATATTGATGCAACCTACAAAGATGCAGATGCAAATGTATGAATGCTCATGGAGATGCATGACATCATTTTACATGAAGAAAATGTTGAAAGAGTTGATCATCTCCTTTTTTCCTCATGTCTTGGTAAGGTTTCCTTATTCCTTGCTATCCCGTCAAAGAAATCACATGATTTTTGTACTTCCAACATTTTCCTTGCCTCGACGAATTCTTTTTTTCGATTTCCTGGCCAAGATCAAAACACAGAGTCAGACTTTATTCAAAGTTTCATGCCCCTGTTCAATATGAATTCTTATTTCTTGCCAAAGGATATCCATATCCATATCCATATCTATATCTCAATTTCAATTTGTTTTTCTCAAAACATGTCAATTTCATTTTTTTTTTTAAAATATGTGAAATTGAAATCTTTCACAAATTGGTGATCACCATTAAAGACATTTCTAAACGAGATGGGAAATCAACTCCGCTTTCTCGAGTGATTGGAATATTTTAATTTAACAAGGTCAATAGACTGATGCAATAAGGTCCGAATTCATCTAAGGAAGCTTCCCAACTTGACAAGGAAGAGAAGGTGAATGCCCCTTTATCTCGCTTCATGAGTAAGTTTCTCAAAACATGAATTCTTTAAAACCAAACTTTTTTCGGAAAAAGCTTTAAAGTACAATTAAATCTCAACAATCTTTCGATCTCTAAATATGGCATCTTTATAGGTGCTAACCTTAGCCATAATTTTTTCAATGTTGGAAGGTTAATTTAGATAGAAAAACATGTTTAACTTTCAAAGTCAATATCCTAAAAGAGTTGTCCCTTTGGGATATCTAGGAGTTTCTTGATGTCCCTTGATTTCTTCAAAATTATTTCCTTCTTTGTCATGGCTTCGGCCATACCATGAGTGGCATCAAAATTTCTTCTCATTCTACTCTAGACTGCCCGTTTTTGGGTTTCCACCCTAGAGCCTAATTGTTTATTTTTCTTTTTTTATTGTTCCATCATGCATTTGAGAATTCTAAATTCTTCTATAATGAAATGATAATTCAAAAAGATGGGATAAAATCTGAGGAAAACTCTTCAAGTTAAATATCCCTGCTTGATCAAAATGGACTTTTAAAGCATGTAACATGGCCTGAGGTTCGGGGTTCAGAAAGAAAGGAAAAATAAGCCCAAAATATGTGTTTGAGGATAGTCAGATCAATGATCATTTCATGAGGATTCCCTTTGAAACATTTGTCCCTTATGGACTTCTCTTTTCTGCCTTTGACTTTTGCTTTTTTTTCTTTATCCTTGGCTTTCATTTCGCCATCCTTTTCACATTTCTTTTTTTCTTTTTTTTTTTTATTTTTTGTATTTCCACTTTGACTTTGTGAGATCATATTTATTTGGGACCTTAATTTTCTCTTGTAACTATCTTTGAGTCAAGACTCGTTTTTTCCATGATCTTTGAAAAAGTTCCTTCTTCGTATTTGCCCCCCAGTGTGGAGAGTGATCCTTGATCAAGGTTCAAAGAAACAAGAATTCTTTAGGCTCAAAAGGGGTAACTACAGATAACTTTTTTGTGTGAAAGGGAGATGAAAGATGGTCATTTCTCATATCAAGTACGCATATTTTCATTGAAAAGCAATCCTCAGGGGAATAGATAATCAGAATTTCATTTTACACTTGGAATGATTCAAATTCTTATATGCATGATATCACAATATTTTTTTCTCTTTTTGTTTGCTGCATGCCCCAAAAATTTATGCATGATTCATCTTCAATCACAAATGATGCTCCATTTTGATTTGCCATTCAAATGAAAATCCTTTGGTTTATGGGAATCTTATTTTAAAGGAATATCTCATGTTTCATCTTCGAGCTTCTTGCCGTAAAAGCTTATTCAGATTTCAATTTCTTCAGGGTGTTTCCAACAAATGGGGAAAGAAATGGTGTTCTGGTTCATTTTCTAGTTCTAGTGCTCATAAATCAAGGTCTTTGGGAAAAGAGTCCAGGTTTTTGCATTCTAAAGTCTTTGGGAAGTTTTGCTAAGCTTAATTGTATGGCATAATCTTAACACGTTTCAAACTACCAAATCTAGATCAATTGGAAGAGTGCCATATTTGCTTGTCTTTCAAAGACTTCCACAAAAGGATTTTTTACAAATTTTCCATTACTCATAGCCTCGATAAAGGTTGTTTTTTTTGGGACATTTGGGTAATCTTTATTCGACTAGTCTATGATCTGGGTGCATGTGGAGATGAGGTATTTCCTAGGATTAATTCATTCCTCATAATAATCACCAATTCTTTCGAAACTTTTTTCACTTTTCAAAGAAATATCCCTTTTATTCTCAAAATAGAAAATTATATGTACGAATTTTTATTTTCAATTTTCAATTTTCAATTTTCAATTTTTTTTTTGTTTTTTGTTGTTTGTTTTTCTTTCTTTTAAAAATCCTAAAAACAAAGCTCAAGAAGAAAGCCAAACTTTGAATGAGGTACGATGTACGATGCTTGTAATTCAAAGTTCATTTATTCCAACCAAAGTGAAAATATCTACAAAATTTAAACCAAGGTTAAGGATTGCCCCTGACTGGCATGCTACCCCGAGAACAAATGGCTCTTAGCGCTGTCGTCCCTGATAAGCATCAATGAACTTTTTGAACTTTGCTGGGTTTGCATCAACTACAGCTTGAACTTTGTCCTTGAATGAAGTGCAGTTCTCCGTGGAGTGTCCTTTAACCCCATTATGATATTCGCATGTGGCATTGGGATCATACCATTTCGGAAAAGGAGATTTCATGGGTTTTGCGGGCACAATGGAGATCATATGGCTTTGGACAATTAGAAGAAATTCTGTGTAGGTCATCGGAAGCGAATGGTACACTTTTGCCTTCTTTCTCTTATTGCTTCGAGAATATACTGAATTAACCTCTGGGTCATTCGACATAGTGAAAGCTTGGAGTGGTGTGAAAGATATTAAAGCATGATGTTAACCGTGCTGAGGCCAATGGTCAATATAGGGTCGGGGATGTAAATAACCACTGAAAGGATCTTCTTGCATTGCATTGCACTGAACTTTCTTTTATCTTTTTCTTCGACAGTTAGGACTTGATCATGCTCACTGGCAACACTATCCTTTTTCTCAATAGCAATTCTTGCATCAGTATCCACAATTTTCCCTTTTTTTATACCATCCTCGATCCTACCCATGAAAAATAATGTCTCCGAACTCCCGAAAAAGCATTGCTGATCAACTTGTCATAGTATGGATGTAGGAGAGTATCTACAAATAGAACATTCATTTCTCTATTGGTAAGAGGTGGTCGGACTTGCGAGGCTACATATTTCCATCTACAAGCATATTCCTTGTAACTCTCGTTGGGCCCCCTTTTTCATGTTCTGGAGTGTCAATCTATCTGGAACTGCTTCTAATATGTGCTTGTGTTGTTCCAAGAATGCCCGAGCTAAGTCTCTCCATGTGTGCATTTGGCCTTTTTTCAGCTGATAATACCATTTAGATGCTGCCCCTGTTAAGTTTTTTTGAAAAACATGGATAAGCAGTTTCTCATTATGAGCATGCCCCACCATTTTATTACAATATGCGGCTAAGTGTGTTTCAGGGCACTTAAGTCCATCATATTTTTCAAACTCTGAGACTTTGAATTTAGGCGGGATGACCACGTCGAGAATCAAAAGTAGCTTTTTTGCACTAAATTCATCTCCACCTTCAACAGCTCGAATCTTTTCCTCCAATTGGGCATACTCTGGTTCTATCTCTATCTTTTGACTCTAAACTAACTGTGAATGAACCTAATCTAAAACTGGTCTTGAGTACTCTTTCCCGAATTGCGTACTCTTGAGGTTGATTACTTTTCTGTGTGAAATGTTCTCCCACAATTTCTCTCATTTTTCCAATTTCTTGAGTCATTTGCATCATCTGCAAGACTCGTTCAGCTCTCTCCTTCTGTACTTGTTCCATTTGTTTTAGTCGGATAGCAGAATCTTCTCCCATTTCACTTTTTTGGTGTTATCTTAAAGAAACAAAAAATCAAAGCTATCTTTAGAGAACATACATGAACTCTATCAATATTCATTCTCATCATGGCTCTTTATTTTAGGGGATTAAGAGAAATCCCCTTTTTATTTGCCTCTAGAGATCATAAATTATTGATGACAATATTGACTTCTCTATCATTGGCCTTGATGGAGCCATTTTTATGCGCAAATGAACTTAATGTCAATCAATGGATGGATGAGATGCGTTGTATGACAAGTAATTGATCAATGCGAATGCAAGGGAAGATACCACAGAGGAAATAAGAATCGGAGAAACTTAATCATCAACATCTCGTAAATTTAAAGCATAATTGATTCAATTCCATGCCATTGTTCCAAAGACATAATCCATATTTACAAAACCTGGAAAGTGGTTGAAACTGTCTTTGCAAACCATTTTATTTTTCCTACCATAAGGCTATAAGAGCTGGCTATTAAAAAGATCAAAGTCCTACTACATCATAAAAGACCAAAGTCCTACTACATCATCACCATCAATCTCCCAATCCTAAACAACCTCTCCAAGTCCTTGATCAATTAGTGTCGTTGGGTCGAACCATTTGGCATCTATTAAAGATTGCACTTTGTGCTTGAAAGCCTCACAGTTTTCAATGCTATGTCCAGCAACTCCACTGTGATAGTCACATCTTGCGTTCGGGTTGTACCATTTAGGATATGGTGGGCGTAAAGGTTCTATAGGCACACAAGCAACAAGATGGCCTTGGATCAATCTAGGATGAGTTCTTTATAGCTGATGGGAATAGGATCAAAATCTTTCTGTGTCTTTCCCTTGGGTTGTTTTTGGCTGACATACCGACTAGGAGTAGGGGCATTTGGTGTCGATGCGAAGGTTTGAACTGGAAGGGTTGGACGAAAAGGTAGTCGAATAATAACAGGGTGAGGGCGTGGATTTGGATATTGGGTCCATGAAGGTTGCACAAAGCTCGAGGTTCCTATCCCATGTACTTGATGGGATGATTGAAAGTTGGCAGGACGAGGGCACGGGTACGGATTTGAGCCAATTTGTGGTGGTAGGGATGGACTCAAAGGCCTCTCGTTGGTTGTCTGAGAATAAGGTTGGATGTTAGCAGAAAAAAGGTATGAGTTCAGATTTGGAACAGTTTGCAAGGGTTAGGTGGAGTTCGTAGATCCTGCCTTGAACTGTGAGTCTTCAAATTCGACCATTCGCACGATACTGTCCACAACTTCGTCTAGGCTTAACTCCTTACATGGATGGCGTTGACCAACGCAAGATTCAACAGATATCCTTCGATTTGGGCTCAATTGTTTCTCAAGGCTTGGTTGCACCGAAGGCGATGAAGACCTTTGAGAGGATTCCCCTTTGGATTTGTAAAGATCCTCAACCATTCTCATCAACTTGGAGAGTTGTTCTTTCTTATCTCGGATATCATGCCCAAATTCTTCCCGATTGCGCTCCAAAACATCTAATCGTCATTCCAGTTCACTCCCCATACTTTAACCCTTTTCATGCAATTGACAAATGAGATTAACATTATTACCATGAGATCCAAAATACAACTATAAGTGTACATGCTTCATATGCATGAATGTAATGATGATTGATGCATGAAATGTTCAAAATGCGAAGATGTTTGAAATGTTATGCTAAATGCAATGAAAAAGTCCAAGAAAAGGATATCCTAGTATTACTCCATATTTTTTTTTCTTTTCTATTTTTTGAATTTTCTGACAACTATTCTTTCTAACATTCTTTTCTTTTTTCATATTTTCTAAAAAAATCAAAACTAAAAGGAATTTTTATTATTTTTCACAACCTGCTCTACACAAAAGAACTTTTCTCATTTTTTCATTATTTTTTATTTTTCATTCATTTTTTTTTTGTTTTTTCATTTTCCCTTTTTTTCATTTTTTTATGGAATAGAAACTATTTTTTATTAATAAAAACTATTTTTCATTTCCTTTATTATGGGCGATGTATGTTCATCCTTACCCAGTGCAGCATGCTTATTTGGAATATAAAACAAATAGCAAAATGTTGAAAATGTTCCTCCACGTGTTCCTAACTTCGGTGTATCTAACGAAAATTTGGCATGGCTTTGCCTAGGTTCACTATATGAGGTTGAATTACGTTCTAAAAGGCCCCAAATTGCTCCTCACTGTCACCGGTGAAGGCTAGTGAGGCACCCCGATAAAAGCGGGTTCAATTTGTTAGAGTATATTTTTCTAAGCCCATACGGAGGATCACGAAGGCTTTAGGTACTTTATACTCCATAAGTGTTTCACTAGCCCATACGAATGGTCAATCACGAAGGCGTAGCTACTTTACTTTCACTTAAAAAGGATGGAGCCCGGGCATAGAGCTCATGTTATGCAAATGCACGTGTAAAATGTGTGAGAATAAACAAATGAACCGTTTACTAAGTTCAAGACCCCTATCCTAAATGCCTTACAATTATTAGCATCAATAAAGAAATAAAAAGCATAAATAAAGAATTAACAAAAATCAAGATATGGATGCAAGCAAAATAAAAATAAAATCAAAAAAATTAAAATTAAATATCAATTAAATCCATTAAATCAAAACTTATGATAACACATGATTAGTTAATGGCTTGACTCTCAAAAGTCCCCAGCGGAGTCGCCAAGCTGTCATAACGATTTTTCGACCGCTAGACCATTTTACAAAAAAAAAAAAAAGTATGGAGTCACCATCAATCTTTTTTGTTTAGGTGTGATTGGCCACCTAGCAAAATTTATCCTTTAAATAAAGTCTTAAAATTAATTAGAATTTATTAAAAAGATAATTTTGGTTTGCGAAAACAAAATTGGGTTCGGGAGTACAGTTACGCATGGGAAAGGTATTGGCACCCCCACGACGCCCGTTTAGAAAATGATACATTTAATCATGTGTTATCCTTTAATCTTGATAAAACGTTTTTAATTTTGATATTTAAAAATAATTCCTATAATTCTTTTTATTGCAAATTTTTGTATTTGGAGGAAAAAAAAACAAATTATTTTATTTTGGAATAAAATGAAAATCTTTGGCATTGGAAACTTTCTCCGAATTCTCTAATGTTTAGGCAGAATTTGGGAAGAGTTTCCTCGCTTTCGAATTTGCTTTATATTCTTCTAAATCAAATAATGTTCCTTTGTAAACAACAATTATTCAAAATCATCCAACGTCTAGGCATGATACTAATATTTGTTTTTATTCGGAATATTATTTTATTTCGTTTCGTAGGATCCTCTTAAAACTCTCAGTTTTCTTTTTTTATTTTATAATAAAGTGTGATATGCGATGAATGAAATAATCAATAATAATGAATGAGCATACATAGAAAGATAAAGAGTAATAAGTTAAACAATGAATTGTCTGGTTTTAGAATTAAAATTTTATTTGGGTGAGGATAAGAATCTCCGGTGTGAGAACTTTCCCAAATTCCTTATCGTCTAGGCGAAATTTGGAGAAGATCTCTACATTTGAAAATTCTTACCCCGATCTTTAGAACTGACGTATTACCAATCCTTTTTTTTCAAAAATATATAATAATGTGGATAATGGATTAATTTAATTATAAAACTTGATTTTTTTTAGGGCAGCACGAGAACTCTCGATGTGAGATCGTCCCCAAATTCCCCATCATCTAGGCTAAATTTGAAAAAGATCTCTACACTTCAACGTTCTTATCATAAGCATATTATCACTATTATCCAAGAAAACTTTTTTTTTGTTAAAAATTTTATTTAAGATTCGTATTGCGTAACATATTATAAACTGAACGAATAACATTAACATACTAACCTAGGACAAATAAATAAGCATGAATAAATAGATGACATAACAAATCGATTAAAATACATATTATTTATTTTATTTTTATTTTTATTTTTATTTTTATTTTTATTTTTATTTTCATTTTCATTTTTTTATTATTTCATTTTTTTTTATAAAACACGAACCCTCGATGTATGTGAGAGCCTTCCAAAATTCTCCAACATCTAGGCAGAGTCCTTAAATTTATTTTTTATTAAATTATTTACAAGGATTATTTTTATTTATTTATATTTTTATAAGAACATTTGGAAATTTCCGATACGAGAATTTTTTCTAATTTTTCCCAATGTCTAGGCGGAAATTGAAATAACTCTCGTACTTAAGAGTTTTTCTAATATATATTGTAATTAGAGAACCTATTTGCTCGTGAAAATTCACCTGGGAATCCCCCAACATCTAGGCGAGATCCTCGAAACGTTCTTTTGATGGAGAATTTATCAATATTATTTTTTTTACTTATTGGTGCATGCTTGTTTTTATCTATCTCATATTCCACATTTATAATTTTAAAAAACGAAAATCTTTTGATCTGAGAGTTTTTTTAGTTTCTGCAACATCGAGGCGGAATTTGAAAATATTTCTTCTCACTTAAGAATTTTTGGTAATATTTATTTGACCTTTTAAAATATTATTAGTTTTTTATATTTTTTCCATATATTTTTTATGTTTCATATTTTATGGTTTTTCTTATTTTTATAAAAAAAAAATTATTTTTTTATTTCGACTGAAAAAATATTAAAAAAATATCATGCATAAAAAATATATGAAAACCAAAAATATGGAAAGGAAAAGAAAAGAACAAATTAAATAAATAAATAATGGGGAGGACTACATCTAGGTTGGGTCCAGGCACGAGCCCACCGCAGGTGAGGACGTAGCCTATAAAGGCTTTTTTTTATTAATTTTTTCTAACCTTTCAAAAAAAAAAACCTATCTTCTCTAAATTTCTTCCTAACCCAGATCAGCCGCCGTCGCCATCGCTGTCGGAGCTCCTTTGTTGACCAAAATTAACCCAAACTGTTCATCTCGAGTTTTCCCTGAAACAGCCCCGAATCCTATAGATCTAAGAAAATCTTCTTTGACTAAAAACTTCTGATCTGCCACAACCAACCGTCAGACCGAGCCTGAACTCTCACCGTCGCCTCTCCTCACCCTAACCCAACTATTGGCCGTTGGAATTTCCTAGAAAACTCTCTTAACCCTGTCAAGCCATGAAACCCGAAATGGAAAGATTTTTGTTTTGTTTTTTCTATTGTGTTTTTTTTTTTTCGATTGGTGTTTGGTGTTTGCAGTTATGGTTTCTTTTTTGTTGTTTACTACTATTTTTGGTTGATTTTTGGATGTTTTGGTGTGTGTTTGGTTGTTGTGGTGAGGGGTTCCGAGAGTGGCGTTAATGGTGGTATCGAGGGTGGTTTTGGTGTTAGGTAGTGGCAAAAAGGGTCTTGGTGGTGGAGGGTTCTTTGTTGTTGATCCCCTTCTCCTTTTCTGTTCAGGGCTATGTTGGGTTTTGTGGGAGGCTGAGTGTGGGTGGGTGGTGGCGTGTAGGCTGGAGCTGGTGTGGATAAGGGGTGCTGGCTGCAGTAAGGGTGGTGTGCTGCAGGGCTGCCTGCTGCTTAGGGTGGCTGTGCAGCAAGGGTGGCATGTGGGTAACTGCTGGCTGGGCCTGCTAGGCCAAGCAGGCCCAGTCGGCTTGCTGGGCCATCAGGCCCGGTTAGGCCTGCTAGACCAGCAAGTTCGGCCTGATAAAATTCTATCGGGCCTCGTCACAGTCCGGACCTTCAAGCCCACAAAATAAATAAATAAAATAACAAAACTAATAAATTAATTAATTAAATTAGATAAAATAAAGTAAAGTAATATGAAATAAAATTAAATAATAATAGTGACCGAAAAATTGATTAGAAACTTAACACGGGAGGTGATTCGGGTTCAAGATTTGAACTGGACAAAATTAGGTTACTACAAATATAATTAATCTATATTGGATATTTCATTCAGTTTCAAATTTTTAATTTATCTTATGATAAATATATTTTAAATTTAAAAAGAACATAATGAGTAATGATATTTGTGTGTTTGAATTTTAAAAAGTTAAAACGTAACCCATTATAAGAAAATTTATAATGGTAAATTTTTTTTAAAGAAAAGTTAAGTAAATAGATAAAATTTTTAAATATAAAAATTAAAAAATTTGGCTAAATATTTTTTTAAAATTTTAAATTTGAATATAATATATATTAATATTAGGCTTGGCTTATGTATCATATAAACAGACTATCCACGTAGACGTACATATCAGCAGAATTTACACAGTCAGCATGTACCCTGTTATATTATATATATATATGATTTGAATTTATTTATTATCCGAATTTGTATTTATTTTAAAAAGTTATATTCGTCAAATATTTGAATTAATTAAATATCTTAATTTTTTAAATTAAAAAAATAAGTAGAAGTAAATAAGTAAAATTTAAAATCTCAATTTACTTTTAAAAAAAATAAAATTATCATTATAATTTTATTAATATATCATTTTTATTATTTCCTCACTTGTAAGTATAAATTAATTAAATATACACTTCTCTATAATTACCCTTTTTATTTTTATTTTTATAAAAAAAATCCCAAAAACATCAGAAAGACAGTCAGATTTTCCTCTCTCTCTCCAACCTTCCTTCATGGACGTTCGAACCGAAACTATAGTAAACTGAACAAGTCTCTTTCTTACAAAACCTGAGACCAGACACATGCAGAAAATGCATTGATTTAGTGAGAGAAAGTTTTGATTTTTTGTTTTGTTTCTGGGTTTCTGAGAGTGGGTTTAGATGGAAAGAGAGGTGGGATTGGAGGGGTTAGAAGATTTAGTTCTCCACATGATTTTATCAAAATTAGGTCCAGCAGACTGTCAGGGTTTCATGTGTCAGCAAAAGGCTTAGACTCTCTGCTTTTCAGGATTCTCTTTGGACTCAATTTTGTTTCCAAGATCTTCATCTTTCAAGCCCTCTTGATCATCAAGGAAACCCTGTTCCTTCTTTCAAGGTAAATGAATTTTACATTACAATTTCTAAAACCCACTTTTTTTTTTTATCTATTCATTTCTTGGGTTCTTTTTAGCTATTCTTGATTTAATTTCTTTTCCCATTGTATTTTCTATTGATTATTGTGGCTGTACTTCTTACTGAATTGGGAAAAAAAACAAAATGTTTTCTGGGATCAGACACTAAAATTTGGAATCTTTAGAAGAAAGAGAATAAAAGTTATTAGGAGGAAAATGTTGTTTCACTAGGGTTGAATAGTGAATACATACGGTATGAATTTGCAACTTACTAATCAATTTAAAAGTTCTAATGAAATGGTTAATTTGCTTAAGAAATGAAATCTAGATGATTGAATTCCTTTTAGTAATGCTTTTATCTTTGTTTCTTTTTTCCAGGCAGCTTATCAATTATGGCGATAAGCTTTTGCTATGTACCCATGGCCACTAGTTAAAAGATGTTGGGACAAGCTTAAAAAATGGTTGAGAAACAATTTTCCAGAGGCTGAGGCTACACTTAGAAGGGGTGCATCTGAATCTGATATTCAACAATTGCAGACACTTTTAAAAGTTAAATTGCCTCTTCCCACTAGGCTTCTCTATCGTTTTCATGATGGTCAAGAACTGACAGATGAAGAGTACTCTGCGATATCACTTGGTAGCTCATTGGGAATTATAGGTGGCTACTCTTTCTGTTACCATTTGGTTAATGTCCACTTGTTACCCATAAGTCAGGTAATAATGGGAACAAGAGGGGTCATACGTCAACTAGGTTTTTCTAGCAGATCCAAGTACATAGTTGTGGCTGCTTCTCCCACTTATAGTGAGAAGTTGTTTTTCTTGACTGTACCAACGGCCAACTTTACGTTTGTACAAGCAACCTTCCTACAGATAGGGAAATGATTCAATGTGTTCCAAATGCACTTATTCATTCTGTACATGATTTGCATGGTGATCAGCAGCAAGATGCCATGCTGCTGTGGTTAGAGGAACACGGTCGCCGCTTAGAAAATGGCATTATCAAAGTTCGTGAAAAACAAAATGTCCGAAGTATCAGTCTATTTCCAGAGGTTCCCCCTCTATGTTCCACTGCTGTAACAAATGGTGTGCAGGTAATTTTATTTACAGTACTTGTGCATGGGTTACTTCTTCTGGTACTTTGTTCTTTTGAATGCTTTTTCACCAAATTTTTAAGAATTACAGTGTGGGTGGCTTGCTGAGTTCGGTGTCTCACAGTTGTGCGTGACTAAGAAAAATTTTTCTGGTTCTTGTATTTTGCTATCCATATTGGAAAGTACATAGTAATTTCACCTTTTAGGGGCCTTGGGGTTGCTTCAAGATGTACCTCCAAGTGAGCCTATGAAAAGATGCATATCGTCCTATCCTAAACAATGCTCAGTTTTGATGCTAAAAGCTGAGCAAGAAATTTACCATTTCCTTCTTGACAGATTGCAAAGGAACTTGATGTCTGAGAATAAGTAAAGTTGGAAAAGCTCAACCTTTATTCTTCTCAAATTTTAATCAGTGTTGCATTTTGAAAACTTTGTAATGTAAACTTTTGCTCTTCTGGTTCTTGGTAGGTTGGCTGACCCGAAAGGCAGTCCATTTGAAGTTCAAGTGGCACGCTTCCCTTTGCAGCAGCCAGATTATGTTTTCTGACAAACTCTTGCATGGTCTTCAGTTGGCAGATATTATCTGTTATTAAATATGAAAGGTTTCAAATCCGGGATTTAGTCCAGTTGATTCATGCAATTATCTTTAAGAGGTGGCATCCAGCAGAGCATATATTCAACTCCTTCTATCCCAGACTCTGGCCGACTTTGTATATGAATATATATATATATATATATATATGAAAGGCTTGTTTGAATCTGTGAAACCCCTTTTGCTCTTTTTACATTGCTTATCCTTAAACATTTGTTATGTGTTACCCTACTTCTGTTTGTAAAATGAATGGCTCTTGGTTTAGTGAATAATAGTTAGACATGGCAATTTGTGTATCCATGTCGTGTTCATATATTTTGTCGTGTTATAATGTCGTTTAAGGTTTTTTATATTTATATAAATTTTGATGAGTTAATAATTCGTATTATATAGATTTTGAGACATTCGTGTATTCGTGTTATTTTTTCGTGTCGTGTTTTTAGTTATTTTTTTCGTTTAGTGGTTGTGTCGTGTAATCGTATTGTGTGTAGCTATGTTACATGAACTCGGGTTCGGGTGTCCGATACGGGTATGTATCTAAGGGTCGGAGTCGTCATTTGCTTAAAGTTTTGGACACGCGAAGTCGTCTAAAAAGTGCCCGAAAATAGGATACGGATACGGAATATGTTATTTTAAAATGTCATAAAAATATATGAATACAGTATCTAGTGCAAATATTGTATTAATTGAAACTGAATTTGGACTAAGCTAAGATTAGTTGCAATAAAATTTGGATCTGAGAATTAGCTCTTGGACAAGCTTGTAGCATAAGTTTTTGTTCATGCAAATTAACTTAGAGCTTTAATGGCTGAAAAATGAAATAATTAAATAGTTATTGGGTTTGTGAGGATCCATATAGTCATATATCTATATAATATAGTATTTTTCACTCTTATAAGAGTAAATAGGGTCAAAATAAGTATTTCAAAAAAATTTAATTAATTTTTGTAAATAGGGGTAATTTGGGTATTTAAAACCTATATCTATTATATATTTTCAGCTCTCATCCTAACTAAATAGGGGTAAGTTAGACTTTTCACTAAATCTTTCAATTGAATAGATTTTTTATTTCTCTAACACTCCCCAGTCCCCAGCCTTTGTTACAGTTTATCCATTCTAATTTATACGTTAAACATAAATTAAACAGTTTTGAGTAGGAGAAAGGTAAAAGACAAACAAAGGAGTGAGAAATAAGTAGAATCAATTGGTAAGTTAAATTTTTTTTTTTTTTTTGGAGAGAATGGTGGATGCAGAACGTCTGCCTCCATATTTTTTGGCTGGAGGTACGTTAATTTTTTATTTAAGAAAACCTTTCATCTTTAATTTTTCAGTTTCTCCCTCTCAGAATCTCTAAATTTCTCTAATAAATTTATATTTACTCTCTTCTTTTACGTTTTCCTCTTTTAAAAACCTTTAATCTCCCTAATAAATTCCTTTTTCCCAATTAAATTCCCTTTCCCATCATGAATATAAATAGTTACAACATTTGGGTTTTATGCAAGCCATTTTTTATATAGCAAATTTCGTATTGATTTAAATTTGGATTTCTCTTTATACTATGGGTTAGCTTTTATAAAATGGGGTTTGATTTTTTTCTTTCCAGTTTGATTCAATCAAACTGTTCAATGGGTTATTTGCCACTTTAAAAATTTTGAGTTCGATGCTTTGTTTTATTTTTTGGCATGTTAAAAATTTGATTTTGATTTTTTTTTAATTAAATTTGTGTTCATAATTTAATCCAAAGAAGAAAAACATGGATTAAAACTCATCAACTATAAGTTGGAGTTGAGTTGAATTCATATTTAATCATTTTAGATCTAATGAGCATAATATTTTTCAGTCAGTGTTTATAGAGGAACTAGCAAATCTGGTCTATTCTTGAGATTCATATTGATCTTGAGCTAGCTTTATTCCTTTAAGGTTACTTATATCTGTTGCCGCATGGGTATTGTGTAAGGGGGGTTCATTCGGTTAATTCGGTTAATAACCGAATCGAATTGTGATTAATCGAATTAATCGAATGTGTTTTTTTATTAACCGTTAATCGAATCGAATAGTTAAAAGGTGAATTAACCGAACCGAAATTATTTCGGTTAATTCGGTCGGTTTTTGAATTAACCAAAATAAATACCTAATTTATTTTGCTAACCTATTTTTAATACATGATTTTATATTCAAATAATCTATCCAAGTCCAACCAATCAAAATCCAAAAGCAAAACATATTATAAAATTCAAATATCAAACAAATACAACTAAAAAAGCATGATAAAGTATGAACATTACATAGTTTCGGTTAATTCGTGAAATTCGGTTATTTTCGTTAAACCGAACCGAATTAACCGATAACTAAAATTTTCTAAAATTATTAACCGTTAATCAAATCGAACTTTGTTCGGTTAACCGATTAACCGAATCGAATTAAATTTTGGTCGATTAATTCGATTAAAACCGAATAATGAACACCCCTACTAATGCGTTCTACTTATCGGTCTAGGTGCCAGGCTGTCATGGTAAATATGGTGCTTGAAACTGCCAATTTTATGGGCTTCACTGAGGAACCATGGCAAGCTTTTTTGACTATTCCTACAGAAGGTGGGATAATAGGAAGAACAAGGTACATGTCGTCTCATGTTGAATTCCAAAGCACATTGCATTATATCTGATGTGGTGTTGTGATTTGTATGTACATATTCTATGTTTAAAATTGGATGCAATTAAAAAAATGAGGCTATAGTTAGTGCATTGCCAATGCTTTATATGCATTAAGATTATATTGCAATTTCGTAGAAACTAACCTAAGAAGCTTTTGATGGCCCAAAGTAAAAACTAATATTTTGAGTCAAAACAAGGATTTGTTGCATTCCTGACTCAGAAATATAATTATCACTCTGGAATTAGATGGATGAGTATGATTAAGGCACAATTGAACCAACAGAATTGAAATGCTTTACCGTTTGTTTTTTCAAGCACACTTTGTGTTAACTGTTTGTTGTTTTATGTACAAAGAAGCTCAATGAATCCAGATTTTAAGCACAAGGATACTGGAGAAGTCCCAATTGGCAATAATACTACATTCTAGAATCAGCTCTCTCCAAGATGAGAATGAAAGGATGCATGCTTCAATGGCTGGTGATAATCTCATGTCTTTTTAATGGTTTATACTACTTTGTTTATGATGTTGCTATAAGTTGATTACTTGATTACCCTGCATGGTGCTCACATTTTTGCATGAGAAGGTTTTTTTGATGGCTTTCTGTTTATGTTTTTTTTTCATAACAGAGTTCTATATAATTTTAATTTATTAGTTAATTGGATTCTAAGTTCTAAAAAGAGGAACAAGTTTATGATCAACTCTCAACGGCTTCAAATAATCAAATACTAGGTGTGGTAAAGTTGCATCTAATCACATTCACTTTTTCCCTTTCTATGCCTCTTAATTTTACTTAGCAACAACTTACCAATCAGGCCACAAAATATTTCATTGCAAATTCTAAGTTAATTTGAAGAGGAATTAATCTAGGCATGTTGAACTGATATTGCCACAAGTTACAATCTATTATTGCCCATAGATGTGCTATGATGGGTTTTTTTTTTTTTAGACTTTAATTTTGTTTCCGTTACAATGCTTTTTTTTTTCCCCGCATTTGTTCTTCAAAAGTTACAATCACCACTAATTAAATATACCATCTTTAAAAAAATGAAGACCATCTGTCCATCTCTTTTTTTTTTTTGGGTTATCTTTTTAAATTTCAATTATAGGAATTGCTTAATTAATAGTTGACCATGGATAAAATTATTAGGGGTTTTTAGCACAACAAACTATTTGCTTTCCTCTTTGTTATTTGATGAAAAGTAATTATAAAGTCAAAGCAAAAATATAAAAAGTAAAATTGCAACTGATTTAAAGTAAGTAATTAATTAAAATGTAACACCATTTATAATATAATTAGTCTATATAGAAGTAAAATAATATATTTTACCATCTAGAATATATTAAGATATATGATAATATATATGTATATATATATATATATGTTGTGTATGATCTTTCAAAATATTTAAGCATTTGCTTTGTGTCCAAACGCTTTCATATACAATGCATCCTGTATAAAAATGATTTCCATGTAATTAATTATTCTTTAATTGACTTCCTTTGTTGTCTTGAATTTTGAAAATAAATTGAAAGATTGGAGGGAAAGTGGCAAATGAGTATGAAAGTGAAGAACTCTTTGCCCCTAATATGTAAAATGAAAAAGCTAAAAAAGGGGAAATTTCCACGAGGTTATTCAATCTCAGTTGTTGGATTGGAATATGTAATGTCGATTATAAGATACTTTTCAGGATTATGGCTAATGACAATAGAAACATTTGCTTAATGACCTTATATCTCCTTATTAATATTCTCAATCTCGGAAATAGATTGATTGAGGCCTTTTCATGCTTACCAGAGGTAGTCATGGTTTTCTCGAGAAACAATCCTATAATTGAGTTTTTCTAATTTTTGGGTGGAAAGAAAATAATGACAACAATGTTGTATCTTCTTAAAATCAATGAGCCAATGCTCCTACAAAATATGTTTAAACTTATAAGAATAACCCAGAGACATGTGAAATATCAAATAGATATCAATATGATTAAACTTGATACCCCATACGGTATTAAGAAATGCAAATAAAATGACTTAATATGGTTTAAATATGATTGGAAGGGGACTACTACATATATATATATATATATATATATATTCCTGCAAAGTAATCGAGAATTGTAAATAAACCATCAATTCATGTAAATCAAAAACCGAAAAGAATGGTTCTAAATTAATTTAGAAATAAACTAATTTATGTAAATAATTAGAAAGTAAAATGGAATTGAATGGGTAATTGAACTAATCTGTATAAAATCTTCTAAAATAAAAAAGAACATGTGGGGGAGGATAGATTTCTGAAGAGAGAAAAAAATCTTTATTTAAATGTTTGTGGTATTTATTAATGTTCATAGTATAATAAATATTCGCATAATTGCATACAAATTATTTTTTATTTAAAAAATTATTATTTTTTAAATTAGGAATGTAGAGATCATTTTTTTATTTTAATGAATTAATATTATTTCATTTTTTGTTCTCGTTGCAGTTAAGAAAAATAAAAAAAAAATTCAAATTTTATACGACGAATAGATTTTAAAAGAGTTTTTAATTAGATTCTCGATCAAATAATGCTTAATTTAGCAAATAAATATATACCATAATCTTTAATTTATTATTGAAGTTCAGAGCTATAGTTAACATGTTCAAATGAAAATAATCTCAACATTTTGCTTAAAAAAAAAAAAAAAAGCTATCTTATAGTTGTGCAAAGTGTATTATTTGAAGTAAATGATATAAATTTTTGAAATACTAAAAATTATTAAATAGTCTTTTGATAAACAATTATATATGCGTGAGATGAAAATAATTAAAAACATATTGTTTATAGTACGGTATATACTATTATATTTTAAAAAAAAAAAAAACTGTAGATTGTTAAAAGGCTAAAATGAAATTTTTTTATTTTAAACATGTTCTTCATTTTAATATTATAAATAAATAAATTTATGTAATTTTAATTATGATTATTCATCAATCGCATCGCGCGATAGTATTCCTAGTTTATCCTAAAGACAATGAAAAAGTAAAACTCAAAACTTTAATTAATGAGTCACGAGCACTTATAATTGTTTGCAGTATTTTTTTATTTTATTTAATCTTTCACCCCTTTTTTTCTTAACTTTTCATCTCATCTCTTTTTTTATCTTTTATTGTTTCGCTCTCTCTCTTTGTCCTTTTTCTTCCCTCTCTCTCTGTAACTTTTCATCTCTTTCCTTTCTATATCTTTTTTTCTTTCGCTCTCTCGCTTCGATGTTCTCTTTCATTCACAGTTCACACTATGCTTTTCAATTCTTACTCTCCATTTCTCTTTTTTAATAATTTTTTCGTGTAATTTTATGTTAAATTCATGGTTATGATTTTTTTGGATCTAAAGAGTTTTGGTTTCATCCAAATGCAGAAACTCTAGTAACATAACAATCTTCTTTAGGCCAACAATCTCCTGCATCATCTCTAATCTTTATTAGTATCTTTTTTTTATTTGTGAATTGACTCATATGAAGTAGCCGAGTCCATATGGTCAACAAAGATTTGGACGCGTATTCTGCACCCATATCCGTGTCGTGTCGACACGGGTATGATGACTTAAACTGTCGAGTTCATATAACAGAGATGTACAATATTACCATGTCTAATAATAGTGTATAAAATAGAGCAGTTAGAGATGGCTGTTTTTACTCTTTTACTCGAACAAGTATAAAATATTTATTTTTCAAGACATATAACAAATTGAGTAGCAATAATTATTAATGAACAATTTCATTTTGACAAATTCGGATTTAATTTAATTAATTCATACAATTTTTTTTTAAAAATTAACATTTTTCTTAAAAAAAACAATTTCATTTTGACTAACTAACAAATTTTGATAAAAATTTAAAAATCATCATCAAGTGGTCCCAAAAGGTCACTACCTATACTTGATCACATCCAAATAATTCCCTTTTTGCTTTCAGTGATGTTTATAATTAGCCCGCGCCATTACTTTGTTCAGGACATTTCTTGTCTGAAATGTACAACACATCGAACAAGCAAAATTTCAGGAGTTTTTTCCGATAGTGGGATGTTTTAAAATGGGTTAATATGTAAATTAGCCCCTGTACTTTATGCCTTTTGTCCGTTTGGTACCTGAAGAATTTTTTTGTCACTTTGGTACTCCAACTATGCTGCCGTCTATTAGTTTACCCCAAGAGCTAACTCCGTTAATAAAAAAGCTGACTTGTCTTTTAAAGCCAATTGGATGCGGACATATGGCCGAATAATCCATGTCACTATCCACGGAAAAGCCACATCATCCTTCATTTTAATAAGCCACATAATTATAAAACGAAATTAAAAAAATAATTGTAAATTTGAAAAGTTACATTTCGGAAGAGGAAAAAAATTGGGGGTTTAGGTAATTTCCTTTGAAATAGAAAAACAAAAGTCGATCCTCTGAAATTGTTTTAGAATTCATTCACTGAATTGGAGAACAAAAGTTTATTATTTTGTTCTTGTTTTTCATTCTTGGCTAAGGATCGATCGAAAGCAAAGGATCGATCGAAGCAAGTAGTTGTCGGAATACGAAGGGTTAACGATTGAAGCAAAAAAAATGATTCTTGTTTTTGATTCTTGGCTAACGACAGATCGATAAAAGGGTAAGCATTTTGGGTTTAAAAATATCTTCTTAATGATTTTAGGGTTTGTTTTTGGTATTTCTTGCTGAGTGAAATAGATTGATTTAAAATATTTTCTTTGAATTCATTATTTTGTGTAGCTTTGGTGAGAACTTCTGGGCAGTGAGTCCTTCGAATATTCAACCTAAGCAAAGAAACAATAAAAATAAGAGGTTTGTGCCATGTTCTATTCAAACCCTTATCAAAACCGAATATTCTTGTCATGTTGCTTTATGTCATGTGATGTTGTATTATAATAAAAGAACACAGATTTATTATATTTATGTTTGTTTCAGTTGCATAATATATTGTGGCAGACAAGGGTAATCTTTTGGCTTTTGCTTTTTGGATGTTGTGTTGATGCTGTGAAGAGTTGTCTGCTTTTGGGTCCATGTCTGCTTTATTGCATCAATACTACTAGGATCGAGTAATATATTAATTTTTTAAAACTTTTGTTGCAGTATACTGTTATGGCTTGGCTTAAGCATGAATTATGTATGCATTTGGGTGGAAACTTTGTCAAAAATCCAAATTTATCATATGTGGGTGGGATCATGGTTGAATGGGCTATTGATGCTGATTTTTTGTCTTATGGAATGTTGACTGAAATGGTTGAAGAGGCTGGTTATGCTGCTGTAAAATGGTTTTCCTATCTTGAACCAGGGTATGAGTTAGAGAATGGTCTAAGAGTACTGTATGATAATGCTTCTTTTATATCTATGATACAACATATATCATCTGTAGGGAAATTAGATGTTTATGTGGAACATGAAGTTAGCACAGTAGAAGTTTTAGAATTTATCCCATTACTTTCAAATGGGCCACATTGGGAAGGTGCTAGGGATGTGGAAATGAATGAGGAAGGTGGTGCATCAACTGTTGGGGGGCCAAGCAGTACTGTTTATAAATGATGCATCAACTGTGAGTGGTCCTACAACTACTCCAATAAACAATGATAATGTGGATGGGTCTCATGGTTGCAATAATGATGAAAGAGGTGATACTGTCGAGGTTGACTCAGATAGTAGTGATGAGGAAGAGCTTTTGGAGGAGGATAAGTGGATTTCAGATAAGGAAGATGAGGAGATAAGTGAAATAAGGGTACAATATAAATAATTTAGTAAAAAAAAGAAAAACATTAAGTTCAGTTGTATTGATATCCCGGCGGAGCCAGATCTTCAAGGACTTCAAAATGAAATAAAAAAAAAAAAAAGACCGCTGCAAATAAAGTAGAAGCTAAAGTTGCAGAGGACAACAGGGGAGGTGAATCTAGTGGAGGTGAGACTGAGTACTTAGATTCGTCTGATAATGCTAGTTATGAGAGTGGTGAGGATGGTGAGGTTGTATGCAAGAAAAGCAAGAAGATTTTCTTTAATCCTTCTAACCCAGTGCCTAGTTTTGAAGTTGGTATGATATTTGAAGGTACAAAGCAATTCAAAGAAGCTTTGGACAAGTATGCTGTAGCTAAGAGATTTGATTTTAAGTATCTTAGGAATGAAAAGAATAGGACAAGAGCAAGATGTAAGGTTAAGGATTGTCCATTCCTCATATTTGCATCAAAGGATACTTCTGATGGGTTCTTCAAGATTAAAACTTTGGTAAGTGAGCATCAATGTTCCATTACTTTTTTGAACTCAAGGGCTAAGTATAGGTTTGTAGGAAAGCATTTTCTTAGTAAGTTGAGAATAATTCCTAAGTTGAAATTCTGTGAGATGCAAAGACTTGCTAAGGAGGAGTTAAATGTGGATATCAATCTAACTGTTTGTAGTAGAGCCAGGAGTTGGGCCATGGAGCAAATTAATGGCAAATTAGTTTATGAGTTCAGCAGATTGTATGATTATGCTTCTGCTTTGAGAAATACAGATCCTAGGTGTAACGTGGAGCTTATGGTGGAAAGGCCAACCCCAACAGAAACCCCAAAGTTTAGAAGATTTTATGTTTGTTTTAGTGCCCTTAAGGATGGGTTTAAACAGTTTTGTAGGCCTATTATCCACTTGGATGGTTGTTTTTTGAAGGGACCTTTTAAGGGTGAGCTTTTAGCAGCAGTAGGTCGAGATGCTAATGACCAGATTTATCCTGTTGCATGGGCTATGGTAGAAGTGGAGAACAAGTACACATGGAGATGGTTTCTTG
The DNA here is from genome assembly GCA_030761205.1 of Fremontodendron californicum. Lineage (NCBI taxonomy): Eukaryota > Viridiplantae > Streptophyta > Magnoliopsida > Malvales > Malvaceae > Fremontodendron > Fremontodendron californicum. The sequence goes on from JAULJL010000023.1 coordinate 14,564,259, forward strand.
AGAATCTACAGAGTGATCTTGAGTTGAAGGATGGTGATGGATTCACTCTCATGAGTGACATGCAAAAGGTATTTTTTATGAATGTCTAGTTTATTTGTTATCTTTTTTATTTCATTATGCATTTCTTACCAGATATTTATTTTTTTCATTCAGGGTCTCAGGGATGAGATAACCTTGTTGTTGTCAAAGGTTGAGCATCGGTTTTGTGCAAGACATTATTTTGCTAATTGGAAAGTTGACAATAGAGGCAATGATTTGCAAGTTCTTTTTTGGGCTTGCTGTAAATCAACAACTGAAGCAGATTTCAAGAAGAAGGCAACTGAACTTGGTGCTTTGAAAAGTTCAGCTTTGGTAAGCATTCTGAACAAAAACCCTAAACATTGGTCAAAGGCTTTCTTCTTTACCAGATGTCATTCTGATGTGTTGGATAATAATTTTTCTGAGGCCTTTAATGCTGCAATTATAGGAGCAAGGCATATGTCTATTATTTCTATGTTTGAAGAAATTAGGCACTATGTAATGAATAAAATTGTGAAGAACAAAACAAAATGTGATTCTTGGAATAGTTTGTTTTGTCCAAGGATTTGTGAGAGAATAGAAGAAAATAAGGAATTTAGTTCTTACTGCCATGTTAGATGGAATGGTGCAGATGAATATGAGGTACAGTGTTATAGAGATACATATGTAGTTGATATTCATGCCCACACATGCAATTGTAGGTCATGGGATCTTACTGGGATTCCATGCCCACATGCAGTATGTGTTATACTGTTTAGGCGGGAGAACATTGAAGACTATGTTATAGAAGCTTACAAGAAAGACCAGTATGTGAAGTTGTATAATTCTGTGCTACCACCAGTACCAGGTGATAAATTTTGGCCACATACAAAAATGGGTTCGATTGATCCCCCAATTGATAGGAAAATGCCTGGTAGGCCTAAAAAAAAGAGATTGAGAGAGGATGGTGAGGCCAGTGGGACACACTTGTCAAGAAGAGGAAGGAGAGTGAGGTGTCAAAAGTGTTTTCACCTTGGGCACAACTCTCGAAAGTGTCCAAACAAGAATGATGAAAATGTAAGTTTTGCTTATGAATTTTTTGTTTTCATTTGCATATAAAGTACTGCCTCTAATTCTGTTATTGATCACATGTTTTTCCAGATGAGAGCCAATGAAGTTGACCATCAAACTCCTAAAGTACTGAATATTGTACAGATGGACCTAGTACAAGGGGGCGAGGAAAAGGTGCAAAGGGTAGAGGTTCAGTAGAAAGAGGTTCAAGGGGCAGAGGTTCAGTAGGAAGAGGTTCAAGGGGCAGAGGTTCTGCAGGAAGAGGTTCAAGGGGCAGAGGTTCTGCAGGAAGAGGTTCAAGGGGTAGAGGTTTTGCAGGAAGAGGCTTAACAGTCCAGCCAGGTCCAACACAATTAGCTGCAACAGCAAGAAGACCAGCAGCAACCAGAAGTGTTCAAGTGGAAGCTACTACTTCAACAGCCCAACCAGGTCCAACACAAGTATCTGCAGCTACAAGAAGACCAGCAGCAACCAAAACTGTTCCAGTGAAAGCTACTGCTTCAACAGCCCAACCAGATCCAACACAAGAAACTGTAGCTACAAGAAGACCAGCAGCAACAAGGAGACAACCACCAAATAACAAAGGCAAACAACAATTGGAAGAACTTCCAAATCCAGGGAAAGGCAAAGAAAAAATTGATGGGAAATTTGGTGTTGTTGGACCAAGGGGGAAGAAAATAATGCAAGGGCTTGGGATCTACACTAATGAGAAGACAAATTTGCAAATACTGAATGTAAGTGGTACACATGTTATTACTAAGTTTCTACTTTATGAGGCATTGAATTGTTGTTTTTTTATTTACAGCCTGGTTTTAGAGGCCAACAGTTGATTTCCATCCCTCAAACAACTACCAAATCAGCAAACACTATTTCTACCTTTGGCAGTCATCAACCAGGAAGTGCAACTAGTGTTCAAGTGGAAGAATGTGAATATGAACGTAATGGATTTTTCAAGGTATGTGATTAACTGGTTATATATTTTTTAATCCCATCATATTAGCTACGTAAACGATGGGTTCTAATATAATTTTTCGGCTGTTAATAGGATCTAAGAGATGAACTGTTGGGAACAAAAAGGAAAGGACAAGATATAGATGATACATTTCATTCTCAAGAAAGCACGTGTGATAGCAATACTAAAAGCAAAGCAAATATCCCAAAGTCAAAGATTCCGAACATCTAGAAGTAGAGTTGAAGAGCAAAAGCTGTTTTTTGCTGTTATGAAAAAACTAGTTCATATTACATCTTCATTTTGGATCTTATATTTTGGATGTAATATATAACATGTTTAATATGAAAACTTCAGTTTGGATACTATATTCTCGATGTAATGTGAGTTTGGATGTTGACTCTTAAACATTGTATTCCTTTTGCTATTAATGAAACATATGGTTATGATCTTTTTCAATAGGGATCTATCCTTTTCAATATATAAGCAGAAATATGCTAAGCAGGAAGATGTTGAATACATTACCCTTGTACATAAATTTTGTCAATTTTATGCAGACATGCAGTTGTTTCTAAACTACCTATAAACTACATAATACACTAAGAACATGATCCACGAAACCAACAAAGCAACCTTATACAAAAATAACTCATTTCTACTATTTTCTACCAATCCTTTGTATATTTTCATCTTCTCTTTCTCAGTTTTAACCTTGCTCACCAGCCTATTCACTTCATCAATGTTGACAAATTTCTTCAATTCTGTATTTTCAATCCTCAACTCTCTGTTTTCTGACAATAAGCTATTATCTGACTGATTAGATCATCATTTACATATCTACAATGAACCTCTCGACTGTGGTCATCACCAACTCTTTCAAACCACTCAAAACAACCACACCCACCAGTCTGCAACAAAGATTGATACACCAAATCAGCATTGAATTTTGCTACAACTACATAACCAACAACATTAAACTTATTCAAAGAGATTACACAAATCCATTATTTTCTTACACACCTCTTTGTACTGTGGGCAACCATAAAATTTTTTCCCTTTGTTCCATGGAGTTGTCGAGGTGCAAAGTGGAGCCTTCAATCCACAATGACAAAAAATATTCTTTGAATGAGGAGTTGATTTCGAGCTGCTACAAGACTTCTTTTCTGACATTTTTTGGTGATCTCAACCTTCAAAGCAAAGAACCAACAAAGAATGACTAAGCTCCTAAGAACCAAGAATAAAGCAAAAAAACCCAGTAAGAATCAAATACAAAGCTGCAACTAGGAATCAAAAACCAACATGAATAAAATTGCTGATTTCAGTGAAACATTGTTTCGACTGATTTTTTTTCCTATTTCAGAAGAGTAAGAATCAAATACAAAGCTGCATCTAGGAATCAAAAACCAACATGAATAAAATTGCTTATTTCAGTGAAACATTGTTTCGACTGATTTTTTTCCTATTTCAGAGGAAGTATCTGATTTCTATAACCCTAAACCTCCAATTTGTTTCCTCTTCCGAAAATTAACTTTTCTAATTTACAATGAATTCAAAGAAAATATTTTCAATCAGTCTATTTCACTCAGCAAGAAATACCAAAAACAAACCCTAAAATCATTAAGAAGACATTTTTAAACCCAAAATGCTTACCCTTTGATCGATCTGTCGTTAGCCAAGAATCAAAAACAAGAATGAAATTTTTTGCTTCAATCGTTAACCCTTCATATTCCGACAGCTACTTGCTTCGATCGATCCTTTGTTTTCGATCGATCCTTAGCCAAGAATGAAAAACAAGAACAAAACAATAAACTTTTGTTCTCCAATTCAGTGAATGAATTCTAAAACAATTTCAGAGGATCGACTTTTGTTTTTCTATTTCAAAGGAAATAACCTAAACCCCCAATTTTTTTCCTCTTCCGAAATGTAACTTTTCAAATTTACAATTTTTTTTTTTAATTTCGTTTTATAATTATGTGGCTTATTAAAATGAAGGATGATGTGGCTTTTCCGTGGATAGTGACATGGATTATTCGGCCATATGTCCGCATCCAATTGGCTTTAAAAGACAAGTCAGCTTTTTTTTTTTTAACGGAGTTAGCTCTTGGGGTAAACTAATAGACTGCAGCATAGTTGGAGTACCAAAGTGACAAAAAAATTATTCAGGTACCAAACGGACAAAAGACATAAAGTACAGGGACTAATTTACCTATTAACCCTTTTAAAATCTTTTTCCACAATAACTATTATTTTAAACTTGTTTACCTAAAAGCGATATTTTAAGCCACATCACTGCCACGTTGTACAGTTTCAAATATTGAAAACTTAACTGCCGACTTTTTTACTCTTCTTTTTGAGCCTTCTTTAAAGGTTAAATTTAAAGGTTAAGACTTAAGATTTAAATGGTTCTCATTGTTCTTATTATAAGGATTTTTATTGTAGTTATCATCATAAAAACGACAAAAAATAAAATGTATAAAATATTGTCTCAGTTGACAATTTATAAAAAATATAATATAACAATATAAAAATAATATAAATAATATAAATACTATACAAATATATAAATATATTAAAATTTATATAAATTAGAATTCTCTCCGTTTGGTTGGGAATTTTTTTTAATATTTATAAAATTTTAATTAAATTAATAATTAAATTAAATCTTAAGCCTTAAATCTTAAAAACAAATACGAATACATTACGAACACACAAATTTTTTCGATTAAAGTATCTAGATAGTCTTTGTACTATAATCAAAAGTGCATTTTAGTCTATTTACTATAGAAATGAGTAATTTAATTTTTGTACGTTTAAAATTTGTGCAAAAAAGTAAAATTGGTAACTGTGTTAATGAAAAATCGTCTAAATGCTGACGTGGACATGTGAAACTAACTGACAGACTAGATGACTTCGAAAAAAAAATTATGACATATTTTTACGGGTAAAGAAGGGATTTGGGTAAAAAAAATTATTTTTTCTAAATTTCACTTGAGTAAAAAAATTTGACACGTCATCATTTTTAAAAGTATATTTTCTGTCAGTTTCACATATTCATATCAACATTTAGATGGTTTTCCATTAACACTATTACCAATTTTATTTTTTTGCACCAATTTCAAACGTATAAGAATTAAATTACTCATTTCTATTGTATAGGGACTAAAATACACTTTTGACTAAGTACAAAGACTGTTTAAGTACTTTAACCCAATTTTTTTTAAAAAAAAATAAAATCAGTATAACAAATTATGCAAAATATGTCATGAATTGAAATATAACACGAACATAATTATTTCTAAATTGAATCATAATCATAAACTATACAAAATATATATAAAATGAATTGAGACACGACACGAACATAACATAAAAAAATATTAAAACACAACACAAAAAATAATATGAACACTATACGAATACACGAACGTGTAAAAATATACATAAAATAAATTATTAACGTATAAAAATTTATATAATTTATATAATTTTAATACATAAAGAATAACACGAATATAAATATATATATTTTTTCTTTCTCTTTTCATTCATTCTTCATTTTTTTTTTCTTGTTTCTTTCTTTCCTATCCACCGAAACCAAAAAAAAAAAAATAAAAAAAATCAAGTGTTATTTACTTTGTGGAGTGTTTGTATAATTAAAAATATTAAACATAAAAAAAATACGAATATAATATAAATATACGTATAATAAGTTCTACTCAGGTCTCTCGGTCTCTAGAAAATATATTTCCTTCTTTTTTTTCCCTCTAAAGCCCTTTCCTTTCCTTTTGTTTCCCCCCAACTCCACCCCATGTGATTTCCTTCATTCGGTTCCATTCTGGCATTCTCCTTTATGTAAAAAGCCTGTCGTTGATTCCTCTCATTTCCTTCCTCTTTTCTTTTCCCCTTTTCTTCGTGATATCCTTCCCTTTTTTCTCCTTTATTTTAATTTGAAGATCTAGTGTTAGATTTTCTTGTCCCTGAAAACCCTTTATTTTTCCTGGAAAATCTTCCTTTGACTTTGCTGTTGTTCTCCATTTTCTTCACCAAATTCTCAGTTTGTTTTTACGCAATTCCTTTGTAATTATAGTGTCCGTTTGTTTTTACACCTCTTTTTCTAGTATTAGATCTTTGCTCTCCTAGTGTTTCCATTTCTGCCCAGGTTTTACTTCTAACAGCTTAAAGATTAGACTCAAATTCTAGGGTTTCCTTTTTTTTATTTATTTATAGTTTTCGGGTATTATATATTTTCCTAGAATGGAAAAGGATAAATATCCAGGCTTACCGCCAGCGTCAGGTCGATTTTCGGGGTTTTCATCTGCCGGAAATGCTCCAAACACTTTCAATGTGAAACCCGAAACGGGTAGTTTCGGTCAAACTTCGGAACCGAATCGTTTTAGTCATGATATTAGCAAAATGTCTGATAATCCACCGAAAAACTTAGGTCACCGCCGTGCCCATTCCGAAATACTCACTCTTCCTGATGATATTAGCTTCGATAGCGATCTCGGCGTCGTGGGGGCAGCCGACGGGCCTTCGTATTCGGACGAAACAGAGGAGGATTTATTGTCTATGTATCTTGATATGGATAAGTTCAGTTCTTCTGCCACCTCAACTTTTCAGGTTGGTGATTCGTATGCGCCGGCTGGTCCAGCTGCTGCTGCGGTGGGTGTGGGTGTGGGAGCTGCGACGGGGATGTTGGGTGGGGAAAATGTGAGTATTGGTGTTGGGTCTTCTGAGAAGCCTAGAGTTAGGCACCAACATAGCCAGTCGATGGATGGGTCGACGAGCATTAAGCCGGAAATGCTTATGTCTGGTTCGGAAGAGGTTTCACCTGCTGATGCTAAGAAAGCTATGTCCGCTGCTAAGCTTGCTGAGCTTGCTCTTATGGATCCTAAGCGTGCTAAGAGGTATCTTTTATCTTTTTTTCATTTCAAATTCTTGGATACGTTAAGTAGACTGAATTGAATTTTATAGTTAGCTTCTTTAATTAAAAGATTCATGTTTTAGAAGGAAGGTTTGTGGTTTTTTGCAGTAAGTAGGTTGGGATTTTACTTTTTTCCTATAATTATTATTTTAATGACGACAAGTTTCCTTGTTATGAGTTTGGTCATTAGATTTTGGAATGAAATTGTCATCTAACTCATGACTGAATATAGAGTTATATGGGTGTCCTATGTGTTAGTGAAGGAAGCATCCTGTATTATGGACCCTGTAGACCATCCCATGGGGTGGTGAAGCGAGGGCTCCAATTGGTAGAAAAAACCCGCAACCCCTTGGGGTTCTCCTGCACTTGGAAGACGAAGTAGAAAAAGGAATAAATATAGTGATGATTTGATTCTTCGTCTCCGTAGTAAATAGGAGAGAAAATCTCTTTCTTCGTCTTTACAAAAAGAAAAAAAAATTATATATTAAAAATAAAAAAATGACATGTGCGAATGATGGGAATTGAACCCGCGCATGGTGGATTCACAATCCACTGCCTTGACCGCTTGGCTACACCCGCCCCTCTACTATACTATTTTCTTTTTATTTGTTTTAAATATTTCAAATACAAATTTCAAAGATTTCAATCGCGCATTGTGCTCCTCTTAATGTTGTAAATGCAAGCATTAAGCCTTTTGCTGTCAGGTTGAGACCAGTTCTATAAAGATGTATTGGCAGAGAGACTATGAAATTAGTGCAATTGCCTACTATAGTTGATTTTTTATCTCCCCATGCTTTTGTCTCTTGATAATTCTCCTCCCGTCCCTTTTCTTTCCCTCTCCTTTTAAGGAAAATTCCTCTTTCTATTGGATTTCATCTCTTCCAGAATAGGAATGAATGTTGTTACCCTGATATGTTTTTTGTTTTGACACCACCTTTTCTTGTCTTTTCCATTTAATAGGATCTGGGCGAATAGGCAATCTGCTGCAAGGTCAAAGGAAAGAAAGATGCGATATATATCTGAGCTTGAACGGAAACTACAGACACTGCAAACAGAAGCAACATCACTCTCTGCCCAGCTGACTCTACTACAGGTAGTTGCATCAGCTCAGCACCTTCTCCTTGTGTATTTCTAAATGGCGTCCAGATTCAAGGATTCTGTTGATCATATATATATATATATATATTCCAGCAGACCTTCATGTTCTTTTATTTTTACTTTTATGTTTTTGTGCTCTTTTTATTTATTTAGTTCTAATGATTCATTTGACTCTTCTCATGGTAACTTATGAACAGAGAGACACCAATGGTCTGACTGCTGAAAATAGTGAGTTGAAACTGCGGTTGCAAACAATGGAGCAACAGGTTCACTTGCAAGATGGTAAGCACCTCTTGAAAACTTTTCTTTAAATGCCAATATCTTTGCTTTATTGCTTTTTCTTTCCTTAGTATTTTTGTATGTTGTCCTCCTCATCTTAATGGAGAGACATATTATGGGCTATATGATATTTATGATGGTTTGAAAGATTTTTCATGTGAGAATTTGGTTGGATGGACACTTGGAGAGAGATAATAAATTAGATTGAAGCCGCAATGAGTTGGATGTGTGTTCTTTACATACATACCATTCTAGAAATTTAATAGTAGGGGAGCTGTGTTATGGAGGGAGGGAGAGAGGTCTGCATGTTAGTCTTTCTTGTCATAAGCTGGGGGCTGGTTCAAATCCTGGTACAGTAAGCATCTGGTCCCTGAGATACTACCCATTGTTTTAACATCCTGTAATTTTGTCTTAAGGTCATTATATCCTGATATGGATCTTATATTTTAGCAAAGAGATAGTATTGCTTGGAATTTCTTCTTGCTCCTAATCTATCATCATAGGAGTGCAATACGATGCTTCTCAGGCTTGAAAATTCTTTGGAGCAACAATTTTACCTTTGCAAATACAGCATTTTCTCTCATGTTAGAAATTCCCTTTGATGATACGATTAACAATGCTCTTAAAAGAGATGTTTCAATGCTGGTTTATATATGTGTTTAAATTGTTATTTGGAGTCAACTGCGATTACCTGTAGAACAAAGAGTAGGAAATAGTATTGATTGAATTGAGACATCTGGAGTATCCCTTTTTATTCCTAAACATGAAAAGGTTCATTACTGATAAATATCATAAGTAAATAATTTTTTATTGGCATTGTTTCCAACTGTACCTTCTTAAATGCATTTAAGTACTTGTGCTGCTTATTCCCTCATTTATCATGATTGAGAGAAATGGCCAAGATTTGAGATAATGTAGCCATTAGTATGGATGGCAACGTTCATTTATATAGGGTCACAGTGCAACACTATTCTATTTTGGCTAGACTAGAAAATCCTGTATGCAATTGATTACTTGGTTGGGAATAGGGTTTGAGACATTTGAGATACTGGGGTTGGTAGGTGGTATAAATGCCATAGGAATTGGGATAATAAGATATAATGGAATTGAGTTGGTTTTTATTACTTTATTAGTGACATTGTGCTAGTAATGGTAAGGATTTGTCATGTTAACCATTGAGCTATAGTTTTGGGCCTAAACAAAGAAAAGGGTAACTAATGAGCTCTGGTTTGGCAGTTTGGAGGTTGATGAGATAAGTAAGTTATCAATTCCTTAACATTCCTAAATAGTTGGGTTGTCTATGATTTTGACGTTGAGATTAGAACCTTCAAAGATGGATTTTAATGGCTACGTATTTGATGTCATTTCACAACTTGAATAATATCATCAAACTTAAACAAATACACGTATATTTTGAAGGATTCTAGGAATCTTAATTGTAATTCAAGTTGGACTTCAGTTGGAAGCGGATGATATTTAATTGTAATTCATAGCTTTTATACGAATTATCATTCCTTTTATTTGAGATTCTATGTTAATTGTTTTGTCTCCATGGGTTTTGGATGCTTTTAGCAGTTGGGAGCAGATAAGTGAGCTGATTTAGGATCTGAGTATTTATGTATATATTAGTTAATGGATCAACCATCTGATTCTGTTCTGTTTCACATTCAATTTTTACTGGCGTTACTTTTAGAGGAAATAAAATTCACAGTTTATGTTGAAATTGCATTTAGGGTGTACTTGAGCAGGCTGAGTTGAAAAAGTGCAAACCTAAGCTTGACTATAAACTCAAGGCTCAAAACTGAGTTTCATTATTCAAATTCGGGCTCTGATAAAAGTTTGACTTACTCTAGCTTGACTCCATTAGGCTCACTTAAACTCGATGAGAGAAATATTTGACCTCATTTTTTTTAGAATTGAGCTTGAGCTCTATCAATTCAAGTGTTACAATGAGTAAAGAGTATTTCTTGGAGCCTGAGTAGGTTGCAAATACCCCAATTACACTATTTCCCTTAGATATTCATATTATAACTGATCTTATGGTAGATTGTCATAGCTGTACACCTTTTGTAAATATGTGTTTTATTTACAGTACCTCAGATACCTCTGCGAGTATAAAGATGTTATTTATTATTCCAATGTTATTGAATGGCTCTCGAAAGTAGGTTTTCAACTTTTGGCCTGCATATCAGCTAGCTAGGAATATAGATGCTTCTAGTTTTACCATGAGCACCTCACTTATGTTTGAGCTGCTTTTATTGTTGCCCATATTAATGATGTTTTTTTTTTTTTCCGTATTCGATAGCATTAAATGATGCACTGAAAGAGGAAATCCAGCATCTGAAGGTGCTAACTGGCCAATCTATGCCAAACGGTGGACCAATGATGAACTTTGCATCTTTTGGAGCTACTCAGCAGTACTATCCAAATAATAATGCTAATATGCATACTCTTCTAACAGCACAGCAGTTCCAGCAACTTCAGATTCACTCGCAGAAGCATCAGCATCAACTGCATCAGCAGCTACAGCAGCATCAGGAGCAACAGCAAACAGGGGAGATGAGAATTAGAGGATCCGTGCCTTACCCTAACCAGAAAGATGGTTCATCAGACGTCAGCTCAACCGCATCAAAGGATTGAGGAGTTAGAGGCATCAAAGGTCTTTGCCGTTGTTCAAAATCTTGTGCAATCCATTGTTAGATAGGACACATTTCTTTTCATTTGTTCTTTCACATCTCTTATCTCTTTAGGAGTTTCTATATAAAATCTATTTCTAGGTCGTTATATTTAATTTTAGTTGGAGATTGACCTAAGATATATATAATATCATCCGGTATAAGATTATCTTATCTGGAATTGTCCAATTTTGATCCGTTCCATTGCTTTTTTCGCTAGGTTGAAGGGCCGAGCTGTTGTTGAGACCTTAGATTAGGTATAAGCTTGTCATGTGAGTTTTATTCTCTTGCGAGGCATTGAAAATTCCTATATGAATGTCTCAGCTATCAATGTTTTGTTTATAGTTGTGGTATTTGACTGTTGTAGCATTTTTTTCAGCTTTTTATTTTATGTGTTTTACAACATTGTTTACATTGGCCAGCCATACTTTTGCTTCGTGGTTATCTCTTTTGTTGATCGTGGCATTCCCCCCCCCCCCCCCCCCCAATCCCAGTCCTAACAAGGACATTAAACACCCAAACTTCTTACTTTCGCCTTCTCCAAAAAATGGGCAAGTTAGAACAAAGGTTGGTACAACTTAGAAGGGGCAAGGATTTTACCTCATTTATTGAAGGAGAGTGGTGAATTGTGATCAAGGATTGATTAAAAAAAAAATAAATCTAGCTTAGTGGAAAGAATGTGGTGTAGGAAGCTTAAGAGTTCTTCTGGGTGCAGTTGGCTTGCATTGCATTGATTGCAAGCCATCAAAACTGAAGCAGGAGCCATATGTTGCAAATGCTTTGATGGCCAAAACCATTACTACTACTGTTGGTTGCTATAAATGCCAGACTCTTCACAACTATCCATTTTTTGATAGTTTTGTGTTGGATCAGAGCTATGGGAGTTTGAGAGTGTAGGAGCTAAGCTAAGGCAAAGATTGTTATTTATTTATAGGGGAATGATTGAATGAATGAGAAATTAAGTTTGGTATAGCCCGTGACTTTCCTTTCCATTTCGTGTATTCGTGTTGCGTTTGTATTTTTTTCGTGTCATAATCGTGTTTAAAATGTTATATATATTTATAAAAAATTTGACACATTAATAATTTGTGTTATATAGATTTTGACAAATTCATGTATTTGTGTCATTTTCGTGTCATGTTTTGTGTCGTGTTTTAGTTATTTTTTTCGTATCATGTTCAAAATTATGAGATCTATATTTCACTGTCGGTTTATTGAGTCCATTTTTTATGCACAGTCAGTGAAATTTTTAAATTTCATCAGCTGGTTAAGAAATTTAATAAGTGTTTCTTTTTTGAGTTCATAGTGAAATTTTTTAAATTCACAAACGGGTTCAAAATCTATCACATGTTTTTAAAAATATATATATATATATATATATCTTATGAGATATGTGGTATTTTGTTAATTTTGATTGTGAAATTTTAAAACTTTACTTTTGTGATCAGATAATTTTTTTTTTCTTTTTTAATATTTTTATTATATTTTACAACTTGTATCATCAACAGAGTGTATTAAATGATTTTTCTAGAATTATTATAATTTATTATACCTATTAGATTTTCAAGTACATTTTAAAAAAAATATTGAATTTTTTAAAAAATTGATAAAAATAAATTTAGAATATAAAAAAGTAAAATTATTTAATGTACAAAAATATATATAATTTTGGAATACTCAAAAATAAAAGATGAAAATATTCTATAAAAATATGACGGACGGAGTTTAATTTTCAAAGAAAGCAATAATATTTTTTTTTTAGGAAATAAAGAAAGCAGTAATGGCAGTCAATCAGAGCTGGACTGTTACCTTTTACCGGTTTAAGGGGTACAACTCCATTACCATACTCTTTGCCATGACCGGTTGGCTTTTCAAAACGAATAAGGAAAGCAAGCAAGCCAACCTCAAAAAGAAAAAGAGAAAAAAAAAAAAAGAAAAAAAATTCTTGTTTGAAGCTTCCCTTTCAATAAATCACAAAATAAAACCCTAATTTATTATCTCTAGTCTCAATTTTCGTGTAATTAGGGTTTTCTAACCACTCTCGGTTGCTTTAAATTCCTTTCCTCCAATTCAAGGTTAGATTTTTTTTTTCCTTCTCCTTCAGCTTTTTTTTTTTTTTTTAATTCATATTGTTTTTCTCTTTTGCATTTAGTTTTTTCTTTTATTTTGTTGAAATTAAATTATTAAATTCTTTTTGCTCAATTAACACTCAATGAAGAATTTAAATATCTTAGTATGATTGGTATCTTTTCTCTTTGGTAATATGTTGAAATTTTCTTTGTAGTTTTTTATTTTCTTTTCAAATTATTCATTTTTTTGGTTTGTCTTTGTGGGTTTGTTGAATGGTTTTTTTTTTTTTTTTTTGAATTATAAGATATATACATTTATATTTGTACTTAATCAGCTTTTCTTCTGTATTATAGATAATCGTTACTTACTAAGAAATCTTAAAGAAAACAAGGATTTCCCAGAAAGGTTTCCCAGTTTTTCCTGTGAAACAAACATATGCTTAGGAAGAAAATTAATGATTATGTTGGAGTTTTGGAATTGCTTTTGTGTAGTCATTTGATGCACCCAAAATAGTGTATCTTTATTAAACCTTGCACTTAATATAGTCAATTATAGTAAAGTAGCATGCAATGGTCGAATTTACAGAGATTGAGTTTTAGTTTATCAATCACTAGTTTAAAACTTAAATTCAAAGAAAACAAAAGTTAAAGGGGTTTTGAAATCAGTTTAAACTTAAGCAAACAATAAAAATAAGAAAGCAAGTAAACAAGAAGTAATCAGATGTGAGAAATATGGCTAAAGGTTAATTCTCCACCACTAGATATCATTAAGAATCAATAATCAGATCTATCAACATCAATTAACTATCAAAATTATCAACCGTAGATAACAACAAGCTCTGTTACTCCAATCTTTCCTTAGTTCGTCGTTAAATAGAATAAGCTCTCTATTTAATCGCTAACCACTAGACAACTTAGAATAAGCTCTCTAGATTTAATGTAATGGCAGCTTTATGATGAGAAAGTTGGGTTGATCTAGGCAACAAACACATAAGCTCGGATTGTTTAACCTATGTTATGTTCCACTTTGTAATTAGCGAAAACTCTAACATAATCGTTAATCACAAATTGCCACTTATGAATAGAAAATCAAGACAATTACACGGATCAAGATTCCTAAACTAGTATTAGATAATTATCAAGATCTATCTAGTTGTACACCTAAACAAATCAAGACAAAAATCATAAACAATTCTTATGGAAGAACATAAGCAACTTTGATAGAAAATTAATGATAGATAGAATCTGAAAATCAATTACAAAACATGTCTAGGGTTTTGAAATCACCCTTAACCAAAAAGAAGTTTAGCCTAGCATAGGCATAGTTGACATAAATATGAATATTAAAGAAAACTAATAAGAAAACTAAAATAAAACTAAGAGATTAAAGAAGAAGAAGAAGAAGATTGATAAATAATCAAAAGCATGTCTTAGTTGGTGGCTCAAAAGATGGTATTTATAGAGCTTTTAAGACCTTGGAGACCCTTTCTTGCTGATCAAGGAAGCTAGGAGGCAAAATAGTGCAAATATGGAAATTTTCGGATTTTTTGCGGTTTTCCGATTTTGGAGGCAGTAGGGTCGGCGCCGCGGCGCCAACCTTGCTGACTTGTGGCTTTGGCTGCTACATCTTCGGTTTCTTGGCTGCTGCATCTTCTCGCACTTTTTTTTGCTGATTTGGATGACCATTTCTTGTCCGATTTGGGCGTATAAACTACCGTTGGAAAGGTATTCAAGTCAGCTTTAAAAGTCAAGAAGGAAGTTTCTTTAAATAAAGACTTTAACATCATGATTTCTTAGCAACAAGCTCCAGAGGTCAAATCTGCCTGATTGTTTTGCACTAAGAATTTGATCTTTTTGACTCCCAAGTCTTCTTCCATCTTATGATTGTGACTTTATAAGCTCTTTAACATCATATTTGACATGTTTTGACTTCATCTCTTCCAAAATATCTATAATTCACAAAAATATAGTAAAATGTCAAGGAACTTAAGAATTAAAGCACAAAGTATAAAGAAATAATATATGAAAATTTATGAAATTAAGCACTTATCATCCTTTTGTTTATTTCTATATATATATATATATATATATGTATATATTTTCTGAATTTACGCATATTTATTTTTTGCTTTTGTGTTAAGATTCTTTCTGGTTGGTGTATGAATATCTCTGTTCGTTGGCGGAATTTCAATTTTATATTTTTGATTCTAATGATTGAGGCACAAACTACCATAATAAATTGACCTCTTGATGGTTCAAGGAGAGTAGTTGATATTATTTTGTTGGAAATATTCTAAATAAGGTAGCACAAAGCCATTAACAAGATTAAGTAGTCAAATAACCCAGTTTGTCAGTGGATCAGATAATTGGCTTTGACTTATCCCTGGAGCTTATAAAGATCTACTATGAGTCTGGACATTACATAAGCTGCTAGAGACTTGGACCAGATTAGATGATTCTCTTTCTTTCTTCATGCTTAAATTAATTTACATTATACCTGCAAGGCTTTTCGAAGGAAGATTTTTATAACAATATAACAGGTGGAGAATTTTAGGTTGGATCGTAGCTTATGAGGGACTCATAATTTATTCTTTAGGATGTTTGTCCTGTTTTGGAACTTATTTGGCTTTGCATGTGTGACTTATCATTTTGCTGTAGTGCCATTATTGGATAGTGCTAGTCATTTTTTCGGGTTTATTTTATTATAATCTGGACTTAGTTCATGAAGATGTGCCCTGTTACTTTGGTAAGAATGTGGCAATTTTTGTTGTCTTTGAGATACTAGAATGGTGTAGCAATATAAGTCGCTAATTCTATTTGTTCTGTCTTCGTTTCATATCCCACTGTGATTTCTTGTATGTTTATGCCAAAAGGACACATGGCTAGTGCTGATGGTAGCAATGAACCTGAATGGATAGAGAGAGTACGATCGGAGGGAGCTGTTCCGCTACTTGAACCAGATAACTGTCCAAATGGTTGGGCATGTCCACTCGGGGATAACTTCATGGTAAGGGGTCCAGAATACTTGTCAACCAAGGTTAAAATTCCTGGTGGTAAATATCTGCTAAAGTCTCTTGGCTTTGACTGGATTAAAACTTCCACAAAGCTTGGAGTCGTCTTGAGCCATCATAATAATCGTGTTAGGAAGGTTGTTGATGATGCCTTTCCAACAGGTGATAAGCCTTTCATTTGGGCATTCAATCTTCAGCTCCCAACTAAGGATAACTATAGCGCTGTAGCTTATTTTGTAGCCACAGAGCCTATTCCAGAGGGTTCTTTGATTGACCAGTTCTTGAAAGGTGATGATGGGTTCAGAAATTCAAGGCTTAAATTGATTGCTAACATTGTCAAAGGCCCATGGATTGTTAGAAAAGCGGTTGGAGAGCAAGCAATATGCCTCATTGGGCGTGCCCTTTCTTGCAAGTATTGTATATCTGAGAATTTTTTTGAAGTTGATATTGAGATCGGATCTTCCATGGTTGCAAGTGCAATTGTTCATCTGGCATTTGGTTACATCACAACTCTGACAGTTGACCTGGCTTTTCTTATTGAGAGTCAAACTGAATCAGAGCTTCCCGAACGACTTTTAGGAGCTGTACGGTTCTCTGAACTGAACCCTGATTCAGCTCAGTTGATCGAACCATCATCAGGTGGGAGCAGTGGGAATTTGCAGGTATCACTGCCAACTCGTTTATGGAAGTCACTTGGACAGGGATTTTCTCATCTTCTTCATCCTGGAGCTCAAGAAAGTGATTCAGTCTCTACTTCAACCCATGTTAATGGCACTGCTTGTCATGATGAAAGTGATGGAGATATTAAGAAATGGTAAGCTTCCATATCTTGCTCACACTCACAGTTAAAGATTTCTGAAGTTGAATAAGATGAAAGTTTGAATTTATTGCTATGAGTCCGGTTATACAAGAAACCAAGCTTGTGGAATACCTTTTAAAAGAACAACAAGGTTTGTTGGTAATAATAATTCAAGGGTCTGGATATAAACTTTCATTTTTCCAGTTTTTGCCAAAAAAAAAAGAACCCCTTGCTTCCCCCCATCCTTTTTTCTTTGTTTTTGTTGCCTAGTTCCTTTCTTTTTGCTGTTAATTGCATACACCTTGCTTGAGGTCGTAACCATTTTCTTCTTGATTTTTCCACACCATTTCCTTAATCAACAATATCAAAGCCATATTAGGATTCCCAAGTAATCTGCTTGTGGGGACTAGTAAGCTATGTTATTCGGACTCGGGTGTGAGTGTCGGATACGGGTATGTATTCAACACGGATATATTTAATTTTTTCTAAATTTTTTCATGTATTTGGGGCTTAGGTCTTTAGGGTCATATCCGCATACCTGTGTCAGAATATACGTCGGACACGGATACTTCAAGAAAAATGAAAAGCCGGAGCAACAATGCTAGCAAGTTTATTGATGTTTTTAATTAATTTTCCTTCTGAAACTTCCAAAAGATATATTGTTAGAGTCATCATTTCCTAGTTCTACTATGCCTTTCTTTTTTGTTTTAAGTTAGTCAAACTCTGCGAAGACGTTTGGTGGTATGTACTAAATAACTGTGGATAAGTCTAGTTTATGCCCTCCCATGTTTCATGCCCCGAATGATTTTATCCGTCTCTTGAACTCGTTGGTTTAAGAATAAATAAATAAATGTGTTACAATACCAAATAATTGCACTTGACACTTCACAAATTCCTTGTTTAGATTATTATATAAGTCAAGAAATTATTGGAAATTTTGCAGATCAACCAGATGGCTGTTTGCAGAAGCTTTATTTCAATTCTTTTTCAGATTTGTTGGCGTGCAATTTTTTGGCTAAACATGGCTTAGGGCTAGTTTAGCATTGTTGGCAGATGCTAAACGGTGACAGAATATCCCATTTATTGGTATGTAGTGATAGATTATGTTATCCGGACTCGGGTGTGAGTGTCGGACATGGATATATATCCGACACGGGTATGTTCAATTTTTTCATAGATTTCCACGTATTTGGAGGGTCTTAGGAGGATCATATCTTCATATCCATGTCCGGATACGCGTCGGATACGAGTGTCGGACACGGATATTTCAAGAAGAATGAAGAGTCGGAACAACATAGGTGATAGATTATGATTTCTTTCAGTTTATAGTTAATTAACCACCAATGATGTGTATTAATTACTTTCTATAAACCAACTTTTAGCTGTATAATGGCCGTTCTTTCTACCCTTGTATGCTTATTATCCAAAACAATTATGCCCGTTATCAGCATTCATGGACGCTTGTTATCATTGTATTCTGTATACATGCATACATACATACATGTAGATCTGTTAATCCGTGTATTCTTGTCGTGTTTGTGTTATTTTTACCTATCATAATCGTGTTTAAGGTATGATACATTTATATAAATTTTGACACGTTTAATAATTTGCGTTATATAAATTTTGATACGTTCGTCAATTATTTTTGCTCTTTAGGGGAAGAAAATGGAATTCATCCTTTCCAAGGACATCCTGAAATTTTATGTAATACTAATTAGAATATTTAATATATACTCAGATGGAGGAAAACGAAAGTTGAGTGATAGCTAGCGTATTAGGAGTACACTTTCTTTATTTTACAAGAAAAACGGCTGAGGTCCAAAAGACTAAGAAAAAGATTTCGTTAAGAAGTAATCTTAGATATTTTTTAAGATTAGTTAAGTTTTTATTTAAAATAATATTTTTGTATTAAATACAGTATTTGATATTTAATTTCATGAGTTTCAATATATTAGAAAAATATATTACATATATTAATTTTAAAGAGTGTTTTTAAAGTATTCGTTAACAACATTTTTAAAGAAATAACAGTTCTTTCTTTCAATATCAGAACAATTGTCTACTTGACTCTTATACATTTGGTCTCCAAGAGCATGAGCATCTAAATACAGTATATATGTCGATCATTTACATCATTAGTTATTTTTCACGAAATAAACGGACATTATATATATATATATATATATAAGCTCAACCCAATTTGATTTATGGACACTTCTTTAGGTGATGTTTTTATGAGTTTGTATTATAAATTTTTGTCAGTAAACATAAAATTTTAAATTTTTAAAAAAATAAATACAAACAATTTATATCATATAATTCATTGATAGCTTATAAATCTATATATCAACAATTCATCAAATATAAATCGATTAATTAATTAACAAAAAGTCAGCGGTTTGGTGCGTGGTCATTGAAATTGAATTCTTATTATGCATTGAAGATATAAAAAGTAAATTGCATAAATATTAATTAATTAATTTAGTCTAAAGGCTTACTCATGAGTGTTGTTAGGTCAATATCCAATGTTAGTTAAGTAAGTTGCAATTTTTAATGTCTTTAAGTCTTGTTTGGATGCAACCAAAGCTACCAGCTTCTAACACATTTCTTCTTTATGGTCCAACAACCCAACTTTTCATTTTACATGAAATCTTAAACCCTATTAAAGGAACAAACTTACTTTATGAACTGAAAATTAATTCTTCAATTTCTTCCCCTTTAAATTAAACCTAGCTCTTTCTCCATATGTTATGCCAAGAACCAAAGTCATTCCGACCATAATCCGGAGTTGGTCCGATATGCATCATCATCATCATCACGATGATTCTCTCAAACTCACCGATAAATGGGAAGACGACTACGGGAGTGGCAATCGTCATAGTCGTGATTATTGGCATGCTAGACGCACGTTTTTAAACAGTTACCATTTTAAAGAAGAAGACGGATTCAAAGATAAGTTGAAGAGATGTATGAGGGAGTTCAATGAGGCAGCCCTAGGCGTGATTGCCAACTATTGTCGAGAATTGTCAAGGAGATCAAGGCTCGGAATTAGGGTTTTCAGGGTCAAGTTGGGTTTGCCATCTCTAGATCTTGCAAGTATCACATGTTTTACTCCTTGCTTCAACAAAAAAGGCTTGATGCACTGAATACTAGTCATCACTATCACTGTTTATATATATATATATATATATATATATGGTTTGTTTTTGATACACTCGCAATGAAGTTTTAACTTCGCGAGATTCAAAAACTGCCACATATCTTTTTTTTTTTTTTTAGTTTTCTTTTATAAAAGAAAAATTATTGTACTCTACTAGAAAGTATGTGTCATTGTTCTAATCCTGTTTGTGGAGTTTAAAAATTCTACTGACAATGTATTAGATAATTTATATATATATATATATATAGTTATATAGTTATATTTGGTCTACTTTTCACATTTAAGTCTTTTTATTTATTTATCTAGATATTATCACGTGAAATTGGTATAAACATTCTGCTTGTATAGTAATTAAGAAGAGAGTGCTAAAATTAGATAAACTATTATCATCTTAGTGTTAAGTATCTAGCTTGGCATGCTTTACACCCATTAATTCTTCACAGTTTCTCCATGCTTATGTACAATTAATAAAAAATATTACATCATGAGTAGATCTGTTCATAAATCAGGTTGGACTAATTCGGATTTAAAATATTTTATCTCAAGTAACACTCAAGTTAATTAGATTGAATCCATCGAGCTGGATGAATAAGTCAATCCTTAAAAAATTTAGTTGTAAAACTTTCTAAATTTAGAAATTGATTTGTCACATATGGTTTCTTCTACAAGATTACAACAATTGTTTTAAATCTTATGATATATGCGATCATTACTCTTGGGGTAGGATTCGGATCTCTTACCCTCAATAAAAAAAAAATATTGATATTTTAAAAAGTTGTGACACAACAGTAATAAGATTGTATCGGTTCTCCAACAGTCATGTGATTTGTTGATAAAATACTGAACTCTTAATTTCAATGATCAGGACCAAATCTTGACAACTTAAATATATATATATATATATATAAATAGATTTTGCAAAAGGGATTTGTCTTCTTAATTAAAAAAATTAATGTAGCAAATAATATTGATGATCATGATCTAAGCTTGAGAATCATCTAATCCTACTTATCAACTGAACATATTATGGTAAAATTCAATCAAAAATCAAAATTTAATGGTAAAATTCAATCAAATAAA
The DNA here is from genome assembly GCA_030761205.1 of Fremontodendron californicum. Taxonomy (NCBI): domain Eukaryota; kingdom Viridiplantae; phylum Streptophyta; class Magnoliopsida; order Malvales; family Malvaceae; genus Fremontodendron; species Fremontodendron californicum. The sequence goes on from JAULJL010000023.1 coordinate 14,585,374, forward strand.
AGTATAATGGCAAGTTTGTCATAATCCCAAAAGTATAATGGCAAATATCAATCAAAATAAAGTATAGTGGTAAATTTCAATATCCACCTATAGTATGGTGACAAATTTGCCCTTTAACCCTCTTTAAAAAAGTTGCTAATTTTTTTTTTTAATATTAATATTTTATTATTTGATATTATAAATTTATTTGATTTTTTTGTAAATTTACCAACTGAATTGGTGTTTCGCTTAATTTGTGATATCAAATTTAATCAACCTTTTTTATAATTAACTAGAATTTGACACACCACTATGTGGGTGAAGAAAAGTTTTTTTTTTTTAATTTATCTTTTGAAAAAAAAAAATAATGCTTTAAAAAATGTGGGTAATTTTTTTCAAATAAAAAAATAGATAATATTTTTTAAAGTATATAGTTAATTACTATTTTAAGTAAAAAGATATAAATATTTTTAATTTTATATTTGTTAAAATAATTTAATTTAATTTTTTGATCACTCAACTAAATTGGTGTCACTTGACTCGTGACACCACCTAAGGGTTTTTGGTGGTTTAAGTACCCACATAGTCTTTGTACTGTAGTGAAAAGAGTAATTTAGTCCCTATACTGTAAAAGTGAGTAATTTAGTCCCTGTACAATTAAAATAGGTGCAAATAAGTAAAATTGATAACGATGTTAATGAAAAATCGTTAAAATACTGACGTAAAATCGTAAAATCTAATAGATTTAAATATATTTAAAGTCATATTTTATTCCAAGTCATTAATTCTGTTAAATTTTACGAGTTCAAGTCAGCATTTTAACGGTTTTTCATTATTATCATTATCAATTTTACTTATTTGCACCTATTTCAATTATACAATAACTAAATTACTCACTTTTACAGTACAGAGACTAAATTACTCTTTTAATTACAGTACATGGACTATGTGGATATTATAACTGATTTTTGGCACCAAAAAAAAAAATCCATATGGTTTATTTTGTTATTTAGATCTTGTGTAGGGTTTAAATTGCAAAATAAGACCTCTCTTGAAGTCATTAGCTTTTTTTTCGCAATAATCTCACCGTATGTTTTTTTAGCCTACTCCATCCGACACGTGTCATCATTAAATTAGCCCATCGAAAATGTTTGACTTTATAGTATACTGTATCCAATCTAATCTTGCCACGTCACTTGCTTTTTGCGTCCCTATAATCCCAAACGCTGATCTCGCACCCCAAAAGCCTCGCCCATTTTCGAAACCTAATCGATCATCACAATTTATCTCCATTAAAGTTAAAATTTCGAGTAAGTTTTTTTATTTAATTTTAATTTTTATCGTTTAATCAATTGTAAGATATATATTTCAGTTTTTTTAATTAATTTTATTAAATTTTTTATTAATTGTTCCATGCGAAGTGCCAACGGTTGAACTTATATATTTTTCTATTTTTTTGTTTGAATTATTAATTTATCCTCTGTTTGGTTGCCGAGAAAATGTACGTGTAAGCGGGAAAGTTTAGGGTTTGAATTTTTATTAGGTTTTATTTGTTTTGTTTGTTCTGGTAATTTTATTCTTTTTTTATTTTCCTTTTTTTTATTTTTCTTAAGAACGTAATTAGCAAATAAAGGATAGCATTATGGTCTCGGATTGTAGAATTGTTTGATGATATCAAGGGGATTTTTTTTTTTTTTTTTTGTTTAGAATCTGTTTGGTGGCTGTTTAAAATAAAGGAAAATTAAAGGAAAAGAAAAGGAGTAAACTTGAATTCCAGAGTTGACTTCAGTTAGGACTCAAGAAATAAACTTTATTCACTCAGGCTTTTAAACTTTTGTATTTGTTTTATGTTCCTTTTTATTTTATTTATTTCATTATTAAGAAGTATCTAATTATGTTCCTTTTCTTTTCTTTTTTTCGTTTTTGCCTTAGCTTTCTTGGCAATCAGACTGATTGTAGGTTCCATTTTAGATCAATTAGTTAAGTAAGTTCAATTTGTGTTTTCTTTTCCAGTTTTCCTTAATTTTCATCTTGGATTGAATCAATGCTCTAGTTGTAGTTGGTTGATCGGAAACTGGAAAAAGAAAAAACAAATGGAAAACCCAACTAGTTATAATGTTCTGTTTCCTATTTTTGAGAAACAACAAA